>JAEAOA010002340.1:3100000-3135000 GCA_016746295.1 Potamilus streckersoni | reverse complement strand
TATTATGTTGTTTTAATTTTATATTCGTCAGAGTTTTGTTATCATTTGTTACAAATTCAAACCCAGACAATAGAAAATGTTTGATGAATAAAATTTGATTCATGGAAATATGTCCTTATTAGATAAGAAAATTATAACACAATTTTATACAGTTGTTTTCTGCTCAATTCAGGCCTGAAAAAAAGGTTTCAAATTGAACTTTTCATAACTATTAATGTCATAACATAAGCCTATGTTGTTATGGTATAGCAATCGAAACTATGCAATAACAAAAATTCATGTGCATCGATGTAAAATTTATTCACATATACAACACGTGTACGAAGCTGTTTCTGATAAATTGGTGGCATAAAGCATTTTCGATTATATATAGTTTAGTTATTCAAGCGTGCAATCAATAATATTAGCAATTTAAACTTCCAGTATTACTATATGTGAGTATAGCTATTAAAGAAAATCTAGAACTTTTAATGAAGATTCGGTTTCCATCCATTTGTATAGAAGTTTATTGATGCGAGAGTCATATATTGTTCTTGCTAAACTCTTAGTCTGAGATGATCATTTCACAATTGACTAATAATACACTCTGGAGACTATTAAAAACATAAACAGCCTTAATGCTACCTCCTGGCTCACTTACAATGATGTATTCTCTACGCTTTCTATTAAATTTGGGATGTTCAACATTTGCTCCTGAGGTATATAAACGAACAGACAGAACAAGTACTAGAATTAATATTTAATGTTGCAAATTATATATTTTAGGCCATAATCCTACTTCTTGAATAATATGTATTAAACGTGACCTAGCAACCAATGGCGGCATTTATAACACCATCATATAGCAATGTATGGCTCGTTTCACGAAAAAATAAATGCAAATTCATAATCAATAATGATAAGTACATAAGTAAAACTTCCACATTCACCAACGATTTTTGTAACAATGTCCGTAATTCTCTTTTTTTTCGGTGTTATGTAGGAAATCTGGTCTTGATGATATATTTGGGCTAAAAATTTAGTATGTGTGGTAAGACGTCTAGAAATGTAACTGTCTCTGTTCATGCTTATGTCATGTTCTAAATAAAGAAATGAATATAATAGACAGGTATATGCTACAATAGTGCAGGAGTTTCATTTAAGTTATAGACATCCTTTACAAGTTTAGGTGCTTAGAAAACCTAAATGAATTGTAGTGTGCGTTTATTATTGGATAAATATTACACAACTTATCTTTGAAACAATGAAAATTTTCACACAGTCAAACAGTAATTTTACGTATACTAAACTTTATGGTGGAGGCATCACATTATAAGGTTTAAACTATCCCAAATATTATAAAAAAGTAAATAAAACACACACACACACACACACATACATATATATATATATATATATATATATATATATATATATATATATATATATATATATATATATATATATATATATATATATATATATATATATATATAATTTACATGTACTGTATACCGACTATGGTTCTAATACGAATCAACATTTAAATGCATATAAATATAACAACTTTTTCATATGGGGAAAGAAGTTTCGAATTAATGAACGTAGTTGATATGGCATTGTCATGGACGCAGAATGTAAAGGCAGATTTTCTATAGATCATTCGTCACTGCAGTCATACACCTCTTGCATAGCTCATATTTCGCTCTGATGGTACGATGTGGTGTGGGCCTGTAAAATACAAATCTTATATACATTAATTTCATATCAAGACCTCGAACGAATTGCAAACATATTTGACTTATAATGTTTTCATACACAAGGGTGTACATTAATTATTATTGCTTTATTATTATCATGATAAGTAGCTACAACAATATTTATGTTAGAATGACTTGTTTCATAAATTCCTCGCAAAAATTAAAGGTAAATCTCAATAAGCACCAACAGTTTTATAGTTCAATGCAACTGGACCAAATGGCCTTGAAAACCGATGCTTCGTAACAGACAATCTTTTCTAGTCTGAGCAGTATATGAACATATATTATTATGCCTTTAGTGTAAATATTGGCTTCGACTATGCCATGGCCTCTCGCTACCAAATGTATGCACGGACCTATTTGGGGACTTTTGAAACATATCTTTCTTCAACACACAACTAAAAAGAAGTGTGTTTATATATAATCTTCTCTATTGTTACCCTTTTATCCTAACCGACTACATTTATATTAATATGTAGGAAAGATACTAAAAGATACTCACCATTGAGATCAACTGTGTCATTGCGTCCAGCAACCAGTCGTATGCACGCACCTATTTGGATATTTTTCGAACACATAGTCCTTCAATACACCACTAAAATGAATTATATAGATCTTTGTTATTTTCTGTATTGCTACCTTTTTCTCTAACGAACTAAACTTGCATACAAATAGTGTAGAAGAAAATGCTGAATAGTCAAAAATATTGTTTGTTTATGTAAGTTATATAAAAAAAATTTTACAGATTTTGCACCAACAACCATACATACCTTCATAATTGTACTGACTTATAACAATTTCATGTGACTAAAGATAATTTAATACTACTTAAATAACTCATATATAATATAAATAAATTCACTGAATCATTAATTAATGTATTTCATCGAGACTTGCATCACTGTGGTGTCTTTTAGAAGGAGAGCGACAGAGAGGGAAACACGTATTGACATATTACCATATTATTGCCACATTTGGTTCCTGTTGCTGCACTGAAGTATCTTTTCTTGCATTGTCGCGTATTTGGATCCGTACATTGCATAAGATGACAAATGTCTGATAGCACAGTCTTAGTAAAATAAAGAAAACAGGTGTATAGACAGAGGTGTAAATGTTACTAAACAAATCATAACTAAATATATTTTAGAAGCATTAACAAGATTTTTCATTTGATCTTCTAGAAATGTGTGAATCTCAATGAAACGATCGGAACGCTTGGTTTATATCGATCCTTCCAAATTCGATAGAAGATCACATATATCAGTATTAAATTGCAGTAAAATATTGTCAGGAGATCTCAACTAAGGGGATTAATTTAGTTTTTTTTTTCTTCTTGCAATTATTTAAATGTGGTAAACTGTTGAGTATAAATAATTAAAAATGCAATTTTTCAAGATTAGCTGGGTAGCTGTTTATGCAAAGCTGGCTATCAATCGAGTATAAAACTGTGATAAAGTTCCCCATTCGTTATGTATATTGTACGCCATAGGTAAGAGGAAAATACAAATTGACTTTTTTGTGAATACATTGAATTTTTACATTGTAAAATACCCAGATCATAAGACTGTCTTCATTAATTGCTACAAGCTATTTTATTTGTACATTTAGTTGTTTTAAATAGTTTATATTATAGAAAAACTTTCATTTTATTTGTTTGTAATATCATATAATTTTTTTTCACAATTTCCAATTTACATACATGTATGTGTTAATAATGCCAGATTCAAATCTTGAGAAAGATGTTCTCTTGTTGCATATAGGTCATTTTATTTTCTTTACTCAGTGTTGGAACTTTTATTGTAATTTGTATTCAGAAACCTTTTAATCATAGTTAACTTACGTTGAGAACTGTGCACGCTTTCTCCATGATAAATTGTTTTCACAACTGAAACGATGTGGTAGTCGGACGTTTACAGCATTTACTAATCTTTAGCATTAGCACTCTTTGAAATATCGCTTCAGCGAGTTAACCTTCTACAGTTAAATCAATAGATATATCCTGTTTAATAATATTCATGTAATGAATGTTCAATGGTTTCATATATTTTCTTGTATTATTTCATGCAAATATAGTCTATGACATGCCATTGCAGTGAAGATTTTGCCTGCAAATATTCCTCAATGAAATCAGACTGAAGAAATCCCTTTTAAAATAATTGATTTACTTCTCAATGTCAGCCATTGTTAGTAACTGATAAACGATTGCTGTGTCGCATCGCAAATTTAATTTAAAATGTAGAATAAAACATGAGATTTGATAATATGCAATAATATTCACAGATGTTTAATGGCACAAAAGATATGCGACGCGTATCTTTCCTGTTTTATTCATGCTTACCGTGTTTACTTGGGGATTATATTTATTTCCGTGGAAATATCTATCCTGGATACCTGAAGTAGTTGTTGAAATAGTCATACAGGTATTTAGCGATTTCAATAAGTAACTTTGAAAACATACCTGGTGTCATTTTCATCCTGAACAATTTTTTTTCTACACAGTTAATAGCGTTTGCATTTTCTCTCGAAAGAATAATTATTTCATATATATATATATATATATATATATATATATATATATATATATATGATTGACATTGCAGAATATATTAATTAACTTTTTGACTATATTTTGCATTTTATACAAAATCTTGATTAGCTAGATCCCCAATGAAGCTGTGTGAACTACAAATATATACGGTTTGAATGAATAACGATATATATTCTACAAATCGGTCAATAGTATGATAAATTATCTGATCCTTTTACACTGTATTTACCGAAATTTATTCAAACTCACAACAAATGCTTATCATATGGCATGATTATAAGCATCTGTTACATGCTACAACACGCTCGATTATGTTTGAGATAATTTATATTTTATCTTATAGCAATCGCGTCAATTTTTCGTGTATTATATTTTAAAATATCTGGATATATTTTATTCAGTATGAGATTGTATTCCAACCAAATGGTATATTTTATGTTCCATATCAAATTATAAACAGTTTAACTTGCACATCCTACTTCATTTCAAGCAAATCTATCTTCTAAATGGCTTTATGTCTTCATGACTGAGTTAAGAGAATAGTACTCAAAAAACATTGTACATGCATTACTTGGTACTCTCAAATTCGCTGATATCTTCAATTTCCTGCTATCATGTAAAATAAAATACTTGTATAAAAAGTATTGCTTTAGAGTCAGCCGTTTGTCCTTGAATGTTTCTAATTTATCTGAATGCACACAAACTACACTGCTCAAGAATTTGTTCACATCTTGATAACTAATGTGAACTTAACCCATTTTGAAAAAGCTGTTTAAGATCAAATCCAAAGCATTACATTATTCAATTATATAATAGATGTATTTGTATCCATCTCTCTTCCTCTCCCCTTCTTTCTCACTTGCATTATTCTTGCGTGTTTATCTTATTTCTTCGCTTGTAATATCAGTTCATTTTAAGTGTGTTATACCCCACGATCACGCCTTTATTTCAATATTAATTATATATCTGAAGCAATCTATCACTATTATGTAAACGACATTTAATAACTACTCAAATATTGCTTGAATTAGAAGTATGTGTTATATATATATATTTATATATATATATATATATATATATATATATATATATATATATATATATACATACATATAGTTATAGTTATAGTTATAGTTATATATAGTTATATAGTTATATATATAGTATATATATATAGTTATATAGTTATATAGTTATATATATATATAGTTATATATATATATATATATATATATATATATATATATATATATATATATATATATATATATATATATATATATATACATATAGTTATAGTTATAGTTATAGTTATATATAGTTATATAGTTATATATATATAGTATATATATATAGTTATATAGTTATATAGTTATATAAATAGTTATAGTTATATATATAGTTATATATATAGTTATATATATATATATATATATATATATATATATATATATATATATATATATATATATATATATATATTATTTAAACTTCTTTGCTATATTTGTTTTGAAATTAGCGTTATTACCTACAGGTGGTACATGGATAAAATAATCTATTCTTCATATGTTACCTATCTTATCTGACTAGCAAAAAAGTTTCAAGAGTCTATGATAAAAAAAGATTCATGTCTGCTAACGAGGAACATATATAATTTATGTAGACGCTATTCTGCATCCACAACATTATATAAGTTCTGTATGGCATCATGGTAAACAGGAACTATTGATAATTAGTCCACCTGCGTCCTCGTCAACCTTCACGAGATTGTCTGAGAACTCAATGACTAGGTCATCGATGAAGAAAAGTATTTTCAAATAAACGGAAGCTCAATGGGTAAAAATGGCTCATTTTAATATTTATTCTTTATGGGTAGATTAGAATATCCAATCGAACTATCGCTCGAGCAAAAATAAAGTGTTTTTAGAAAATTTGTGTTCATGTGGAAATAGTTTCCAACCAGGAATAGTATGTTTTCCTGGAAAAAAAGTACTAGCTGGAAGGCAACATACTTCTCGTAGACATTTATTTGAGCCTCGTAAAAAAGTGGCGCAAAACAACTGGCTTGTGTTTTGAGACATCAGAATTTTTCATCAAAAATATATCAGAAGATTTCCGCCACAACGCACAAGGAAAACTATTGAGAATAACATTGCTATTGTTGTACGTCATGCGTCTAATAGTTAATAACAGTTTGGCGTATCTAAAAAACACGTGATATTATGGAATATTTGAAAAAAAGGGATCAGCTAATAATTTGTTATATTTGCTTAACACAAGCCACAAGCAGAGTTTTCATACCCCACAGTAAACAGACTTTGGTCCATTAATGAGATGGCACTGTTGATTAGGAGAGTAAACTTCCCCTGGCTTTTTCGCCATATAACTTTTCCATTCCGTCTCGTTGTAGACTTTGCCTTTATTTTCAACACAATCTCTAAAAAAAACAAAATTTATAGTTATCATACATACATACATACATACATACATACATACATACATACATACATACATACATACATACATACATACATACATACATACATACATACATACATACATACATACATACATACATACATACAGTCATATATGCATACATACATGCATACATTTATACATACATATATACATGTATACATGTATACATATATATATATATATATATATATATATATATATATATATATATAAATATACCCACTCATTTTTCTAGCTACAAATACACATACCTTTTACATACTTTTCAATGATTTTATATAGTGATAATGACGCAAATACAGAAGTTAGATAAAGTGTGTACATACACTCTCGCAAAGAGAGACAACCTGACATTATATCATTCTCATACATAATATTACTCGTTATTTGTATATTGAAATTTATTTACAGTTGTTGCATATCGACTCTCACTCCGAAACTGATCTAGTATAATTATTATCCTATCATACAGAAGACAGGTTACCACGTATGTACGTTGATACTAATACATCTTTGGCTCTGTCTGTCACTCTGTCAGTCTCTCTCTGTCTGTCTCTCTTTATATATATATATATATATATATATATATATATATATATATATATATATATATATATATATATGTGTGTGTGTGTGTGTGTGTGTGTGTGTGTGTGTGTGTGTTTGTGTGTTTGTGTTGTAGATACTTGTATCTTAGTGTTTCCTTAAACGATCTCACAGAGCAGTGAGAGAATAAAAAGCGGTTTCTTTCGTATGGTCTGGTATGTGTCCTGGACGGATCAGGATCGGAGGGACTCATAATAAATAAATCCGTAGCATTACAGTGCCTTGCACTCAATTCACCATCATGAGGTGCTCCAAGGCTGGAAAAATAAAGAAACAGTAAAAATATGAAAATAAGACAGATACAGTACCACATTAACTATCATAACTTCTTTGCAATTCTTATGTGTATACCGACGAAAGCCACAAAACTATTGGCCAACACACACCATTACACACAGATTGTAAGTTTATATGATTATCAGCATGTAGTATAAATACATAATTCTCGTCAGTAGAATCAATCTTTGTATACAGCAGGTGAGATCCAAAATTAAGAATAATTCTAAAAATTTGATTCCGATGTTGATTCGTACAGCTATGGATGTTTTTCCTTGTATCGCTCAACAATTATGAGATTCACATTTTAATATTGCCATGCACCTGTTTCAGAAGTATGAACGGATATAATGAATCGTTTCCTAGTCCATTTATAGTCCAGAAAAGCAATTTATTATATGCGCATCATTGTGCTCATATAGAGATATTTTGATAACAATAGGTTTATAAACCCCGCTTGTTTGTCACAGTTATGTTATGATAGTTATGATGTCCACGTGGTAATAACTACTGTTTAAAAGAAGCTCTTGTTGTTTTCTGCTCCCCCTGCAGGATGTTTCCAAGCAACAAACAACCGCAGCAAGCATATATCACATAATAACCATAAAGCAACTTAAGGTCTCCCCGTCGAGCGATTTGGTATCTTGCTAGAAACGATAGATTGCTCCTCACAGATTTGCGAATTATATGCAATCAGTAAGACTTACTTGGTCAATTTTAAACGTAGTTGCCTACTTTAGGTTAGATATTTAGTATGGAACTAATTAGGTATCGTAACGTTCAGTCAATGCAGCTCCCGATAATTTTTTGTGAGCAGCAAATAGCAGAAAATTAACGATGATATATGTGGATAAAACTAGGACAGATAACATTGCTCCATGTACACTACGCACATCACCTGATACCACATATATCAGTCCAAACTCGCAAGAGCTACAGCAAGGACTGCAACTACAACTGTGTTATGTCTGACCTCCCTTCTTTAGACTTGTCAAAAGTCTGGTACGATGTATAGCATAGATATTACAGATATTATAACCTAACATATTAAGAACCGTTTATCAATTATTTTCAGCCTTTTCCAGTTTTAATTATCACATAATTTTATGCAGATTATTTTATTCGAAATGTCTGCATTTTATGCGGTGTGGATGATACTTTGATATGATGTTTGATACATGAAAATCTGTAATGCTCAAAAGGCAAGTAACCTTAGAGGGGCGTCCACTAACAACTACTAAATGTAGATAAATGTGAACAACAAACAGAATCAAGATATGGATAACTAATATAGCTATGGGAGCTGATTTACCTGTGCCCAAGTTCGTGAGCTGCTGTCATCACTGTCGCAACATAATCGTTAGTCTGCACAATCAAAGTTCTTTTACCAGGTATACACACCCCGCCAGCCCATGCAACACCTGAATGTAAAATAGAGAAATAAACAATATTCTCTAATTGCAGTATTAGCGTCTAGCATCAGAAAATTAACAGTGCTCTGAATTTGACCAGGGCAATTATATTTGTGACAAAATATATTCAAATCAATGATTCATTGAAAAGAACTAATTTAAAGTTATCAGTATATTTAATTACATGTAGTGTTAACCCAATAATGTGTGACGATAAACATAATTTCGTATAACGCAAAGCCAATACCGCAAACAGTATTTATCCATATTGAAGCAAAATTTGTAAAAGCTGTCAAAGGTGCCAATCATTTTCATCGGAATTTATCGGAATTTATCCTGATAATTAATTGGAGTGGACTGCGCAAACGTTCAGGTACGTACAATGCTGATATGATTTCATAGGTTCCTGCAATATGTGGTATGAAGCCAATATCCAGCAAATAAATATATTTCCATTTCATAACGTTTACGGTCTACAACGACTCTCTAAAAACTTTAATTGCAAATTTGTTAGCCCGAATCTGTTCACATCGTCTTAAAAAGATATTGTCTGAAGAAACAAAAAGGGAGTTAATGAATTTGTGTATTATTTTAAGAATACGTATCGTAAATACTTATTGTGAATAAAAACCGAAAAATAAAGTGTCCTTGAATGAGTGTTTACTTACCGTATATATTGGTATTTTCTATTGAACCTTTGTACAGGTTATGGCTGAAAATAAACAAATAATATAATGTGCAGTTGTAGAATATGCCTTTATTACAGTCTGGGACACAGACAATGTTTCTTGTATTAATTGCTAGAGAATAATTATCATCAACTATTTTTCAGTTTAGCAATTATGACGATTGCATCGGTTTAAGTACGAGTTTTTTTCAAACAGTTTTGTTATGAACTCTATGTTGAAATGTATGCTTGATTGCAATCCTTTAAAACTGACCATTTCACGATCTGTTAGTTAATAATTAAGCACATATTTAGCAATGTTTGTCAATGTTTTCTTCGGAATATTTGGTGCAAAATGCTTAGAAAAAAAAACACAAATATGTGCACACATTCACGCAGATATACGTAGTTTTGATTTAATGCCAATTTTATTCAGCTGGTGGTGTACCAATGTTGCATGTGTACAATAAACTTTTTGTATTTAAAGCAAATCCATGGATTTCTGTTCAAAAACACATTAATTAAACCATGGATACTGTGTGTTGATACAGGGAGTGAACACGTCATATACCGGTCATTACATATTTAAACATTCTAATAGTCTTCGTCATGACAGAAATCACACTGATCTCCAAAGAGTAATTATTTGTAAAAATATCTTCCGCTTCCAGCAATTAGAAAAATAGATACTAAAAACCACATATAACGTGTATAAATATATTCTTCCAGAAAGTGAACATCAAAGTGTCTGAAAAGGACCCATGAAAATCTAATGTGTCAATAAAAACACACAATAACAAGATAATACTCTAAAGTGATACAGAATAATGTAATTGAGCAGAAAGATGGGTTTATTTTAATTTCGCATTGGCATTTTCAGAGGGTAATGTCTCATTGGAAAACATTTGAAAATATATCAAAATATGGGAGTCAACTGGTTACGCCAGAGGACCGATGATACATGTTGGTAACAGATTGATTATCTACATAAAAGTAGGGCAACCTGTACTATACATTGCTTGAAAATCAACCTACACATGACACAGCAAAAAGAAACACTGCTATAAACATCAGGAAGAACATGTTTGATAAAATGTATATGTTGGCATGAGTGGACCTCAACAAATGAAAATAATTAAGTAAATGCTAGACTTTATAAAGCTGGACCACTCTGCATAATAGTTATGATGTAGAACAGAATATATTATACAAACTGAAACGGACGCATGCATATGAATGTAATGAGCCTTTTTCATAGGCATATACAAAATAAGCAAGTTATACAAAGGCATAGACAAAACAGGCACTTTAAGCAGTTAAACATATTGTTTGTAAAACATTTCGTGGCTATTTCTAGACGAAACAAATTCAGATATATGATATGTCAACTAGTTTATATCAAATTGTTGATGATATTTGAACAATACTTGTATTAACCAAGACGAATATGAGACATAAAAACATATTAGCTACAACAAACGTTTCAAGACGTTATTAATGTATATCAATAATATCAATATCAATATAAATAAATTCAAGCCCAAAAAGTAACTTTACAGTTCGATTAGCTTATTGTATGATTTCATGAGCCTTTGAGATAATTTTAAATCTATAAATCCTGTTTTCATCGTATTCCTTTTGCTTTGGAGAGAACATGTATTCCATAAAATATATAACAAATATCTAAAGAAATTATATTGGTAATGGGTTGTACATTTTCAATGATATACAGGTCTCCCATTGCTTCAAGATATTGTGGCATTTATTTACACAATTCATTTATCTAGAGAACATTTATTATATTCAAGAATTGTGAGTAAAATCAATGCACACTATGATGCACATTGTATTCACATAATTGGAGACAATGGTAGATGTAGCTGACCCTTTAGAGTCAAGATATATTAAGCTATGCCGTGGGCAACACAATCAACCTGACCATTAACTTTATATAACTTGAGTATATGTACCGTGTAAAGAGCATTGCCTGGTCGAATGTAGGTTTGCAAAGTCCACCATGTTTTCTGTCCCATTTAGAGAGATCTTCGTGATAAGTAAAAGTCTCTATAAGTGTTGTTCCATTAATTCGTATCACCTTAGAGCTATTGTGAGGAAACAGGAGGCCGTGCTTTAAAGAAAAACGAAGAAAATCATATGAATTGCTGGAAATCAATTATTCGGTATACATTTGGGAAACTGTATGAAACTATATGGTATGTTTTCAACACATTTTTTAATTTAGCATTAAAATAAAACACTAGCCTAACGATATATGTTTACAAATCACTCGATATCTGGTTTAGATAAGACCAAAATATATTGCCAACTTGGAAATGGTCTTTCTTCCAGTAGAGATTAGAAGGTCTAGTCAATCTATTAGGTAGCAATGGCTCTTGTTCTGAAACTAAATGTTTGTCTAAATAAATAAATGAACTCTGTTGACACCATGTACAGATTAAACATGTTGAGTTGTGTTAAACGCTTAAAGGTAAGCAATATTTTGCAACATAAGAAATTATATATTTAAACACCTGCATTCGCATAATGAAACTATCATTATTAATATCGTGATCGCTGACAACTCACCATAAGGTCTGCAGCGACACTGGAAGGCAAACCACATTTATCCATAATTATGCTATGATATTTGAAAGGTTGTACAATTTATGCTTTTAGACGGCCTCTAAAATTGAAATGAATTTTCAGCAATCATTGAATAATCGGCGAAGTTTACTCCATCATTATTTAATAACCAAATTTTAAGTGTTTCAATATGTATGGTAATCAGTTGATAACGACCTATATTACATTAAAATAAACATTTATCATAAATTTATATGGGGTGATAGAAGTTGTTATTTTGCTGTTTGATGCTAGTATTCAACTCAAGCTTACCCTACGTAATAATGGTCAGGCAAAGAACTTACAATTGATATAATAGTTTTGGCGCAGAAAAAAGTAATATTGATTTTAAAAATGCCAACAGTTGTCAATCGTGTACATTATGTATAACTCCAACTAAAACTTCAAGGAAGTACAATGATCCCACAGTCAAAATAGATCTTACCTGGAAAAATATAAATGAAGAAAGTGTGATTCTGATCTTGGGTTTTTCTATTCCTTTGTAAAGCATGTGGACCTAAGATGTTATACAAATAAATTCTTTCAAGGTGTAAATTATTTACGACACCTACAGGAAACTATGCTAACAATTTAATTCAACAATTATTTTTACTAAAATGCATAGGCATAATTTACGTTATGGAAAATATATATCTGATTATAATCTTTAATAATAGTAAGGAAAAGAAATGTCTATTTGACTAATCTTGATTGTCATCAAGGAATACCTTTAGATTGAAAGGAACGATGAAATATTTCTGAACCGAAAGCAAGTAACGTTCAGTTTCATTGAGGTGACCTTTTATGTAAAAAAATACAACTTTTATTTGCCATCCTTAGATATGTCTTTATTGACAAATGAGATCAAGTTAGAAATAGGAGGTTAAGACAGGTTTACTACTATTACGTTTATAAATACTACAGTATGTACCAATTCTAACTACTTTTGAATACATTAGATTTTTCTAGATAAATTAAATTAACTCCAAACTCAAAAAAGATCACATTTCATTCCCCAAATGAGATTGCAGATGTTCATCTGGATCACAAATCTTTCAATGCCAGACTGTCTTTTACTTATATTACGGATGTTGATATGTAATTGAAGTATTATTCATGTGTCACGATTTTAAAAATTCATTACTTACACCGTTCACAATGTGTGAGTACGATTCTCGTATCTTTTGTTTCACAGCATCCCTTTTCTTTAGCATATTTGAGATAAATACAGTCGATGCATATCTGCAATTATAGAACCAAAATTGGATGTGCCTCATTGCATTCGACCATTTACGCATTTATGCTAATGTGTGTGATCAAAAGGACCGAAAAAACCAAGATTTAATGACATAACATGTTTGCTATCTTCTAATAAATAATGCAGGCTCATTTGCAATACCATAGACCTTTAACGTATTTCTGATTCGATTGGATAACAATGATATTAAGCATTACGTACGACTGAACACTAATAGTATCATCCAGATGTTATGCCAATTAGCTCACATAAGACCGAAAATGTGTCAATATTGTGTACGTCATAAATACAGATCTTGTGTACTAAAGGCCACAACAGTTTAAACTTCATTAGTAAAGTGTCACTCAGTGATTCCGTATCCAAGAAAAATGTGTTATATATATATATATATATATATATATATATATATATATATATATATATAGAGAGAGAGAGAGAGAGAGAGAGAGAGAGAGAGCAAAACTCAGATGGTTCAGATTTCTAAGGGGATACCTTGACATTTAACTGCACGGTGTGGAGGTTACTAATTAGGCATATGAAAATAGGTGGTGTAGATACAAGCTGTTAGACTTAAAGGATAACGTTGTAATAAATCGATGTCTTATTTTGTTGCAATGAAAGAATTCACAAGTCCCATATATTTTAATCTGCCAGTACGGCGATGTCGACGTAGTATTTTTCCATTAGCCATCGAGTCCATTACAGAAAACAAATTGCAGGTGTTTCATTGCATTCCACCATTCATGCATTTCATGCGAATGTGAGTTATCAAATATACAAGATTTAAAGATGTAAAATGTTCATTTTCTTGTAATAAATAATGAACGCTCATTGTCAGCCTCAAGGACCTTTAACGTATTTCTGATTCGAGGTGGATACCAAGGATATTGAGCATTACGTACGATTCCACACTAATAACATCATCCAGTTATTGTGTATATTAACTCAAAAAAGCTTGAAAAGTTGTCAATATTGTGTAGGCCGCAAATGCAGAATTTATATAAAAAAGCGTCAAAAGTTTAACTCGAATTAGTAAAGTGTCACAAATATGCAAGAAAAATGAGGTAACAATAAAGGCGCTAAAGATTTTCCTTATGAATTATGATTATATGTATATATATCTATATATATATCTATATATATATATATATATATATATATATATATTTATTTATATATATATATATATATATATATATATATATATATGTATATATATATAGTGTGAAACCGTAGATAATTGGGATACATAAATGGATACAGTGACATTTAATTTCACGTTGGAGAAGTAACTAATTGGTATGCAAATATAGATGTTTCAGCTACAAGCTCTTAGACAGATATATTAATTAATGAGCAACGATGTAATAAATGATAGGTGTTGTACGTACTACATGTTAGACTCATATATTAATAAATGCACAACGATGTAATAAAGGGATGGTTTATTTTGTTGCAATGAAAGCACTCACAAGTCCCATATAGTTGAATCTACCAGTACAGCGATGTCGAGGTAGTACTTTTCTGTTAGCCATCGAGTCTTCTCTGCAGATACAAATCTCAATAAGAACACAAATTAATATTGCTTAATGTTCAGGATATAATACATGATAATGCTATTACACACGTCACGTATTTTTCAATTCGTTGTTTAGATAGATTTCAACCCAGGCCTACACGTAAATGACACCCGACGGCTTGCCTTCACACACAAGCCCATATTCCATCACGACAATATAATTATCATATATGAATACAGTTGTTACAGAAAGATATAGAGGTATATAAGATTGTTTATAACAGATATTATAAATAAATATCAAACAGAATAGAAAGTACTATCCATGAATTGTAAAGATGAATGCGTGACAATAGTAGGAAGCATTGATAATTTCATGCTATTAATCTTATAAAACAGGTAAGAGAATTTTAGTTTGTACTGTAAGGAGTTTTGAACACAGGGCTGCGAGTAAACGGCTCTCATTGTCATGCCTGCACATACCAGCCCATATCCTATTTCGCCATTTCACGCATGACCAAAGATGATGGCACGAATTCGGGTTATATAAACTCAGCTGACACGCTCGCCTGACCACCAAGTGATTAATTTTCACACACACACTCACACACAAATATATATATATATATATATATATATATATATATATATATATATATATATATATATATATATATATATATATATATATAAAGAATACAAATCATATGGCGAATAACAACCCTATCAAGCGTACTGGATCCACCAAGGGATCACGTGTGTCAGTTACTAGTTTCGTTACTGTTCGTCGTCAGATTATTGCATATATATATATATATATATATATATATATATATATATATATATATAGTGGTTTCAGATTAAATTTAATAAATGAATGTGGATATTATTATAAACATACATCAGACAAAACGGAAAGTACTATCCCTGTTTTCTACAGAGGAATGCTTATATATATATATATATATATATATATATATATATATATATATATATATATATATATATATATATATATATATATATGATCATCAAATTATCGTTGTTAAAGAGTACTTAATTTTCACATAAGAATAAGTATGTATGAAATTAGAAAATAAATCATTTAATATAACATTACTGGAAATATTTTTCTCATTTTTGATATTCTTCTCTTAATTGTTTGTGATTTACCACATACCCTCTTTGTCGTTTTGATCGCTATTGTTTTTATCAGATGTTGCAACTCTATTATCTAAAGCTGCTATATTTCGGGATGATATCAGATGGTATTGTCCATGTGATTGGAAAGTTGTGTGCTTTTGATGTTTATTTTTCACATCAACGCTTCCAGCATCTGAAAGATGATTCAATTTCTATTAAATTAAATATCATAACATTATTATCCATTTCTTTTCCTGCAAATGGCCTTGTTTTCAATCTCCATCTTAAATAAAATATATCGGTCCTTAAATGATATTTCATATATATAGATTATTCATTTTTAACAATTCTCCTATTTCCGTTTTAACTCCCATTCTCGTTTTCCATTTTATACAAATGATAAGTGCAACACAAATGTAACTTATGCAGCGACATATATTATGGAAAACTTAAAAGTGAACATAGAGCTGACAAAAAATTACTTCAACATAATTACCAAAATTGCGTTCTCGGAAGCAGTTTTAAATAGTTGGTTTTGCTGTACGAAAAATACAAATGATATTTTAATTAATATAAGTCAAATATATTAAAAATGTTCCAAACCTTTAATTTCCACTGAATGTTCGTTTTGAATATGTGCTATATTCTGTAAAATATATCGTTTCCCTGTAAGACTTGGAACTTGAAACGCATTCCTTGATGTTACTTCATCCTCTGATAGTCGAAGTTCGTAACTAGTGTCTCCTATTCGCAGGTGTCCGTTCTATGTTTTGGTCGAAAATAACGTATACTTGTGTATATATATTCAATACTATCAGAGATTATAAGTATATGCCTCTATTTATCTCTTGAATTGGTGTGCAGAGCATCTTAATTATGTGTGGAATTGATATTAATAATATAGTAAACAAGAATTTAAATCAATAAATCTGGTTATATCTAGATTCATACAACATAGTTATAACAAGCAATGTCTACATCATTGGAAGCATGCCATCCTCAACTGAAGATAAAATTCATAGCTTAGTCTTTTGATTCCATTGATATCATTTTTGTAATGTATTTCGTTATATATGCCAAATACAACTATTGGAAATTGTCCTGTAGGTCCAAATTTACCAACAACAGCTCTGACGCAAGAAATAATACATGCATCAGCGATGCCCACTTTTTTCATCATATTTTTCTGATCTCATGGATGAGCCATTTTCGCTGTACACTGCATAATGCAGTATTATAATGTACTTACTATGACTCGATCGCAATATCCATTTAACCGGTTGACACATCTGGCAATAATGGCTGCTCCATTATCCCTGTCCTGGTAGTAAGCTAACTTCTGTTCAAATAAATAGGTGAAAGTGTAGATTGAAAGTTAGCAATATGTACAAGTAGTTACGTATTTCAATCCGTAAATATTATAGACTCTATATATGTAGTTAAATTTATAATTTAGTACCATCCGTAAGAAAGCTTCTACCTGGCTAATTTGATACATCAGTAACTGAGTGGATAATAAAGCCATGGATTAATTATAGGTCAAATTATCATGTGGACATACAAATAAATAATGCTAATTTTAGTCAAATAGGATTTATTTCCTGTTTTCTTGAATGTCAAACAATGTTTTAAGTAGCTTTCATTTATCAAAAAACTTTGAAAGTAGTCGTACTCTTTTGGATATTGATTCAAGCTATCTACTTTATATCTTTTAATTTTCTAATTTTCAAATCGAGGAATTTTAGTTTAATGAAAATGGCCTTAAAATACTTAATTACCAAGTAACACATATTATGATATGAAAGTATTTGTTTTCCTTTTACATTCTTTTCTGCATAAGCACATGTATTTATGAGACGATATCGATTACGTCAAAAGAGGACAGGGATATGAATTTTACGCCTTACTTCTTTCTCCACATTGCGGGACTTGACAATGCGAAAGCGACCGTTTCTCACGTTCATTAAAAAATACATGTCAGTATCTGGATTGATGTCAGGATTCCTCTCCAAATTTAATGTAAAAACATGTGACCCTCGTCTCAGACGAAAGGTCAAGTGGTCAGTGAGGTCCAAGCCACTGGATGTCCTTTTATCAGTCTGTAATCTAGGGGTCATATCTTCCACCCAGATTGTACTTGAACCTGCAGTTGCTAACATATTAGAGGTAAAAAAAATATTACTACAAGATCAGATCGAGAAAACGAATCTGATAGGTAATATATTCTGCGTCAGCTACTTCCAATCATGTATATTATAATATATACACGTGTTAAAAGAGTCATATTTAGTCATGCAAGTCCTACTATCTGCCCTTCATATTAATACAAAAACGTAATCAGACGTTATCAAAATGTTATTATCGTCAGAATTATTATTTCTTTATTAATTTATCATTATTATTATTATTATTATTATTATTATTATTATTATTATTATTATTATTATTATTATTATTATTATTATTATTCTTTTGCTTTATTGTCCAACTTATATGGCGCATTTCAATTGATTATATTACGATTTTAAAAGCAATATCATTCGGGTATATCGTATACGTTTACTAGATTTGTGATATATACGTGTTACAGCGAGAAGGTCCACGATGGGATAACAAACACAATTGTTTTTTCTATATTGTTATAGTAATGGTTGTTTTACAAGTTTATTATTTAATGGTAAGTCGTGAAAGAAATTTATCTAATATTTATACGTCTTGTGTACAATTATCTTGTCAGTTTTCTTCATTTCTCTTATATTTAGTGTTGTATCTCAAGCTATCAATGTATTTATGACCGTATTGTCAATGTTGTAAATGTACCTTTAACAGCTCATATATCAAGAAATTTGGTCTAGCTTAACATTGCAAACAAACTTATTTTACCATAACGTACGTTACATATTTCCTCAACACTGAGTAAATAATATTCGCATACAATAAATGCATTAATATTTGTGTCTACTGGTTCAACAATTTATGGTTGATGACAATAGTTACGATAATGTCTGTAGTTCCTACCGCATTGCAACGTGTATTGTACACAAAACTCAAAACAAACACTTTTCAAATTCATGCGAAATATCGAAAAATGTTAAGTAGAGTACTGTACATGTTTTATTACTTTCATGTCTTACCACATTAGTCATAAGGAAATAGAAAATAAGAATTATACTGAAATAAAATTATATAATAAGACTTTTAATACATTATTAAATCCAGAAGAAGGCAAACTACATTTGCCGATTGGTTTTAAATGACCTGTCTGGTATGGTCATTCAGATAATTCGATATACCTGTATGAAATATATTAGTATTTATGATATCATATTGCCTCTGGTGTGATCCTTTGGCTTTGTATGCCATTATTGGCCTTAAGTTTGAGAACTTGCTTCACTGCAAACCGGTGGCTTGATTGGCTGAGCTGTCTAAAACGCTATCCGTTACAGATTATTGCCAACAAGACTCTGTCTGCTTGGGTTTGAAATAAGGCAAATATGGATATGTCATAAAGCTTGCTAGTAGTATCTCGTGGGTCGCTGGTTCTGCCATCGGATTTCCTGGTTTCTTTCCATATCAATTAATACTGGCTGCCATGTATAGATGCCTATTGTATGATTAAAAATGACGTTTAGCCCCACAACAAAATACCAACAACAACATTTCAAACCCGTTTGAAATTGAGTTACGTACCTTATTTCACCTTTATTATTAACTCAGTTGTAAGCTAAAGTTGTTAAGTAATTATTTAAGTTATTCTACGTGCATTAAATAGGTAATCAGATTGTAAAATGCAATACACACAAAGTATTTTAGGTAATGACTATTGACTTTAGTTGATTTATTGGATTTAATTAATTGAATACTGAAGTTTCAGAGACCTACTTTTGATGGTAATACAGTAGCTAAGGTATTATCAATTGTCACTAGCCCTAACATTCCGAACATATCCCTACCAAACAAACAGATGTTATATGTAGAGAATTGTATGGCTAAGAAAGTTTGAGTGTCGACTTGGTTCAACTTTGTCTAAACAGTTGCATATCCAACACGCA
The DNA here is from genome assembly GCA_016746295.1 of Potamilus streckersoni. NCBI lineage: Eukaryota > Metazoa > Mollusca > Bivalvia > Unionida > Unionidae > Potamilus > Potamilus streckersoni. Next base: position 3,114,677 of record JAEAOA010002340.1, on the reverse strand, counting down.
TTTTAAACCCAGTAATAATATATTCATCTTTTTTTAAATCAAACAATGTGGAAGTACGTACCTGAGTGAGCATAACACAAGAGAATAAACACGAAATTAATTGCCACTTCTTTCATCCCTAGCTCAAAGACTCCGTGGCGTCGTTTGAAGTAGTGGGAGGCGCAACAACTAGAATCTAGCTATATATAATTTAGATGGCTAGAGGCTATGTTGTTCAGAAAGTTAGGTCAATACTGTTGCTTGCACGTCTCGATTGTTTTCTTTATATAGAGAGAAAAAAGCTATTAAAATGTAACAGCTACAGTATTAAGAAATTAAAAGTTCATTGAATCTAGTTCGTTAACCACGGCAAACGTTTTGAAAAGCGCAGTACGCAAGATTTTCGTTTCAGTAAAGTCCTACTTATCGGGTTGAGTACGTGTATTTAATAATCTACTTTCCATAAAGCGAATTTAACATCGAAGCATGTCGGATAATTTTATAGTATTTAAATCAGTATAGTGTACCTAAAAGTGCAATGACTATTCATACATACATATACATGTATCAATGAATATAAAATGCATGATCGTATCATAAGTAATATAAAAAAAACGAAAATTATCAAGATGTATAACAATTTTCATTAGAGTGTTTGCTAGAGGAAATAAAAACCTAATGATATTGTGAGTAAAATATCAACAGGTCCTATAGGATCTATCTCGGTGATGTTGCAAATGGAGTACAGTTTGAAAGTGATGACAAGCCATTGGGTTCCATTTTTTATAGATGCCAGCAATATTGATGATCACAATGAGCTATCCCAAAATGTAACATTCTAATATTTTGGCCCTGAGATAAATATCCACTTTCTAATCAGAATGAATAATCTACATCAATCAATACTTTCAATAATAACCGAAGTTGAATTAAAATTGATTCCGCTGACACAGATGTCAGATGCTAAATGTTACATTTCCACGTGGTGAGCTATGTGTACCTCTCCACCTCGCCGAAATACACTAATGTTTGCAAACTTTAAAATGAGTTATAAAAAAGGCTATTTCTATTTAGTTTAGATTTTTTATTATATCTAGGACGGGCAGGTAGACTTTTCGTTTCTGAGGTAAACATTAACCTTACGATTTAAGTAACAAATGTAAATTTTCTTCAGTGTTTTTACAGGCTTCAAACATAAGCTTAGTATATAGACAGCAATTATCTTTATATTTAATTAATAATAAATAAATTATTTATTCTCTTTAATTTGTGTATATGTTTATAGCTGTTCTTTCCGCAATTATGTTCAATATATTTTATAATGGATAATATAACCTTTGTGTACGTATGAATGATGACATTGAAGTAGGAAGAAGAAGAAGAAGAAGAAGAAGAAGAAGAAGAAGAAGAAGAAGAAGAAGAAGAAGAAGAAGAAGAAGAAGAAAAAGTAAAGTGAAGAAGAAGAAGATGATGATGATGATGAAGATGATGATGATGATGATAATGATGAAGAAGATACAGAAGAATAAGAAAGGAAGAAGAAGAAAAGCGTCATATTGAGGAATTCCTATATAATTTTACTTATGGGTCCAATCTTTACAATAAAAGCAAAAAGCTAACATTAATGTCTCTATTTTGAAAACTTGTTATAATGATATCTTATATTCCTCTCAACATGCAATTACTCTCAACAACCATTCAAATACTTGTCAAGTATTCTCCAGTACTGGAGTTTTCCAGTTATACATTCAATAAATAAGTTATTTTAAGAACGAGTAAGTAACTTTTAGCAGTGTTAATAGTAGACGGAATAGTGAAAAAACAAATTTGTAGAAAACAAATAACTAAGTTCGTATTTTACAGCTAAAAGCTGGTGACGATATTACATGAAATTTCAAGTTGAATTAGGGTGTACTATTTGTCAACTAATGTATGTACACTTTTGGTTAGCATATTGATGTCACAGAATAATAATGAAAATGAAAATGATGCAACATACCATTAGCGAAGATAGACATTAATACGTAACATTGTTTAATAAAATATTATTTATTTAGTGTAATGGTATAATGCATTGAATTGTGGATATTGGTAACTATATTTAAGTACATATCAGCAATGTATTTATTTGTTCTTTTATATAATAAACAATTTTAAATTCCGAATTTTATTAGAATATGAATGTACATGTATATATATATATATATATATATATATATATATATATATATATATATATATATATATATATATTTATATATCTATTTATATCTATATATATATCTATATAGATATATATAAATATATATATATATATGATATATATATATAAATATATATATATATATATATATATATATATATATATATATATATTATATATATATATATATATATATATATATATATATATATATATATATATATATATATATATATATATATATATAGAACAGGTATTGAACTGGTCGTTTCCACCCTATCTTTATATTACCTGTTGAACTTAAGAGGACAGCATCTACGGTTCAATAAGAGTTGTCCTGGGAATATCAATGCTGTCCTGGTAATTTAAATTCCAAGCTACCGATGATAACAGCTAGAAAGGAGTCATTTTCAATGAGGAATTTGTTGAGACTATCGAATTTTTCCGATTCTAACTTGTATATATCTCATGAAAGAAATGATCATTTTTGCTGTCAGCTTAAATTATGGTCTTCATTTTGGAAGTGTTGTCAATTTAGAGTAACGCCTTTAGTCAAAATAGCTTTAGTCTGAGATACACTTACAAGAGCAATCATCAATGACTTTAAAGAAAACTAGTGAATAGTGTTAACTTCCTACAATAAGGAAGAAAAGGAGTAGGTGTCTGGCTTGCAAAAAAGTAAGCCATTCGTGCTACGACACACTGAAAAGGAACAGCGAATGAAACTACGCTCTCTGTAAGAGAGAGGGAGAGATAGAAGTCAGGAAAGCAATAAAGCCTTATCAATAGAAACATTCAAGGAAGAACAACATATACACGTCGAGGTGGTAAGACGTGGGATACACGGACACAAACTAGAGAGCAACGCTAAGGGATGGTAATCCGGCGTGGGCAATATACTGTTTTGACCACTTGTTATCAAGATTGAATAAATTAAAGACTGCTAATCGTTTCATAGTTAACTATTGTATTAATTCATATTCAATTCACTTTTGTGATATTTTGTTACGGAATACATTTATCAGTAACATAAACAAAATTATGTTAAAAATGTACGTACTTTACGTTAGAACTGCCAACATTTAGTACCGACTGCATTTATTACCAGTTATAGTTTTTAACTATTCCATCCGTAAAACATGAAGACATTATCACACAACTTTCGAAGAGATATAATATAGACATATAACTTCATATTCATAAATGCTCTGAACACGTCATTGTGTAAAGTACAATACAAGTTATTTGACTCTTCCAGTTCTCCTTCTGATCTTTATGACAATTGAGGATATATTCAATAATATTGCGTGGGGTAGGTACGTCTCTCTCTCTCTCTCTCTCTCTCTCTCTCTCTCTCTCTCTCTCTCTCTCTCTCTCTCTCTCTCTCTCTCTCTCTCTCTCTCTCTCTCTCTCTCTCTCTCTCTCTCTCTCTCTCTCTCTCTCTCTCTCTCTCTCTCTCTCTCTCTCTCTCTCTCTCTCTCTCTCTCTCTCTCTCTCTCTCTCTCTCTCTCTCTCTCTCTCCCATTATTACATAGCTAATGGATGGAAAACGCCCAGTAAAGTTAATGAAAAACAATACGGTCTGAGCTGCACATTCATATCTTCTAGATGGCCCTTAACCCGTCGAATTTGGAAAGCTTTTGTTTGCAAATTATGCTTCGTTTCCTATATTATATGTTTAAAGATCCTTTGAAACAGATTCTGTCATGGTTATATACACGATTTATGTGTTTTCTTGCCATCATTCTTGGCTTTAAATCGTGTTAGCATTACTATCACTATCTCCTTTCATATTATTCAATGCAACGTTTATATACTTAACGTATTTTGCTGTATCATCGTAATGACAATAATTGTTTATCAACGATTATGTTGTTTTAATATTATATTCGTCAGGGACTTGGTGCATCGTATTATTATTTTACTCATATTATTTGAAATCGGAGATACAGTCCAATTTAATATGTTAACATTTGTTACAAATTCAAACCCAGACAATAGAAAATGTTTGATGAATAAGATTTGATTCATACAAATATGTCTTTATTGGATATGAAATTGATAACACAATTTTATACAGTTGTTCTCTGCTCAATTCAGGCCTGACAAAAATAAGTTTTGAAACTGAACTTTCCATACCTATTAATGTCATAACATAAGCCTATGTTGTTATGGCATAGTAATTGAAACAGTGTAATAACATAAATTCATGTGCATCAATGTAACATTTATTCTCAAATACAAAACGCATATGAAGCTGCTTCTTAAAAATTGGTGGCATAAAGCATTTCCAATTGTTTGTTTCAAGATATAAATGTCATTATATTCTAAATTGTTATATATAGTATAGTTATTCAAGCTTGCAATCAATACCATTTTCAATAAAAACTTCCAGTATTATTATATGTGATTTTAACTATTAAAGAAAATCTAGAACTTATAATGAAGATTTGGTTTTCGTCCATTTGTATTGTCTTTTATTAATGGGAGAGTCATATATTTCCCTTGATAAACTCTTAGTCTGAGATGATCATTTTCCAATTGATTAATAAACGACTGTGGAAACTATATTAAAAACCTAAACAATCTTAATGCTACCACCTCGCTTACTTGTAATGGAGTATTTACCACGATTTGTATTAAATTTGGGGTTGTTCAACATTTGCTGCTGGGGTATATAAACGAACTAAAAGAAAAATTACTAGAATCAATAGTTAGTGTTGCAAATTGTATATGATAGGCCATAATCCTACTTCTTGAATAATATGTATTAAACGTGACCTAGCAATAATTGGCGGCTTTTATAATACCATCATATAGCAATGTCTGGCTCGTTTCGCGAAACAAATGCAAATTCATAGTCATTAATGTTAGGTACATAAGTAAAACATCCACATTCACCTATGATTTTGTAACAATGTCAGTAATCCTCTAGTTTTCGGTGTTATATAGGAAATCTGCTTTTGATGATATATTTGGGCTTAAAATTTAGTATGTGTGGTCACACTTCTAAAAATATCACTGTCTCTGGACATGCTTATGTCATGTTCTACATATTGAAATGAATATAATAGACAGGTACATGTTACAATAGTGCAGGAGTTTCATTTAAGTTATAGAAACCAATTACAAATTTAGTTTCTTAGAAAACATAAATGATGTGTATGGCGCGTTCATTATTGTAAAAATATTTAGCCCAATATTATACAATTTAACTTTGAAACAATGAAAGGTTTCACACAGTAATGCAGTTTAGGAATATGTCAACTAAAATTTATGATGAAGGAATAACATATAAATTATAAGGTTTAAGCTATGCCCGATGTGAACAATTAAAGAAAACACACACCCACACATGCATATATATATATATATATATATATATATATATATATATATATATATATATATATATATATATATATATATATATATAATTTACATGTACTGTATACCGACCATAATATATAATTTTATTACGAATTAACAATGAAATGCACGTGAATATAACATCTGTTTATATGCGGAAAGATATATAGAATTAATGAACATAGTTGATGTATAGTTGTCATGGGCTCAGCATTAAAAGGCAGTTTGTCTATAGATCATTCGGCTCTTTCACTCATACACCTCTTGCAGGCTCATTATACGGCTGTGATGGAACGATGTGGAAATGTAAAATGCAAATCGTATATACATTAATTTCATCTCAGGTATTCGAAACAATTGCACACATATTTGACTTATAAAATTTTAATAAACAAGGGTGTAATTATCATTGCTTTATTTTTATGATGTTAAGTAGTTGTAGTTACACCAATATTTATATTAGAATTACTTGGTTCATAAATTCCTTGCAAACATTAAAGGTAAATATCAATAAGCACTAACAGTTTTTATCGTTCAATGCAAGAGAAGCAACATCGTTCTACAAAACAAGACTTAAAAGAAATGTATATGAATGCTATTTTCTTAATTGCTGCCCTTTTATTCTAATCAACTACATTTATATCCAATTATTGTAGGAAAGATACTGAAAGATACTGATCATTGAGATCGTCTGTATCATTGCATCCAGCAACCAGACGTATGCACGCACCTATTTGGATCATTTCGGAACACATAGTCCTTCAACACACCTCTAAAATGAAATATATAGAGGTTTGTTATTTTCTTTATCGTTACCGTTTATTCTAACGAACTAGATTTACATACAAATAATTGTAGAAAAAATGCTGAATAGTTAAAAATATTGTTTGTTTATATAAGTTGTATAAAAATAAATTTGCAGATTTTGCACCAACAGCTACACGTACGTTTATAATTGTACTTACTTATAACAATTTCATGTGACTCATATATTGCTACTTATATCACTCATAAATTGTAAATAAATTCACTGAATCCTTAGTTAATATATTTCATCGAGACTTGCATCACGGTAGTGTCTTTTAGAAAGAGAGCGACAGAAAGGGAAAGACGTATGGATATATTACCATATTATTGCCACATTTAGTTTCTTTTCCTGCACTGAATATATTTTCATGCATTTTCGCGCATTTGGATCCGTACAGTGCAGAAGATGACAAATGTCTGATAGCACAGTCTAAGTATAATAAAGAAAATTATTGTATAGACAGAGATGTAAAATTTTACTCAACAAACCATACAAAATATTTTTTTGAAGCATTAACATAATTTTTCATTTCATTATCTCGAAATTCTTGAATCCCAATGAAACGACTGGAACTTTTGGTTTTCTTTTCGTCCTTCCAAATTCGATAAATCACATATAGCAGTATTAAATTGCAGTTAAATTTTGGCAGGAGATCAAAACTAAGGGGATTTATTTAGTTCTTTTGTCTTCTTGAAATTATTGAAATGTAAAATGTTCAATATAAATAATTAAAAATGCAATATTTCAAGATTATTTGAGAAGCTCTTTATGCAAAGCTGGCTCTTAAACGAGAATAACACTGCTCACGTAACCCATTAATTATGTATATTGTACGCCATAGGTAAGAACAAAATACAAATTGAATAATTAGTGAATACGATGAATTATTACATTGTAAAAAAATACAGAGCTTAAGTGTGGTTTCATTAGGTGATACAAGCTATTTTATTTGTACATTTATCTGGTTTAGATATAATACATTATAGCGAAACTTGCATTTTATTTGCTTGTAATATCATATAAGTTTCTCTTCACAATTCCCAATTCACGTATATGCATGAGTTACTAATGAATGATTTATATTTTGCTAAATGTGGTCTTTTGTTGCATATAAGTTACTTTGTTTTATTTACTCTGTGTTGGAAATTTTATTGTAATTTTTAATCACTACTTTGATGATGAGATTGAGAACTGTCCATATCTTCTCCATACTAAATTGTTTTCATAACTGAAACAATGTGGTAGTCGGTCTTCTAAGGTATTTACTAATCTCTAGCATTAGCAATCTTGTTGCATATAAGTCACTTTGTTTTGTTTACTCTGTGATGAAAATTTTATTCTAATTTGTAATGAGAACTTTGATGATCATAGTTAAATTACGTTCCGAACTGTGCATGCTAAATTATTTTCACAACTAATTTCGTTTTTCGGTATTCTGTCTTATAAGGCACTTACTAATCTCTAGCTTTGGCACTCTTTGAAATATCGCTTCAGTGAGTTAACATTCTACACTTAAATCAAGAAATATATCTTGTTAAAACAAAAGAGAAATATATCCCAGTCAATGATCGTCATGTACATGAATGCTACATAGTTTGCTTCATTTGTTTTATAGTATCATTCCATACAAATATAGTCTCTAATCTGTCCTTTCAGTGATGGTTTTGCCTGCAAATATACTTCAAGAAAATCAAACTGAAGAAATCCCTTTTAACATAATTGATTTTCTTCTTAATGTCTACCATGGTTAGTAACTGATAAAAGATTGCTATGCCGGATAGATACTTTCATATGAAATGTAGAATAAAACACGAGATACGAAAATATGCAAGTATTTATATTCACAGATGTTAAATGGTGAAAGATATTTGTGACGCGTGTTTTTCCTGTTTTACTCATCCATACAGTCTTTACTTGGGGAATATATTAGTTTCAGTGGGAATACCTATCCTGGTTACGCTGAAGTAATTGCTGAAATAGACAAACAGGTATTTAGCCATTTCAAAAGTACCTTTGAAATCATACCTGGTGTTATTAGCATTTGGAATATGTAACAATTTGTTTTCTACCCAGTTGATTTTGTTTGAATTTTCTGTCGAAAGAATAATTAAAGGATATTTGAATGTTGGCACATTGTACATTATATATATATATATATATATATATATATATATATATATATATATATATATATATATATATATATATATATATATATATATATATATATATATTATACACATTTAAAAACATGATGATTAACTTTTTGAATATATTTTGCACTGTATATAAAATCAGGACTAACAAGTTCTCCGATGAAGCTGTGTGAAATATAACAATAAACGGTTTGAATGAATAAAAAAGATATATTCTACTAATCAGTCTAATAGTATGATAAATGATTAGATCCTTTTACAGTGTATATACTGAAATGGATTCAAGCACACAACAAATGCGTATCATATGGAATGATTATAAGCATATGGTCCATGCCACAACACGCTTGATTATGTTTGATTTAATTTATATTCTGTCTTATATGAATCGCAGCAAGTTTTCCTGTATTGTATTTTAAAATAACTGTTCGATTTTATTCACAGTATAAGTATAGATTGTATTCCAGTCTTTATGACTGAGTTGAGAGAATAGTACTCAATGAACATTGTACATACATTACTTGGTATTCTCAAATTTGCTGATATCTTCAATTTCCTGCTATCATATCAAATATAATAATTGCATAAAAAATATAGCTTTAGAGTCGGTCTTTTGTCCGTGAGTGTTTCTAATTTATTTGAATGCACACAAAATGCACTGCTCAAGAATTTGTTCACATTTTTATAACTATTGTGCACTTAACCCATTCTGAAAAATCTGTTTAAGATCAAAACTAAAGCATTACATTAATCAATTATCTAATAGAGTTATATATATATATATATATATATATATATATATATATATATATATATATATATCCATCTAACTTCCTCTCCCCTTCTCTCTCACTTGCATTATTCTTGCGTGCTCATCTTTTTTCTTCTCGTATTAAATATAAGTCCTTGTTAAGTGTGTTATTCCTTTTTATTACTGCTGATGTTAAAAAATATTGTTTGAATAAGAATTATGAGTTTATATATATATATATATATATATATATATATATATATATATATATATATATATATATATATATCGACAGCTAGACCATATGATGCTGTTTAACATGCTTTTAACTAGTTTAATTCGTTTTTTGCTCTATGATGACCCAATCAAAGTTGGGTGAAGAGTGCACTTCTGGGTCTCCCATACAAGCACCCGTCAAGCATGTTCTCTCCTCCACAAATGCTCATGATTCATTTATCACGTATTTTTGTTATGTTATTCTAAGTAAATCTATCATGACATACTTCAATATTGCAAAACAACTATTTCCTAAAATGCTATACATTTAGGATATACTGCGCTTATCATATGGGAAACTGATTACATTTAATTATTCCGTTCATATTACTTGATAAAAAGGGATGTAAAAGGTTAACGCAAAACAGTATTGGAAACCCAGTGCAGCTTTACGGTGTGAAATCTTGCATTGCCTCATAGCTAAAATATGTGCAGTAAGACCAGATATTTATCAAAAAGTGAATACACCATACAGTTCACTCAGGTATGCTACAAAGATGGAAATAATATCCAAATATGGTGATTTTTCTTCAGGTCTTAACTTGCATAGGGGAGTATACACCTTTGCTGTCCATCAACGCAACAAAATAGTTGACTACAGCCATTCCTATTAAAACCGTACTAGAATGTGGACACATAACAAAGCACGCAGGTTTTAATGACATACTTAGCAATAATGATGATGACATTGCATTTATTTAGTTAGGGAGACAAAATAGACTGAACGAAGTGGTGGTGTTTTGAAATCGGCTATTGTACGTTTGGTCACATTTAACAGATATTATTCAACAAGTAGGATTGTGGACTATCGTGTATTTATATATATATATATATATATATATATATATATATATATATATATATATATTGAACTTTATATATTATTCTTGTATTTGTTTTATTAGCTTCCTTATATACCTCAGGATCAAATGTTGAATAACCTAGGATTTAATGTGAATTGTGTTAAATACACATTAGCATGTGAAGCAGTAGGTAGTATTCATGATGCGCATGTCCTTAATAGGATGCTCAGTGTTCTTTTGATCAATTGCGAAATGATCATCTTAGACTTATACCCTATCAAACAACATATATGAATCTCACATCAATTACGTTCTATACAAATGTAAGGAAAGTGGCTCTTCAGTAAAAATCCTAGTTGTTCTTTAATGCATTTAATCGGATGTAATAATCGTGTTATTTTAAGTTGCAGATATGAATGATTGCACGCTTGAATAACAAAACTGTATATCACAATTCACCTTGTGATGAAATTCTCATCTTGAAACAGAAAACTGAAAATGCTTTATGGGATCAATTTGTAATCGCTAGCTTCCTATATGTTTTTAATTTTTGAATAAGTATAATATACATACCCCAATAATATCAAGAAGTAATCATACTAATAATTCAAGTCTGTAAATGCAAGCCGGGAAGATGGCCATTTTGTTAGATTAGAACAGTCAGTTGTTTATATTAGCAATACAGTTTTATAAGTTTCTCACTTTTATCGGAGGAATGTTGTGTTCCCCGCAGTTATGTTATGGTTCGCTTAAAGAACTAAATGTAACAGTCATTACTGATTATAAGTAAAAATTAATTACATAGCATAAAAGCACTATAATAGCAGAATAGATTAGAATAGAACACAATAGAATATAATAAAATAGAATGTATGTAATATAATATAATATAATATAATATAATATAATATAATATAATATGATATGATATGATATGATATGATATGATATGATATGATATGATATGATATGATATGATATGATATGATATGATATGATATGATATGATATGATAGGATATGATATGATATGATATGATATGATATGGTATGGTATGGTATGGTATGGTATGGTACGGTACGGTACGGTACGATACGATACGATACAATATTATACGATACAATACAAAACAATACAATACAATACAATACAATACAATGCAATATAATAAAATTATAATATAATATAATATAATATAATATAATATAATATAATATAATATAATATAATATAATATAATATAATATAATATAATATAATATAATATAATATAATATAATATAATATAATATAATATAATCTAGCATAAAAAGTATGTATGTTTATATATATATATATATATATATATATATATATATATATATATATATATTTATATATATATATAGATATATATATATATATTTTATATATATTTATATATATATATATATATATATATATATATATATATATATATATATATTAACTTTTTGTTCCAAATATTCATTTAATGGCAAATATTTTAAATCTTGTTAATTTTCTTTAATTTCTGTTGCTTAGGTTACGATCATATAATATAAGGACGGATGTATGCAAGTTTGTGTGTGTGTGTGTGTGTTACATAGTAACCATGTTATTTTTAATTAAGTTTACACAGTGCAAAACGTAGAACCTTGTTGAAACCAATGTTCCTGCGCATTCCTTGTGTCAAAAGCGAACCGAGTAATATTTTAGTTCGCTGGCACCGTATATGTTATTCTTTCTATTACTTACATCTCTATGACGTGTCAGCAATATATTTGACCTAACATTCTAAACAACATAGCCCCCAGCAAAACAAATCTTATATACCTAAATCCTAGTTGTTGCGCCTATCAGTACTTCAGACGACGCCACCTAGTCTATGAGTTAAGATGAAAGAAAGCGCGTTTCTCTTCGTCTTTTTTCTCTTGAGTTATGTTCAATCAGGTACGTCTTTCAGGTTGTTTGATTTAAAACTGAATATATTCTTACAGATTTTGAATTGTCTGCTGCTATTGCAACGGTTGAAATCGATATGACTGAAGCCGATAAGATCTAACTTCTTAGGCATTCGAATCTAGATATAAATCATTTGTTTAGATGGTAGGATATATCCGGAGTGTTAATAAGTCATCTAGGAGTCGTTACTGTGTTACTCTCAAAATGAAGTCACTGCAACTTAAACACTGCTTTACTTGTTCATGTTTGTTTCAGACTGACCACTTTAAATCCTTATAAATCAATTAAAGTCCTTAGTCATTAACTAAAGTCCTTAGTGTGTATCATCTTTTACTGTCTGGTTACTTATCCAAAGCATTTGAAAACAAAATCTTAAATTTTTACCTTCCAACTAAAGCTTAAAATTTATTTAATGATATACATGAAACAAAATAAGTGAAAATATCTCACATGGGTTTGCAATGAAGCACGTCTTGAAACATTAAGGAAATACTGGATACCAATTCTACACGAACACATCCGAGACAACATCCAAAGTATTACTATCTCTCTTACATGTGAATCGAGTTATCAGAATAACAAAACAAGCCATTTAAAACTAATCGTCAAAATAGATTTTCCCTTTCCAAGAGTTCCTAATGAAGTAAAATAATTTTTATCTAGTAATATTTGAACTATGTATTTATTTCCTTTTTAGTTATGAGTAATGTGGAAAGAGATGAAAGTAACAAAGAAGTAAAGTATTTTACCTGATATTCTCAGATATATCGCCTGATTTTGAAGAGTTTGCTCGGAGGAATTTGTTTACTATACACGTTGACATGCAGCAGCAAACGCAAACATTATTATCAGTGTTATCAACCAAACTTGTCTGAAACAGTATATACAATTCTCCGCATTTATTGATTATGAATATCATTGCTCAGTATTGGGAATATCTGTAATCTACAGAATAATACTATATATTTATATATATATATATATATATATATATATATATATATATATATATATATATATATATATATATATATATATATATATATATATATATATATATATATATATATATATATATATATTAAACTAGACCATACACTTTGATATATTTATAATGTTGATAAAAAGGACACCAATACTTGCTAGCTTGAGAAAAAATGCAATGCAAAAAGAAATGAAGAAATATGTTAAGATATGTATACTGAAGAGGTACAAAAATGAAATATATTTCTGTCACGACATACCGATAAATAACATACCGGCAAAACTACTATGGCTATAGCAACAGCAGAAACCATTACATATATGACCACTTTTACGTTGTTAGCATCTATAGGTTCAGAGATAGTCTGGGTGGAAGATGTGACAACAATACTGCAAACCGAGAAAAGGACAACCAGTAACTATGACCTCCCTGATCGCTTGACCTTTCATCTCAGACGCGGGTTACAATCGTTTACGTTAAACTTGGAGAAGAATCATGACAGTAACCCAAACACTGACATGTATTTTGTACGAAAAGTGAAAAACAGTCGCTTGGGCATCGTCAAGTCAAGAAATTTGGAAAAAGAGGTAATGCGTAAAATAAACATCAACACCAAACTTTGTTGAAGCAATCAATGTCTTCTTATAAGTCCATGCGCTTATGCAGATAATATTGTCAATGGATAAAAATTCGGTTAGATAATAATATGAGTTACTTTGCACTGTGCATCAGTTTTGAGGCATTTTATTAAACTAAAGATACTCAATTAGTAAGTTACAAAATTTAGAGATATAAAACAAAGTGGTTCAATCAATATCTGAAAGGGTACGACAACTTATAAAGTTATTTGATAAAACCAAGCCTATGTAAAAAGCCATTATCAGCCATTTAAGACAAGAACAAAGATATAGGGCTGACGAAAATTAGTTTTATTATTATGTAGGTCCACATGAGAATCTGAAGTATAATTAATCCACTTTATTATCAACCTTATTACGTATGTGCCAAATTAGTTATATACATACTTACGGAAGACACTTAATTGTATATTTGTCAACCTACCTTCCTATTTTAATTATTATATATTGAAATGCATATATATCTGTATCTAACTTCTAATTTACATTTTCCCTTATTTATTTGGATAGAATGTGACTTATTACCAGGACATGGATAATGGGGCATCCATGACTGTCAGTTGTGTCAAACGATCACGTCAATCATGGGACCGAGTCATAGTAAGTATATTAAAATATTGCATTATACGAAATCCATAACTTTTTGCTGCATGAGATCAGAACAATCGATTGAAAAATTGTTGTGCATCCCTCATGCATACATTATTTCTAGTGTCATTATGTTCTCAGTAAATCTGTACCTAAAGG
>JAEAOA010002340.1:2785000-3095000 GCA_016746295.1 Potamilus streckersoni | reverse complement strand
TATTTTATGCTATTTCCACACGTTAAAATATCATTATATGTAATTCTGATTGGATAAATTTATCCTGGAAGGAATCATGGGGAAACTTTTTAACCCCTCCTTCTGGCATGCTGTGATTTGAATTAACATTTTTGACGGCTATTGTTTTAACTCGACCTGCTAATGAAATTGAGGAAATATTATATCTGCTGTCTCAAAATGTATATGTTACTCCCACAGGGGTTTGTTACGCCATGTTTAACAATATCATCGTAAGAAAGATGGCGTACAATTACAAGTCAAGAATGATAATAATGAGCAAAACTGAGGGATGGCGGTTGGTTGGGGTGATGAGTTGTGGTTCGTATAGCTGTTACATAGATATAAAATCCACCGTATATACAAGGGTCATTTAAATGTTAACTGAAAGAAGTAAATAAACTCATCTCTGTTCAGAGAATAATATGGATATGATTGAGTCTCCTAACACAGCGTCTTTATGTAGCATATATGGGATGCAAATCCGGCACAAAAATGAATTTCTTGGTGTCTTCTTTACAGTCCGTTTTTTCAAATCAAAGACTTAAAATATTAGGTCACGTATGTTTTGCAGTAAATGTGTGAATGTTTGCATCCGGTAATCATGTTCCACATGAAAGTCGCAACAATGTAACGCTTAGTTCAGAAAGACACAATTTAGTCCATACGTGTATTTTACTGTGAACCATACCAAAAATTGTGGTAGCATAAACATCGTATAAGGTCATTCTGTTTTGAAAAAGATTTTTTGTTTAAAATGTTCTGATTATTCTGATTTAAGCTTTTTCTTTGATTTATAGTTTGCAAAACAGTACATTCTACTTTTACCAGTTCTGCTTTGTTAGGGACTATAATTTATGAACAACAAATAAAGGTGCACCGTGTGTCAGAATGTACGAATGTTTTAGTTCTCCTTTCTATCTAAATAATTTCCACTTAATTAAAAACTATGTGATAAAAAATTTCAAATGGGTAAGGATTTAATATCAAATTTATGAAAATTGTCGAATAATGCCCAGCATTTGCTCGGCAAGGCTCTCAAAAGCTGGACACTATTCAATTTCTTTCATAACTTCATTACCCATTTGTATTTGATGTATGCATAAGTTTCTCTTTCTTTAAGATATTTACAACGTTTAGCATTTTTCTAATATTGTTTTTTTGATGAGGTCTAATCATGCCAATATAGACTTTGTATCAAATATGTATTTCATGATGTTGTTAGTAGTTTGTCTTCAAGCACTGTCATGTGTAGTGCTGTTTGTCGAGCGGGATACATGGCACGTTGTCAAAAGATCATCCATTAATTGTTCCATTATTAATATTTATAGTCGTGTTTTAAGTGCTATCCTTGGATTCCGATCTCAGTGATGTTTTCAAACCTAAAACGTTCTACTCTGATAATACAAATAGATAATTTAATCCATCCATGTTTCTGCCCGATTCTATAGCACTTGCTCGTGGTTTCTGGTCTTGCTCTACTTTTTGTTTAGTAGCCTTCATCATGATACACAGAAGCATATTGCATACTATAGACTGCTGTGACTTTCCTATGCCTAAAACTTAAGGATGTGATGGTCCATCTGTCTCTCATTTCTAGATTAAATAAAGTGGTACTAATTAGTCCTATGGACCAACATTTATCGACCTGCATTCACAATTCACAAGACTTTGTAATATGGCAAACTTTCACAACTGTGGAGTAATGGAACGAACATGTTTCAAGCTTGCCTTATTTAGATAATTTTAAAAACTAAATATATTTTGTAGACTTTGTGACATTTTCAATAATTATAATGGAAAATATTATAGTATTCAGATATATTGGTAGTTTGTCTACCTGTTTTGGGTCTTGTCTGTAAATATCGATGAAATTAGTTTCTCCATTGCATAAAAAGCATATTCTACAACTATACTAAAATAATATATTTATTTTCAGCAATGACTTGCATTTAGCTACCATTGCCAATAATGATATTTTCGGTAAGAGAGAACTCTCATGCAAAGACACACATCACCTCTTTCTTCTACACAGGACAAATAATTTACGATTCAATTTTTTTATGAGTTTAACAAAATTTAGTAACTACGTATTATTGTTTAAGCAAATATCCCTCAAAAAAATATCTTTAATTTGCGGCTAACGTATTTGGTAACAGATATTGATAGAGAGTGCCATTCAAGTAGTAGAGGAAAATAAAGTTTTTGGCCCAAACCTTGTTTTTATACCTCCAAATAAATATAAACTATAGTCCTAAACTATCCCCCACCCCTTTTTTCAAAAGTATAAGTAAGGTTTATAAACCCCCCTTCTCTGTTATTACAGTGTTAATGAATCCAGGTAGAGAGTTATGTACATGATAGGTATTCAGATAAACTTCCTTATACTATCCGGGTAAGTTAACAAAAGGTATTTTACAAAACAACAGGTGCAGACAGGTATTTTTTAACCATACAAAACAACAGGTGCAGGTATGTCATGTAAATTGATGATTCATCCAGGTAAGCAGAGATTGTCGAATTTGTTAGAACAGGCGCATGCGTGGAATGTTCACGGACTATTCTAAAGACGACAAGACGAGTTTTATTATCAGTCTACCGCGAGTTTTTCATCAGATAACATGTGCTGTACAGGGTGGAAATTAAACTGCGCATTAGAACGTGGCGATTTCAGTTAACATAGGCAAGGCGGAAATTAAACTACGCATTAGAATGAAAATGATAAAGGTAAGTGATACTATTTTATACCTCGTGACTAATGATTAATGTCTCAACTGTTGATATTACAAATACTTTATTATCACGATTATAGATACTAAATTTTACTTTACCGCTCATACAGCGACGGAACTCAAACAAATCTTTTATTTCTGGTTTGTTCAGAGGATATTTTTGTCGATAAAATATACCTTTGATCGATCGAGATCAATTGTGAGATTAGTATGTTTTTGTTGGCTAATGGGGCTATGAAATTTTTTAAATTCCGCTAGCAACTTTTGATACAATTATTCAAGATAATTGAAATGCACGCTATTATCAGATCTGATGAGCAAAAGTTTTAGCTTGTCACGTGTTCCACTAAAACATATACCTGATGCTTCATTATTAAATTCAACTGTCAATTGTTTACCGTCCATCATTAGATATTTGATTTTACTAGTTTAGCTATTTGTCATTATCAAATTTTCAAACATTATTTTATAAGTTTAGATAAAAATTTTGTCACAATGACAATACCCAAGGGCAAATGTATCTACCCCATTTTGGCAATAACGTTTGTCATCAAAATTACACAATCCACGTTTGATAATGACATCTGTTTCAAGCTTATCATGATTAGTCCGAATTGCCATAGCTCTCATAAAACTAACACCGCCATCAAGCGCGTACTTGTAGTCAACAAATTTCATAAACTTTTTAACAAAATCACGAGGCAGACCTTTTGCTTTTTTATTTTATTATTATTTAACAATATGACATACATTTTGCTGCGTAATCCGATAAAATATTTGATAGCGCTCGAGTTCATTTTATCTTTGAACTCACCAATCACCTTTTTATTTGTGTCGTCTTGAAATTTACTGTCACGTGGGTAATCAGAAAGATCAAACAGATGTCGATTTTTGTACATGTCCTGATAGATGTCCTCACATTCGATTTCATATACGAGCGAATCGGTATCAGTAAACAATAATCTACTGGCCGGCCACTGACTTTTAGCAAAATTATAATAAAGGTAGCTCACAATAGTGCCTAGATTTGTTCCATCTTATAAATAAACAATACATCGACTTACAAATATTATTTCTCCGTCGTATCAGCGATTATAAAATATAGTTCAGCATCTTCCATAATCAATCTTGTACACGCTCGTTTATCATCATGTGAACCGCCTTGAGTGAACTTACTGATTATGTTTCTACCAAGATCTTTTGAAAATTTTTCATCATGCTCGTTCCTGCATTTACTTATTTCATCATCAAAAGCAGGGAACCCTTCCTGGCATCATCGACACTAAATCTATCCGGTTCTGGCAACCAAACTTGCTTATGTGAACTATACGAAATAATTGCTTTGGTTACCCTCACCGATGTCAAAAATCCAGCATTAAGCATATACAGCATTAGTACTATCGGAACCAAACATTTTTCTGGAAAATGTCTTCCAAACCAAACAAAATTAATAGCATGGAGACTTTCCCTAAACTCGAATGATTCTACATGAGCAAATCCTGTTAGGTCAAAATCTGGTAAGGGTCCATTTATTGAAACTCTGGTCATGTCATGTGTATGATGCCCGGGTTTCTTAAAGTATTTAAAATATTCTCCATATAAATGAAAATTTCCAGGATAACATGCAACCATATCAACTAAATTGACGTCACTATAATCGTAATTGGTATTCCACAATCCACCGTGTCCATATTCTAAGCAACTTCTTTTTGACATCCTCAAGGAATTCTGATCGTATTGTTTTCCATGGATTTTCCTCCTGAAGGAAATGGCAGCAACCGATGGTACAGTAAAACAGTTATTCAGTAATTGTCCAACTTCAACATTGTCAGAGGTATATTTCAGTGCAAGGTATTCCATCTCTACATGAAGAGATTCTGTACGGTAAATATCACCGTTAGGCCGGATAAATTGATCGTAATCGTGTTCTGAGCTTTGAAATAACCAAACAGACACAGGGTCACGTTTACTTATATTTCTGATAAAATCAAATATATGACCATCATAAAACTTAATTTTTCTATCTCGTGTAAATACCGTTACAGCATTAATATTGGAAATCTTATTCACTTATCTAGTTCAGCAACATCCTTATTAGATGCACCAGAATCGTTAACAGTTTCTGCCAATGTATCAATTGTTTGCGCCTTAAATCTGTTAAGCCAATACCACCTATCGTATTTGTAAAATGTTCTGTAACACATTCAGATACACAGTTTATTCACGACAGTTTCATAGGTTTTGAGATCCGCAAGATTAGGTTTATCATTCAGCAAATAAATTCCATAGACAACAGCGGTCATCGGATGACCTTGTACATAGTAAGGCTTATCAAAGCCAATAAGTATTCCAGGTTTGGATTTATTATTCAATAAAACGATATAATTTCCCCACTGTACATTTACTGGGTTGCGCTTATCACCAATTGCCAAATATCATCATCTAACTCTACAATAAACTTTATTAAAATGAAATATTTTTGGTCACCAAGGTGATTAATAATTACCTTTCCTCACTTGTCATTCATCATATTAACGATATGTCCTATCCTGAAAGTTGACCATACATGTGCAGTGCCATCATCACGGAATTCCTTTTTGGCTTCACGGATACGTTTAGCTATATCCGCATTTGTTAAAGCCTGATCTTGCTTCAAAACACTAAATTTATATTCTGGTAGTCTGTCCAGATCAAATCTAACTGGGGATGGTTCAATTGCTGACAATTCCTCCATTATTATAATTAAGACATATTTAAATTGACATTCTTGTGCAAATATATAATGATTGAAACCAGAAACAAGTGCATTTGGCTTAAACTTGGTCATATCACACATTGTTTTAAACCGTGTATAAATGAATACTGCGGAAATCACATGCGGACCATCAAGCATGGAAGTACAGGACCAAAACCATGTGTTCAGTGTGGTATTGGAGTCAGATGAATAACAAAGTTATATCTAAAATGTAAAGGAAAAAAATATAGAGAACTGAAATGATACTATGACAAAAAAATACCTTGTCAGGAAAATCTCCTATAAAAACAGAAAAGGGCTTCCTGGAAAGATTTTTAAAAAATGATTAGACAAATAATATTATTATGCAAATAGAGCAAAAGAATTACACCAATTACGACGAGTTAAGGGATGGAAGAAAAAGAAACTGTCGGTCAAAAAAAAACCACAGACGGTAGTCTTAATAAGACTCAATATTAATGGAAATAAAAATTATTATACACAGATTCATCTACGAGTGTCATTTTGGACTGATTGAAAACGGAATTTTAGTATAACCACGTGGATTGATGTCCGTTGAACAACGAATTATCTAACTTAACAATTGTCACGCAGAGTCAAAATTCTAAACGTGGAAATACAGGAAGGTGTAAATTATTCGGAAAAAGAACATTTCAATCTACAAATATGGAAGCAGGCCGAAAAATAATTTTCCCATCAATAAATATATAAGGGTTCCAAGGGTTGTTATTTTTATGATTTTTGTTTAATATTTACTGCTCGTACATATAACTGGTTAAAGTATATATTAATTTTTCGAACATATATACACAGATAGGTTTGTGTCTAGTGGTTAGTGTGTTTGTCTACCGTAGTCAAAACCAGCCGATCTGGACTCGTGACAGCCAGTGGCGAATGTGGGCGATATCATTCTGATTTGTTTCTATATAATGGGGGGTCGGGCGCAAGCAACTCTTGAGATTTCATGTACCATCACCATGTTTATAACACATGGTTAGTGCGGTTTTTTGCATTCACCCCTGGGTTTTAAATTTAGTGTAGGTTTTACATGAAATCGTAATTCTAGAGAACCCTCTAAATTCTTAATATTTTGTTTCACATTAAGAATTCGTTTGGGTGTGTCTATGCGCTTGCGCCTTTTTATAATAAACAGTAGGGCGATGTGAGCTCGCTTCACTTGACAACATCAAGTTACCTCTCTGAAGGGTTCCCACATAGTGACATTCGGAAAGAATGTCGCTGGAAGAAATAGTCTCGTTAAGGTGTATATGGACCATAAGAGGGGCTTTAACAATGAAGAGTGCCCCCCCCCCCAACAATAAACAGGTAATAGATGCCATAAAAAAATAACATACAAAAATATGTCATACAAAAATGGGACTCTTAGGATCTTAAGGGCAAAGGCTCTACCAGCTGAAGGAACCCCGGTGGAATGGTTTATTAGAACGAATGTCATCGCTACTGTTTATTTTTGACATTTTTTAGTTTAAAGAAATACACACACACACAAACACACACACACACACACACATATATATATATATATAAATATATATATATGTGTGTGTGTGTGTGTGTGTGTGTGATGAAATGTACCGACGACAGATCATTTTTTTTATTATTCTGGTATTTTCTGCAAGAGGTGTCTAATTTGCTCTTCTGAGTTCGTTACGAAAACCTTGATTCGTATCGTAAAGCGATCTTAAATTTCAAATTATCGAAGTCAAAATGTCCATTAATATCAATCTCCGTTACAAATTACTACTGCTAACAGTTAATTTCCTACAGAGTGTAGATGAATGCCCATTATTATCAATTTAAACATTATTTTTACCGTCTGTCCGTGCCTTTAAGACCTCGAAATCTCGTATCACAATTTTGGCAAGGGAGATGATCGAATAATTTGCTCTGCATAGACTCAGCAGAATTGTCGCGCTTCATCACATATTTTATTTCTATGGAAAAAATAACTTTTCTGTGCATTTTGAGAGAAAATATGTATTTTGTTTACAGGAAATGTGCAGATACAGACTAAAATTTATAAAATGTTTTCTCAGAGAATGTAAAATTATTTTTATTACCCAAATTTTGCTTGTTTTTCAGTCAAATTTCAGATTTCGTTTGAGTCATTTTTTTGTCATAAAATATAAAATTAACCAGATCTAATGCGATTAGTTTTCTTCGTTTATTTACAATATTTACTCTACGAGCGTATGCACAAATTAATATTAAACTAATCCCCCTTAAGGTCCAAAGTGTTGCCATTTTAATTTTTGAGTTTGA
Source organism: Potamilus streckersoni (assembly GCA_016746295.1). Lineage (NCBI taxonomy): Eukaryota > Metazoa > Mollusca > Bivalvia > Unionida > Unionidae > Potamilus > Potamilus streckersoni. The sequence goes on along the minus strand of JAEAOA010002340.1, from coordinate 3,087,212 downwards.
AAATCATTCTTGTCCATAATGGATTATATAGATGCAAGTCAACCTGGTTTACTGGCTCTTACACAATGCGCAACCCTTGGGAAAGGTTTGAATACTTGGATGAATATGATCTCTCCCTGCTGGGCTTGTTTGGTTTTTTTTGAAAGGTCAACGTGGTAACTACTATCAATTGCGTAACATACTAGATTCAGCGCAATTGTCGATGTGATGTTAACAATATTAGGTGAAATATGACTTCCTGCGCCATGTAAATCGTTATTATACTTACGTATGGATGTTGGTGGGGCTAATTTTCTCAATGAATCACATATTGTTTTAAATTGTTCATCAATATGATCTTTAACTGATTTTTTTTTTTGAACTTGGACGAGTCGAATCCCGGAATGATGAATGTTAGTAGTTGTTCTCGCGTAATTCCGAAATATTTCGGAAAAGCCATTGTGAAAAAGCGATTGAGCTGACACGCTTAACTGGATTCTCTTCATTAACTATATACGCTAAAGCGTATCTATCTGCTGCTGGTTTTGCTAAATGTTTTTCTCTGTTAATAATGATATCATCATAAACATTAGATTTGAAGCAACTTGATTCAAATGTTCTATTGACTCCACTATTTGAATTTTTAAATCATCGTTGTAAGAAACATAAAATGAATTTTGTACATCTTTAAATACACGATCATGCTCAGATTTAATTATAAAGAGCATACTAATTTATTTCATTAATATCAAGTATTACCATTAATTGTTTTTGTAAAATGTGAATCTGTTCTATCTTTATCATGTACAGCTCCATCACCAAAATATCGTTGCCAAGGATAAGCATCTTCTACTTTTCGATATTCTGGAAATTGTATACATTTTTTAACAAAGTCAGATCTATGTAGTTCTGGTGGTACTTGATAAGCTGGTGCAACTTCGGGCCATCCTAGTACTGATCTAATCGAACTTTGATAAATATCTACAAAATAATCAGGGAATTTTTTTTTAATCACCGCTGATAATATTGGTTCGTACACACCAATTGTTAGTTTGGATTCTTTTCGCGTGATAGATTTAATTCTGCGCTGAAATTCTTCATTAATCTATTCTATCTGATTACTACCAGTTGGAATACTAACTGCTTGCCAATCTGAAGTTCCATCAGATTTATTTTTATTTGCAAATACTAATGAATTATTTGGTTGTTGTCCACCAAATGGTTTTGATCTGATATTATGTTAGCTATAATAAACTCGAAGCTGAGATAACGCTATCTCTTTTGCAGGAATTGCGGATGGAAAGTTAACTCTAAACTCAGGATTGGTCGAACTTAACGAGATCATCGTAGTTTTTTCTGGAGTTGAATCAGTGACAATCTACTGCAATAACTCTTGACGTTGTCAAGGACTCAGACATTACTATTATTGTTATTATTTAATTCTCCATTTTGGCTATCGTCAGTAGTGATTCTGAATACTTCATCCTATGTATTAATTTTTGTAGCAAATTCCTCTTAGGATATTTTACCATCACTAAGATAAAATGACACACACGAAGTTAGTTTAGAATAAGCTGCTTTTGCTGTGTGTAATTTTATTATATACTCACGTAATTTATCATTTGTGCACGTATATATCTTTTTTAGCGATAATACTAAGAATATCTGCGCATGTCATTGAAGTTGAAACAATAATCGTTACAACAATTACTGGAGCTGTCATTGTTATCGTTGATAATAATAATAATAATCCGGATCCCACAACAATAGCAGAAACTGAATAAACAACAATGTCAATGACAACCTTACGTCTGAGGTATTTTTTTAAATTTTACTGTATAATTGTCAATGATATTTTTAGTTTGGTCAGGCATTCACATACTTGGTTATATATGTGACGTTGAACTTCGATTGAAGTTTCATTCATTATACTATGACGTTAAATAATTAATTGTGGTGTTTCAGCCACAAATTCCAGACTCCACCAATAAGAAGCAGCAGTTAATCTTTTGTCCTCTGCTATAAGCATAAACGTTTCTTCGACATCTTTGTCGAACACTATAGACACGGTTCCAGAGAAATCATCAGTCCAGTGACGCCTTGAAATATGGTAAATATGCTAAATTTTGCACTGCTAAATATGGATAATCTATAATGAGAGTGTTGTTTTGCTGTGGCCATGTTTGAGTTTCAGAAGCAACTCTATAAACGATTATTTTTATCTACTGGTGAGGAATTTTAATCAGGCTCTTTTTTTAAACAATGTCAGGAATTTCACTGATAATATCGTTGAGTTCTGCGTTAATATCAGTGAAATTTATGTCAACAGTTTCTTGAGTTCCAAAAACTCATTTGTGGTTCTGTTTATGTTTCTGCAAAACTTTTAAAAAGTACCTATGTGATTAGTAAAATCAGTTTTGAGTGTGCATATTTCATTGTTGATTGGAACTTCCTTATCACCGACATATTTTGTCGTAGCAGCATCAAAATCAAATTCTGGTGTTCTGAGATTATTAATGCCATTAAAATTCATATTGAGAAATGCACGCATTATACCACCGTAGAATAGTACATACTTAGATTCTTGATCATCGACGTATTTTTTTTTATTGCAGCATTTGCATCTGCGGCTGAATTTCCAAGACCTGTAATTTTATTTCTGTTCATAATAACATTCCCGCCCAATGAAACGTCAATCTTCTTGACATAATCGTTAACTAACTTACCCGAATCTTGTATTTTACCTTGATCAGTAATAAGTAACGATATTGTCAGCAACTGCGGAAGGAATTCGTATAAGTACATATGGCAGTTTTATACTGCTTGTCTTTAATCGTCCTTGTTAATCACATTTTGATCCACACCACTAATATTTAATAAATGGTCGATCGCACTTTCCTAGCTGATCAAGAGTTGCATATTTAGATAAATCACCTTGTTGATGAGTTTTACCACTAGCAGATCTTCCGTAAATATCTACCATTATGTTTATTATTGTCTGTTTAAATGTGACAATGTGATATATTCATGCACGATTTTATGAGGTGGTTTTGTTGATTTTAATATAGCATCAAGTACATTAAGTACTTCACGACCACATATTGGTGGATCAGTTAATGTTTGTTTTGGTAATGTAGAATACCAGATTGGAGCAGTATTATTGCTGACATAATGAAGAAATTCTTTTGGTGGCGCTAATCCATATGAATCGAAATAAATAATTCTACGAGGATCAATTGCATATCCAACACAATGGGTACGTAGTTTTTATCGAGATTGAAAATACCAGTCTCAATATTGTTCGGTTGTTTTGGTAATTGATCGCGCATGAAAACACCTCTATAGTTTTGTATTTTTATTTTTTAGCAGCATCGAGTAAATCACAATTGGACATAGGTGATATTAGTAAACTGTCCTAGGAAGTCTTAGGCCCTTTCTGTACCATGAATGTGGGGTCACTGGCAATCTGAGACCTTTTCCCTTTTTTGGATGTTCTTTTTATTCCCTTTCCGGTTGCTTTCTTTAATGCCTTTTCAGCAGCAGTTCCATCAGCGCCTAATGCAGTTGCTTTTTCAACAGCTGGGGCTGCAGCTGCAATTAATGCTCGGATAGCTGCGAGAATTGGAAATATACCACCCAACTTAGCAAGGTCTTTGATGGCGCCCGCAGAAAGATTAAGTTTGACGTCTTTATTTGATTTTTTTTGCTTCATTGAAGTTTCTGAAATGACGCTCGGTCAACGATAATTTAATTGAACCCCTCATCTGTTCTCGCCTTAGATATATTTTTTTCAACAGTTCTTTTTTATGCTGATTGTAGCCTTTTATATCTGACCAGGTGTCAGGTAACACTAACGTGAAGGTATGACATCATAATTATAATTGATGATCTAATTATGTGTTACATATTTTCTACTTGAGCATCAACGACTCTCATTCATCCACCAACACCTTCAAGTAACATCATCTTATCTCTGAGTATAACGTCTACTGCTCTATAATTTGCTATAACCCCTCGTGTCACACGAGCTGGAATGATTATGTCAACTACTGATTGTCTGGTTAAACCTAAATTTTCAAGTGAAAAGTAATAAATTGGATATAAGGTTGAATAATCACGCTGAGATATTTGTAAACCAGTATCAACATTTTGATCACAACCCATAAACGACATAAGACGATGATACACATGTGCAACGCTGTTTTCTCCAAAATTCAATAATATATCCTCAGATGGTTCTTGATGTCCACTTATCCTTAATTAAACTTCAGAAACACCGAGTTTATCAAATATCAAGTGAATACGCGTTAGATCATCTACTGGTGTAGCATCGTGTAATGCAATAAATATGTGTCTTGGTGCAGAAACACCCCCAATGAGAAGCTATTTGCCATGTAAATAAACTATTAATATTACTTTGAAAAGCATCGGTGGTCATAGTCAACCATGACAACGTTGATTTACCGCCTTCACTCATAAAAGATAGTAACCTGTCTTATTTAGATACTGAGGGAGTCATCATTGCCATCCACAATAAAAATTTTGTTAGTACAACTTTACCATGACGTGCGCAGTTGCAGCTGCATTAGCTCCTTCAGCGTGCCATATTGCATCATTATCGGTACATGTTCGTACAAGTATAACTGTATGTTTGGCTCCAAAAATAACCTTTCTAACATTTCTTCAAAATTAAAGATGTGTGACAATGGAATTGCACATGAAAATCTTTCATCGTCTCCCAGCATTGCTCGACGTGATGCAAATCCCAAGTTAAAAGTTTCATTCATTGATGCAACTTCAGTTCCAGCTGCATTTATTGTTACATTTCTGCTTTCTGGATTATTAGTTGTATCTTTGGCAAACATCATTGATAGACCAGCTGATCTTGAATAATCATCGCTGTATCTTGCAAGACCAAGTATTGGTGTGGCAACGTTGATGTCGTTATGACAACCCTCAATCTCTCGTCCATCAATCATATATGCAGAACGTTTGAATAACGCCATAATACCATTATTAACAAAACCAACTTGATCACCGATTCCGTAATCTGTATTATCTAATTTTAAAAGTCTAACCTCGACTTCAGAAGGTAAGAAATATCTGCTTGCATCCTGAACTTGTAATTCAATTCTTCCAGGATCGTTTTGTACACCTAAGAATAATATTGATAATCACGCAGATTCGTCCTTAAAAATTAGTGCATCTATGTCAAACGCTGGATCGTATATGCGTTAAAACATCTTTATTATATTTGCTGTCGTCTAACAAAAGGACCACTTTGAGAAGTGAGACCACTTCCTGCTATTAGACCGGCGGTTATATTTTCTTCTAATGATTGTACATCAACCCACTCTGCTAGTTTTTCATTAGCAGCTTGGTGTATTATTTTACTGATATTTGCAGGCATGTTTTCAGTGCTAGGTAATTTTACAGGTTGAGGTTTTCGTAGTATTAATCGTGCTGGTCTATCTCTGATCGCCGAAAATGCTTTACTAGCAACATTGCCAACAGCACTAATAGCTTTTTCACGAACAACATCAATAGCTTTCATTTCTAGTTGGTTTGCAATCGGTACAGCTTTTGAGGCTATCCTTCTTAAATAGACTCTGAACAACATCACCTATTCCATCTCCGTATGTTGTTTTGTATATTGGTAATCGGAAATTTACCACCCTGACCATGATTGGTCCACGTTGAGTACTATGTACGATCATTTTATTATAATAACTATATTTAATTGTATACTCAGTTCAGTGACTTAATCACTATAGTAGTCATCGGCGATTTCATTAATGAGGGATCGCTATACATTAATATCCGTAATTCCACCTGTAAGTAATCGTTCAAAATATCAGTTGATTCATTAATGATTTCTGGGGAATTATTACCAGCTCGTTCCCCCCTCCTTCAATGAAAATTTCTAGTCGATCAACATCAGCAAGAATGTTATTGGGACAAGTAATAAGACCACTTCCTAAAACACTTCCAGTTGCTCCATTAGAATCTGCATAAAACGCACTGTGTTCCATTTCAGGATCCTAATATTCTTCCTCTGCTGTTTTGACTAGATGTCGTGATGATTTCAATCGTTTTATTATTTCTTGTCGTTCCTGTTCTCGTTGATGTAGCTCTTGTTGCAGTCGTTGTGATCGTTGTGGTGATGGTTGTTCTTTTTGGTGTGGTAGTAGTTGTGGTGATCGTTTTGGTGATAATAATAATCGTTTACTTTGTTCAACCTCTTCTATATATTTATTTACAGTCTCATCAAATTTATTAAAATTTCTATTTTTTTCATTAGTCCTGATTTCTGGAACATTATCAGCGACGCAATACACATCCTTAATCCAATTGGTTAAGCTTAGATATTTAACATATTCTGGTGTTACATATTTTTGTCTTTCGTAATATCCAAACCCAGCAACATCAAAAAATTGTTGCGGGTCCCTGATAGTAGCAATACCTTGAGGTGTAAATGTATCCATTAGCTTTGTTATAGTTTTGGGTTGCTGTGGTTGTGGTGATTGTGGTGGCTGAGCTGCAATATTACCAGCAATATCAACAGGCAATATTTCAAGAGCTTTTTGTGTTGCCTCAATTTCTGCAACAATTTTCTCTGTTGGTTCGACATTTGGCTTAATTGTTTTTTATCATCTACACATTCCACCTGAGATTCCTGAAGATATTGTAGTTGATGTTTAATTAATCACGGACGGGTGGATAATTTTTAATTGTCTCTAGCCGCTCTCGAGCTAATCTAGCTGAATGTGGTTCTCCAATATTCATTTATTAATAATATCTATAGTGGCTGTTTAATTCATAGCAGCAGGGCGGGGCCCCGAGTGGCCGAGTGGTCTAAAGCGCTGTCCGTTACGGATCACTGCCATCTCACCTCTGTCTGCGTGTGTTCGAGTCTAGGATTCGGCAAATGTGGATATGTGAGAAAGCTTGCCAGTAGCTTCTCGTGGGTCGGTGGTTCTTTCCGGTGATTTGCCGGTTTCTTCCTCCACCATTAATACTGGCCGCCATGACTAGCCTATCGTGTGCTGAAAAATGGCGTTAAGCCCAACAACAACAACATCATAGCAGCAGGGAGGACGAACGACAAAAATTATGTGACCAGACAAGTAAATGAAATCGCGTAAAAATTTGAAGAAACCAATATTCAATGATGGTTTAACAAAACTGAGCTAACTAAAACGATTTATTACCGGTATAGACAAGTTAAGAGGTGTTGGCTTAACATTTATTGACTAATTTTTTTCCAGCCTCTGTGGGGACCCTTTTTTTCGCTTACTGGGTCAAGCAAAAAGTTGTAGGGTTCGCCCTCCCTGCCACTACATTTCAGCAAATCACCCACCCCTGTACATAAAGGCTTCAATTATAATGTAGTATGTAGGTAAAGTAACACCAGCAGGTAGGTAACGTTTATAACAAATACCCACGCCTTCAGTGCAACAAGCAACTTTATTGTTGGAGAATGGATAATGTTTCAAAACTGCATGTCTCAAACTAGCTCTCTATTACAATAACAACAAAGGAATCAAACTAGGCTCAACCTTGCACATAGTAAAGATAAATAAAAGTTGTAACACGATACTACACTCGGCACAGAAGTAGGTCAAATCCGTACTCACTACTTAATGGGTACTCTATTTTATGATAAGCAATTCATTACGACAACCGCTACTGGAATATCTAGCTCTGGAAACATACGGTATGGAATTTTAAATTCCCACACTAACAGTACTTACCGTAGAACAGCACTAAAGGCGGTTAAAATAACCTTATTGAGGTAGTATTAAATAGGAAGCTAGAGGATATATACGAACTCACTACAATAACATAACACTACCATGACGGACTACACACCAAAAAGACGACCTATTAATAATAACGTGCAGAAACAACGACAACAGTTGCAAAAACAAAGAAGAAATAAATTGAATTAGAAAATTAAAGATCACAGATACTACGAATAATACAAGCACAAAGATGGAATGGAACAGAGATGGAAGTCAATTCATCAAAGAAAATACTATCAAAGCAACAAGCTATCCATCATCTGAAAGAGTACAACGGGAAATGTACACTAATGCCAATTTAATTGCCACACAGAAACGATTTACATTTCCAATACTTGCCATTTCGAAAAGATACAATATAACTTTAAAGAAATTGCCAGTCAATCATTAAATCAAGGGGCAAGCAAGGTCGTACAACCTGCTGACCAACATACCCATCTTCCCTCCGGACAAGCTCAAGCACAGGGGCAGTACAAGCAACACCAGCCACTGCTCCACAACCTCCCCAAGCCAAACTCAATGGTAAGGGATAACCCAGGATTTACTGTCTATTGCCCTACAAGGCCCATCCGGACAACGATACCCTTTTTGAGGAAAAGGCCTCCTTCGATACACACACACACACACACAGACACACCCACACACATCAACTCTATGGTCTTCATATTGGCACCAAAAAAAACCGGGCCAGAAATCTAACACGATACTTTAAACCCCCGTCTAAAACTTCAACTAACAAACAACCTAATTACTCTAAATATTCTAAGAGGGCTTACCTCTTACCTGATTAGAAATCACTTTCGTTATACAAGTACGCTAAGTAAACGGAATTCAAACTCACACTTCAGAATTCACAAATCTAACGCGCAGTCAATTGCACTGGTGGCTAACACTGGTATAGAGCAGTCTAATAGCAAAACTGGACTCAATTTGACCCAAAAATACGTGACGTTCTCCCCGCCCTGCCCCCAGTCCCCTCCCCTTCCGCGCCAGACATAATTGCCGATGTACACACTGTTAGGGAAACTTCAAGTCAAAGGTCAAAACATAAGTATTGAAGCATTCTCACTATCTAACTTAACCCAGCCAGGGACTTGAACCAGTCGCGAAGTATTTTGTGCATGGGTGACTAAATTCTAAAGGTACAGTAGTAGTGACACCAAATTTTCCAAAACTTTCTCATTTTTTGTTAATCCCTGTCCTCCCAAGTTTGCGTTATTTGTCCGTTCGTTTAATTTAATTTTGCAGGGATGGTTTTTATCGTGCTCATCCTATTTGTATGGTTGCTTTAACCCATTAGCTGTGGCCGGAGGTATACTTCTCTCCCTGTGCCTGTTCATGAATTAGGCCATGTTTCAGATCTTGAGCTTTACTCTTTATTCTTTCCCCACTAGGACATTTTAGTCTGTGGGTCCGTTTCCAGCCCTTTCCCTTTTTTGAAGTACTTCATAGTGACCTTGCTAGGGTCATATGTCATTTTTATTTAAGGGTGATGTTGCATATGATGCTGCCGTAAGTGTCTGCTTTTCGATCGCATTTCCAGTTTTTTCTGATCCGAAGAAAACGTATTTAATTTGATGTTGGTTGTACTGTGTACTTGATCATCTTGTGATGGTTTATAGGGCCGTAGTCTATATATGAAAGTACAGTAGAATCGTTGTGATATAACGGTAACGATTTACAACCCCAGGTGGTTGGAGGTTAAGGTACAGGTAATATTGTATTCAGAAATAAAAAACAAAACTAGCTGTGATTGGAGCATTATGTAAGAGTTGTACTTTTGTTAGGCTTAAAAAAGTTGATCCTCTTGGCAATGTGTGAGTTTATGTTAATTCATATCTAGATCACATTTTGTATTTTTAAGATTCGTTTTTCAAAAATGTGGTACACATGATTGAACATGTTTCTGGTATAACTAGATAACTCTTATCCCTGTCTAGTTCCAGTAGAGTTATCTCTCTTAAATGCAATGAAGTACCTGGTTCAGTCCTTGTCAAATTGACAATCTAACATTGTTCCCTGCAACAGTGGGAGACATGCACGCTAAGGTAAAATAGAAAGTATACTTATTTCACAAAACATTAGCATTGAGGTCTATGGAGAAAAAAAAACAATTGGTACCGTGATACCCAAAGCGAAGAACATCATCCCAGTGTATCCATATAAACGCATACATGTGATGATGTGGGCAGTATTTATGAACTATACTAGTATCTTGTAGGAAAAGTAATGTATGGGCATTTCTGGTCAAATATTGACAATCTTTTAATAATAAAATGTATGAAATCTTCAGCAAATAGCACTAGTTGACTTAGGATAGGGGCTTTTGATGTGACAGATATAGACTTGTATTGCCGGATGATTTATGTTTGTGTTGTTATCTCCAAGACTGGCAAAGATGCAGCAAAGAAAGTTATGCAAACATAGTATTGTTTTGTGCCAAATATTGACTAGTTTTTCCCATATCTTCCATTCAAATAAACACTGTTATTCAAACTTTGCATCTCATTGCAAGAATCCAAATTGGCATGGAATCATATCGGCATGTCTATGGAAGGCTGTACTTCTCAAGTCGGCATTGTAGACAACATAAACTATGTGAAATCAAACAAGCTGCCTCAACTCGAAGAACAATATTACATCACTCGTGAGGTCTCCATTACATACAGAAGCCTGAATGTTAGGTTCCCACTTATCAATAATGCATTTTTGGATAATTTTATTCCATTGAAGTTAATACATGTGTACATGAAATCATATATACTATACGGCTAATACATTGGAGGAAATAAAATGACCACACTTATATATATAAATCAGTTATCTCCCTTATCCCAGTCATAACATTTCAAGAAATAAAAGCTCACATTTTCTGTGATTGGTTATGAAAATAAAAAGAAGATTTTTGAAGTACTATATTAGCCCTCAGTCTTGATGAACATATAAATAGAAGCAATTTAATAATTTCTCACAGCAAAGTTTACATGTTTAAAACCTGATAAAATATGTTTTTGTCTGGTTTGGGTATTTTTCTGCATATCTGTAGAAAATCTCTGTTAATTTCGTATGTGGAAGAAATATATGTGCATCTATATTTTCTAAATTATTAACCCTTTCATATTAGATGGGAATGAACACAACTTTACCTGAAATTCCAGCGCCTGTAAGGCATGTTATAGCACAGGTGCCTTTGGACTGTCATTGGACCTATGGGGCACTGCCTCCATATTTTTGTCCAAGGTAAGGTCATGAATATTTTACATCTAATTTTTGTCATTGTTGCTTTCGTCTCCTTTAATTCCTTTATTATATTCTACATCTCTCTTTTAGATCCACACTTTCCTCCTGTTTTAACTCCATTTGACTCACTATGATCTGTTTATCGTTGGCATTTTTCTATATAATATTCACCAAATTTCACCCCCAATCCAACATAACCACTTTCAAGTTGACAATATACTATATTTGGTGACAGAATTGCTTATTGCATCAATTTTATCCACTACACAAATGAGGGAAGGTTTCTATTTGTATTACAAAGAGGATGGGTAGGTTGACCTTTGTGTGAGGACTGGGGTTTAGTGACCTCATGCATCTGCAGACAGTATAAAGTGTTGATAGCTTATACTTTATCATAATATTGTGTCATGTCCACCTGTCTCTGATGTTAAGTTCTGCATCTACCAAACAAATATAAAATCATTGATTTTAGATCAATTTTACTTTCTGAAGTTGAAGAGGTATGTACTGTTTGGCTCATTGACATTTGACCCAGTCATTACATAATATGATATAATGTGAATTATCCCATGTCACCCATTTGAAGTTAAATAAGTGTTGATATGAATAAAGCACAACTCAGAGTTAAGTCATTTTATTCCCAAAATATAGTTCGTTAGTAAAGCACAAATATAAAAACAGCAGCTGAATTAGTTCAAAGACAATTACATACACATTATTATAAGACTCAGCTTGATACCTCATAAAATTGTTTTTGACAAACGAGACGAAGTACACTTGTATAGTCCCAAGCTATATCATAGGTTATTGAAATAAATAAAAGGTTACCTATAGGCATAACGATACCAATTGTACAATCCCAGGTGGGTGGAGCTTAAAGTCTCACGATGACCTATTGCAGAAAAATGATTATAATATTACAGTAAAAATACAAAAAAAACTAATGACTTTTATTAAAAGAATGCTTAGAAGATTCTGACTGAGGTATTACGGTTAATTCCTTATACAACTGGTGGCTTTTATAATGAACCGATACTGCCAACAACCCCTCTTTTTACATTCATTTTTGACAGAAAAGAGCTATTTTGAACATTTTCTTGAGCAAAGGCGGCTCAAAGAATCAGTATGTACATTAGTAATCTTTAAAGTTCACTAGTACTATGATAAATTAACATACCTTTCATAACTCCTCAACCATGTAGATTTTCAGATATTTACCTCTGTAGCAGACCCATGTAAATACGTAAGCCAAGTTGGCTGCTCATTTGTAGCCAAAATTACGCATTTGATCTAAAAAGCCAATCTAACTGTGACAAATAGACACCATTAACCCACCTCATTTTCAAGCCTAACTCAATATAAATGTATGCCACAATACAGATTTAGATTGTGAGTGAATTTGTGATAGGATTGTGATAATTAGGCTCATGCCTTCTACCTTAAAAATTACGTGGAAGGTCAAGATACGAAACTATCCAATGAGACCTGAGGTATAGGGAGCATTGTATTCAGAAATAAACAACACAACTTGCAGTGATCGGTGCACTATGTAAGAGTTGTACTTTCTGTTGAGCTTAAAAAATGTTAAGCCTGTTAGCAATATGTGAGATTATGTTAATTCATATCTTGATCACATTTTGTATCTTTTAAGATTTATTTAAAAATGTGGTACACATGACTGAAAATGTCTGGTGCAACTAGATAAATCTTACCCCTGTATAGTTCCAGCAGAGTAATCTATAGATTCATCAGAGGACTTTCCATGCCAAAAGAATGTGTAATTGGTTTCCCTGAGGGAGCCGCTGTCAGCTAGTCTGGTCTCATGAAGGCAGGCAATGTCGACATTCAGTCGGAAGAGTTCCCTGTCAATTACGGCAGTCTTCCGTGCATCGTCAATCTGCTGAAGGTCATCGGTAAGTCCATTACACATGGTCCTGACGTTCCAGCTTGCAGAAAGGAGAATTGGAGTCTTCTTTTCCATTGAATTCATCAGAAAACGGGAAACCGTCACAACTCCAGCCCTTGCACGAAATCCTCTGCCTCTGCTGTGAACAGGGACACATCCCCCATGACATGCGGGATGCCAACTTCGTCACTTTGTACAAGAACAAAGGAGACTGCAAAGACTGAAACAACTACCGTGGAATCTCCCTCCTCAGTATCGTCGGAAAGGTTTTCGCATATGTTGCACTGGTGCGCTTGCAGACCCTAGCCTCCCGTATCTACACAGAATCACGGTGTGGCTTCCGAGCTGGCCGGTAAACTGTATATATGATCTTCTCCCTTCGTTATCTGCAGAAGTGTCATGATCAGCATATGCCCAACTATATTGCTTTCATAGACCTGACAAAAGCGTTTGACCTGGTCAGCTGGAGAGGACTCTTAAAGCTCCTGAAGAAGGTCGGCTGCCCCAACCCGTCGACTGCTCGCTGTCATAACACCCTCTGGAGAGGACTCTTAAAGCTTTTGAAGAAGGTCGGCTGCCCCAGCCCGTCGACTGCTCGCTGTCATAACATCCTTTCACCAGAAGACTCAAACCACAGTGTGCTTGAACGGCACAACATTAGAGGCCTTCGCAGTCAGCAGTGGAGTAAAGCAGGGATGTGTACTTGCACAAACCGACTTTGCCATCTTCTGCTCCATGCTCCTCCAGTACGCCTTCAAGGACTGCAGTGATGGAGTGTACATCCACACCAGGGCTAACGGCAAACTGTTTAACATCAAACGTCTCCGTGCAAAGACCAAAGTCACAGAGGTTCTCATCCGTGAATTGCTCTTCGCCGACGATGCAGCCTTGACATCATATACGGAAAATGGTCTTCAGAAGCAGATATGTCGCCTCTCCCACACCTGTAAAGAGTTCAGACTGACCATCAGTTTGAAGAAGACGAATGTCATGTCGCAGGATACAGACTCCACTCTAACCAAAACCATTGATGGATACAACCTTGAAGTTGTTGAGAACTATACATACCTTGGGTCCACCATCAACAGCTCGCTCTCCATTGATGCTGGGGTGAACGGCAGGATCGCTAAGGCAGCAGTAGTTATGGCAAGACTGAATTAGAGGGTCTGAAACAATCACAATCTCACTAAGAAGACCAAACTACGTGTTTACCAGGCATGTGTGCTCAGCGCACTCCTTTACAGTTGCGAGGCATGGACCACCTACACGCGCCACGAAAGAAAACTCAATAGCTTCCATCTCAGATGCCAGCGACGCATTCTGCGCATGCAGTTTCAAGACTAAGTACCCAACAATGATGTCCTGGAAAGGGCTAGCATGAATACCATGTTCACCATCCTCAGCGAGAGGCGTATTCGCTGGCTCGGCCACGTCAGGAGAATGGATACAGGCCGCATTCCCAAGGACCTGCAATACGGCGAGCTAGCAGAAGGCACACAACTGACTGGACGGTTACGTCTGCGATACAAAGACGTCTGAAAGAAGAACATGAAAACGGCCAACATTAGTGTCAATAACTGGGAGGACTGTGCTAACAACCACTATAAGTGGCGACTTGCTGTAAGAAAAGGCATTCAGAAAATCAAGGTTTCATGAAATATATTTATTCTGTATACGTACACTTGTTAATCAGAACTCAAATTATACAATAAACAAAATATTAAAACATATGGTGTGCATAATAATTAATTGCCATAAAATAAATTTGTATTTGTATAAATAATATATTCAGAATTAATTTTAAAATGTCCTTTCATTTTTAAAAAATTATTAAACTTATTTTTATGCTTTTAGTTTATGCTTTCACTAGTAAAGTTTTTCAGTAAATTAGAATGTTATAAAAAATATTCTTTACTTATTCTAAACAGGAGTTATAATTAAACAAAATTGCTTGATTAATAAATGTCGAATAGTGTTTTGGAATTTAGACCTTTTGGATATTCCATATTAAGAGGGTGAATCCGATAGGTTTCCATTAGCAGACGTCCATCTCAGAATTAGCAATAACAATAGGTTGAAAGTAAAAATCTTGTAGAGTATGTTAACTCCTGTTAAAATGGGTGGAAACATGAGAAGAAAATTAATGATCGATAATTTTTGTCTGCTCTAATTTGGTTCATATGTTTAGATATTTGTTGATGGATTTGTGCAATGTATTGGATGCCACAATTTTTGATTGTGATCAATAAAGAACATTTAATATGAAAATGAATCTTGAAAGTTTCTTTAGTATTATTACTATTGAGACATAAATTTTCATTATTAATGGAACAGTATAAACTTCTAGGTCTATTACATTTAGTTGATGATCCTTTTAATATAATTTTTTTCTGATTTAGAAATAATGATGAAATCTTTGTTATTGTAAGCCTTTTATAAGCAACTGTGGGTTTGCTTTTGTGTCTTTAACACTTTTCTACATCATAATTTTAATAAATCCTAATAGTTATTGATAATCTTACCTATATTAGGCAACCTTTGATAAAATTCAGTAACAAGAGGAAAGATAACTTCTATTTAGTTTTGAATTTGCATTTTAACGATTCAAGTGTTGTAAAATCTTCACTCATTATTAATACATTCAATTGATTGGTATTTATATATTTATTAATCAAGCAATTTTGTTTAATTATGACTCCTGTTTAGAATAAGTTAAGAATATTTTTTATATCATTCTAATGTACTGAAAAACTTATCTAGTGAAAGTATAAACTAATAACATAAAAATAAGTTTAATAATTATTTAAAAATGAAAGGAGATTTTAAACATAATTCTGAATATATTATTTATACAGATACAGATTTAGTTTATGGCAATTAATTATTATGCACAATATATGTTTTAATGTTTTGTTTATTGTATAATTAACAATACTATATACATATATATATATATATATATATATATATATATATATATATATATATATATATATATATATATATATATATATATATAATTAACAATACTATATACATATATACACACTATATATATATAGTATTGTGTTTTTGGTAACTCTTGGTACGTAATTTTATCCATTTTTGTAAATTCTTACTCATGGCAGTAATGCGTACAGAATATATTTAGTTATGTTCGGCCTACATGACATGAATCTGTTGAGGGTATGTTTCTTGGGATCTATACATAGATGTTTACGTATGCGTTGATAATTAGTAATAATAATCTAAATAATAAACCTTGAAATGGCGCCTATAGCGTACTTTTCAAATAACTGATAATATATCGATATTTCGAGAATAATTATATGGCTTCCCATTGGTTGTGCAAAGTCACTTGACTATACTTACTTCGATGTGTTCGCCTCGGATGCGGGAGGTCGTGGGTTCTATCCCCGGTAGAGTCATACCAAAGACTTACAGAAATGGTACTAACACATACTTACAGAAATGGTACCAACAGCTGACTCTCTTAACGCTCAAAAATTAGAGGTTAGACTGGTCGGCCTGATGTCAGGATAATGTGATTGGGTAGGACATCATGCTACACGTCTGCGGCATGATGTCCCAGTGCTAGACATTACTATAAATTGCCACACTGCAGACATCGTAGCGATATGACTGTCAAATTGTTAAAGCTACGTTAAAAAGCATATTCACATCACATCACATTACTTCAACGTAAAATCAATAGTGTATCTTGTCAGTTATTTTAAAGGTGGGTTCGTTGTTTGAATTCCATTCCTACAGCACATTATTGGCTTTGTTCCACATGTACATTATACGGGAATGAACAAATATAATCTCGGATAAGAATATTAACAGAAAATGATTTACGCATTCAAAGAAAATCACGTGTAATTATACAATTTTCAAACGCTTTCGTTAGAAATTATTATCTTTGGACATGGATTAATTCACTCATTTGTGCTTAAAGGCACATGACGTGACGCAGTTGAAACACCTTATGCACATATGCCAATTTTTTTGAACCAAGCATGCTTCCAGAGATTCCATACAATATGGGTAATCTTTGCTATTATTCAGCTGCACTCAAATGTCAAAAAGAGAACTATTATGTTCAAAGATGATATTTGGTCAAATGATAAATGGATTAAAACTCTTCCGTAAAAATGTTTATATTTAAAATAAGCCCATGACTAATCAATAATACTTTAATTTCATTATAGTGAACTCCCAAAATGTCTCTATCTAAACCACAGAGATTTCAGATAACAGTGACTCATATATAAGATATTTCCCCGAAAAGGAGGATTAACGCATATAAGTTTCATAGAGGGCGAAAATAGTTCATACACACATACACACACGAGATGAAATATATATCTTATTCACTTGTAACAAGCAAAGCCTCTTTTCACTTTATGCTCCCACGTATTGGCCGATACTGACCATATTTTTTTCCTGGACCGAGTTCATTGCTTAAATATCGTTTATGTTCTGATGTGCTTTGTAATTATTCACACAGAAAATATAAATAGTTAAAAGTAACATAGCATAATAGGAAAAAAAATTAGCGTGTTCCTGGATTGGAAATAGAAGCGTCTTAAATAATAAACTGCAAAAGAGTTTTTTATTCAGAAATGTTTACAAGAGAAAACGTTAGTATGCGGTTCTGAAGACATATCACATGGAATGACTGAATCCTATTAATGGAAGGATACGGAGCACTGGATATCAAAGTGTCAGCAGGTTTATTAAGTAGCATATTCATATACTCCATTACTTTTCAGCATAAACTGACAATAAGATAAAGCGGTAAATAATTCGGCCAATTTTAATCTTTAATCGGAACATAATATGCTAATGTAAAACTTTATTGTTTTCACCATTTTCATTAGATAGATTGCCCAACTGGTACTTCAGATGTGATTTTTCAATTGTGTCCTTCAGTTCTGAAACCTGTCATGCATATACATACATGTTATGAATTTTTAGGTATTTTATTAAGATAGAAAACTGTCATGAAAAGGTTTATATGAATGGAGATTCTTTAAGCAGTTGACTAACAGTCAAATATATTTGTTTACTCGCAAGGTTATGATACAATGTTATGAGTTTTTCATTATTTTAGTAACAGAAAACATTTGATAACGGAGAAACTGATAAAGAAAAGGTAGCAATTAATGACGAAAAGGGAACAATTATGGAAGGCAATTGTGAAATTAATGAGGATTCTATAAATTTTCTACAAATAGTCTACTAAACGTTTTTGCTGGCCCATACTCCCAATCGTAATGTTTGTGTTGTAATTCCGCTCTCTGTCCATATGATTGTTGTACGATTTGTAACCTGAACAATATGTACTGTTTGAGAGAAAAAGAAGAAAGATACAAGACAAGGATTAATTAATGTACAAACTGCATCTGAACGATAATCTGCATCATTGAAATGTTTTTAATTAGAATAGTATAATATATTGTCAGAACGAAATAGTGTAATAAAGAAATGTCATCGACTTGCCCAATTGATTTCGTAACCACATAATTTTATTTAAATATATTAAATGTTAATCGTCATGAAAACAATAACAACTACATGATATTATAAATTGTATGTACACACATTTTGTCAATGATTATAATTTTTAGTTGGTTCATCCAATTCACGCATGTAAGATGAAGTGAATGAAGGTATTCTCACAGTGGTATTTCATCCAGGCACTTGTCTATTTGGACATGACCAAAAGTAACTACCTTTGGTGGCGTAAAAGCAATGTCCATGGTCTTGATATTCCATCTGTTATTCTGGTAGTCCGTTGTTTTATTTTTCATTGGTTAGCCTATCCTGTCAAACACCACTTGTGATAATTGAGTCACTTGACATCTATTTTGTTCATATGTTCAGATGTTTATTTTATTTGGTTCCTTCGCCTGTAAAATGTCCTAACAATCTAATTTGAACTTAATTTACGACTATTTTGTGACCACTCGATATATGTGCAGTGAATACAAATACTATAAAAAGTGTTGTCGATTTTGTTCTAATTATGATGTATAGGCTTTTGTGAGTGTAAATGATGATACTTCAATTTATCATTTGCTTGAAAGAAAAGGATTTTCGGCGATGAGCCACCTAGAAGGCAACATATTTTAGTATGTAAAAGTATTACTGCTTTGAGATCGTGGTTGTTGGATATCACATATCTTTATATGGCTGTGTTCACTGAAAAATCTTTCTTATATTGTCACGTCTTCATTAGTACACATTTCGTCTCTGGATCTTGTCCTTTCTGACCTTTCCTTGATTTTGGTGTGTCTGTTACAATAAGGACATAACTGATATGTATTATCAAAGAGGTACATGATTGTGTATCATACAAAACTGAATGTTGACCTCTCTCTCTCTCTCTATCTCTCTCTCTCTCTCTCTTTCTGTTTATATATTACCATTTTATTGATATTAACATCGCTATCTTTGTTTAATTTTGCCCAGTATCGGTAGTTTTGTTCATAATGCAGAAGCGTGGGTTAAGTGTGCGAAATATTCTAGCATTGCATCGGTAGAGTAGTCATGGTTAACATACATGCCAAGAAGAAAATAATAACTCGTAGAAAAGTTAAATATGTTTAGATTTCTTATGATAATATAACATTTGGCAGCAATGTTTATACATGAAATTCGGGCATTTGCATTAGTAATTCGATTTTCATAAAGGTGATTCAAATAAATCAAAAAATTCTAGAGTGATATCAAATAATTCAAATAATTTTAGTGGATATCGTTGCTTAGCTATATAGGAAATGTTTTCACTAGTATATTTAATCACGAACCCTCATCGTGGACCATTGAATGATATTGTCACTGAAATAAAGTACAAATAATATAGTACAATAAACGCCACTTCAAAACCTCGATGAAAGGAAAGCGCTTATGGCGCCTTTAAAGATTTTGAAACAACATGTATCATATGTACAAAGGATATGGTTATGGATAAAATTGGTAAAAAGGAGTAACTGTGCAAATTGTCAAATGGATACATAAAGTGTTTTGTGCAGAATATTGCAGTTGTTCACTTTGGTTATTATATGTTAAACCGTCTATCAATAATATGCTTTCATGTGGAGAGTTAGGACGATACTGTACTGGTTAAAGTTTTCAAACAGAGAAGATCTTAATTTTCTCAACCTATACGAACTAATTCATACAGATTGCTCAGCAAAAATTAAAACAAGTTTATTTCATGAGAAAGATAATACTAAACTCAGAGTTTTATAGCCGTAATTTAGTCAATATATCTTCATTTCATTGCTTCTTATAGAAACTCTAAAACAAATATTTCTTTCTCGTTGTAATTTTGGAGTTACTTCAAAAATATCATATAAGTAAAATGTTAAGATTGGTTAACAAAAGTCATAAAAAATAGTAATCCTGTGCATTTACCACATACAACAGATACATTGACAAGCAAGAGGCTGGCTGCTGTAAAGCATGCGACCTGGACAGAATTTGTTCAAATCGATTTTATTGACATTAATTTAGTTGTTAAGTTGGATATTTGTTACCGTTTTTGATACATTGGAAATATAACTATCCACCTATGAATTATTACCTTTAGGATTTGCAAAAAAAGCACCATCCTCTCTTATCGTTAATTGTAACTCAAGTGAATTGAATAAAGTCTGCCAGCTTGTACTAATAGTTGCTATCTACAGTGTTTTCCATGATCATATCTGATGCTCTTATGTTTTAAAATGGTATATCTTTTTGTAAAGACCTGCACGTCTTGCATATCCACTTTGTAGTTGTGCCAATAACTGTTTACCCTCCAAGTACATAAACGTTGCAAATTGTATAGGTTCTATATGAATACCCATAGACAATATTCTGCAATTTACATAAGTTAATAATCACATTCAGTTGAGCTTATGCAATGAAATATATAAACATTGGGTGTGGTATACGTAGGTCGAATAATTCCATTTAAATAAAACATATATAAATACCAAAAGTATATCAATAGCTAAAGTAGAAGAGATTTTTAACGGTTTATGTTACCGCTATAGGTCACCGATTTCTATAACCAATTTATTATCTTGTATGGTCGCATGTTAACCACATTTTTACGAACTACATTATGAATGTTCACATGCACACGTCCGTAATTCATTCTAGTACAAGGATAAAGGCAGTGGGTAGAACGCTGTGACCTGTGTCAATACGAACAATTAATAGCCGCTATTATAACGCTAATCGCGTGGATTGCTAACCAGGAGGTCTATGGTTTTGTTCCGTCTGTCAGATAGTAATCAAAAGAACGCGTTATCTAACATTCCTTAATCAGAAATCCCAATGTGTGAAGGGATTTATATAGATTTAAGAGGTTTATATCAAGGTTAAATCACTACTTATATATTTATTTATCTATCTTCAAGTTTCTTTTCATACACAATTTGAAATAAAAATATTGATTTTACCTGCATTACGAATTAGAGGGAACCGGAGTAATCATCACTGGTCTTGCTTATGGTCTTGCTATTTTCAACTCACTTGCAGTTTGCAAGTATAAATGTATATACATGCATAGAGCTTTGGCAGATCTATTTCTGGTAAATGATACTATTTTACCGTAAACGTTTCGTGACCTTTGTCAGTTCCTAGTAAGTACTGATTATTAACATTGAAAAGCTACTTTCAGTTTCGTTTAAGCTAGGTCAGGATGTTTTTGATTTCAAATTGAAATGATTTGATCGTTCAATAAAGGAGCTGTACTTATATAACATAATGTATTAGATTAATGTTGGACTATTAAAGTAAACATACAATTTGCTCGGAAGTTGGTCTTGAATGTAATAAGAGAGTTATAAGATAAAGGCTATAACAATTAAAATCCTAATAAGGAACCAATATATATTGGATTTGGTTAGATTGGTTCTATCTCTATAATTGTTTTTAAAAGGATGTATTACATCACATTACTCACATAAATAGAGATATTAAACATATATGAAACCTGCCAGATATGATGTTAGGTCTGAGCAAGAGAGTTCCTATTTCGTATCAAATCCGTTTTATAATTACACCTCCCTCTTCGGAATAAAACAAATACATATGTAGTTGTAAAACTTTTCCCCGATAGCTGGAATGTACTAAAGTAGCATTAAAAAATGAAGTAGCATATTATGAAATGTGAATGACTTGGAAATGTTCACGTGTTTTGTATTACCGCGTACTTTTGTGTACATGGCAACCTGGCATGTTAATCACAATGATCACAATAACGATCAGCTAGAGATGATTTGCAATTATAATTGTTATCAAGATTTTCTTATCATGCTCCTCGTTTATTAGCTGAAGAAAATGCAGTTTTCTCAGTGTGATATATATCTGACTACATGAGCTGTGAATTTTGACCTGTCGTTAGTGCCTATTCTATCATATAAACAGGCAGAGTGGTGTGCAAGAACTGCATATTTTTAATTTGGCTATTTTACTGGGGGTTTATATGTTATCTCTATCGTCTTTAACCACTTGGTCACAGTTTACTCGCTTGACATAGATATTATCTTAAGCTTCCTTTTCTGAAAAATGCACTCAAATTTAACTACCAGCTTCAGTCATTAAAATTTCCTAACCAAGCTATATGGCGGGAGGGTGGCAAAAATAAAGTTTTCTAATACGAACAGTTTAATAGTTAGTACTAACATTTAGCATTCATTGAAACACATGAACGTACCTCAACTAGACGTTTTTAATGATAAGTGTCCTGCAAAGACACTAATCGACCTAGCTGCATTTACTACTTGTTTAGTCATAATTCTGAAACGTAAAAACCTGTATTACAATTTTTAATTTTTGAGGTTATTTTAATTAATTCACCTAATTTATTTCTGAATGGAAAATTCATTTTATACAAGCGTTTTATCGACTTTTTACTGTTTCTTGATTTGTCTATTTTAAGAATAAGTAGAGGACATCATTTTGTACATTTTCTCATTTTTATCATTGCACAAGCAGTGCACAATTCGGACGCTGTGTTTTGTCATCGTCATAGCAGTTTCAACTCTAGTCGTTAGAAAGCTAAAATTTACTTAAAGATCATTAAAGTTTGCATTGAATATTTCAGAGCAAAATCTAACCTTTATATCTGAAGCTTAATGTAAGGTAACTTTTAAATTAGCGTTTTACCATTTAAATATTACCTCGGTATTTGCTAAACATTATTTTATTTACGAAATTCAGTTGTCGTCATGAACTTTGGAGAGAAATAATTCTTCATTATGCTTTAGTGTGAGATAGAATAATTCTAACAGCACAATCAAATGTGTGCATCAGACATTTGGCGAAGAATCGTATCTGATGTAACCATATGACACTATGGATGTATTTTTTCCATCATAGCCCGATGTGTATCAAGAATTATAATAATGTGCTTGAATGCTATTGCGCAGAGATGATAGACTAAAATTTAGATAACTGATGGGTCAAAATCCTTTTGAGGCACACGTATTTTTTGGAAAGTGTCTCTGTGAGGAGCCTGGTGCTTCCTTGAGCAGTGAGCTCCATTGTTGGTTACACATGAAATGCTGCACATCAGTGAACTCCGTGTAATTGGCTACACATAAAATGTTTCAGAACAGTAAAATCTATGGAAATGGTTACACATAAAATTCTTCTCATCAGGGAAGTCCATGATTACTTACGCATAAATGAATAACATCAATAAGCTCCTTCTATGTGGTTACACATGACTTGCCTCGCATCATTGAACACCATGGAATTGTCCCCTATGAAACGCTTACCGTCAGTGAACTCCTTTGAAGTGGCGAAGCATGAAATGCCTCGCGAAATTGAACTCAATGGAAATGGCTACACATGAAATGTTTCAAATCAGTGAATCCAATCCATTTGAAGACAGTTAAAAAGTGGAGTATCTGACAGAAAAGGATTGGTATCCAACACCGCTAGCACTCCAGTTTTTACTTCTTGTTGACACATATGAAACGAACCTGAAATATCTCCATTTTTCTGTATGTCCCTTTTTCTTTTTAAAAGAGATCAGATGAATGCTTGTGGAAAATTATAATGAGGTCACTTCCATGATATGTTTTATAGCATCTAGTTCACTCTAGTGCACACTTTCCCAAATATCATTAGCTGGAGCTGAAAATGATAGTAGTTAATTATCTCATGATAATTGATTTATAATTATGCAAAAGTGATTTTTAATGCTGGTTTTAACACAATCACGACAAATTAAATCGATATGTTCCTGATACTTTCGTTTACAAAAAGGTCAATCAATTACAACCTTTGGACTTTGAAAAAACGTATCCACTTTCGGAAAGGTATTTATTTGCTTTACGTGAACATTTTCATAAAATGGTTATGTCTGCCTTATTTAACAAATAGCGTGCCGTTATGGCTTTGGCTCTTTTTCAAAAGTGTTAGGATTCCATTCTCAATATAGGATCAGATTAGGATAGATACCTAGATGTGTCCCAGTTCAATGAAATTTGATCTAGTTGTCGCGACACAAGATACACTTGAAAATGGTGTTATGCCTTACAATACTAACCGAAGCCAAACTAGTTTACCACCCATGAGAAAGTAAAATTAAAGATAAGAACTATTTGCCTTGTTCGTATCGCAATGTGATGATATCAGTTTAAAAAACCATTACAATAAAGTTATTATATAGTCTTGATACGGCACCATCATTTAAAAAAAAAGCAATGTACCTTCATCATGAAATTTCAATGTTTGAAACATATATTACTGTAAGATCTATTCACGGGAAAAATAAATAAAATTTCTATCTATAAAACAGCATTTATGAATCATATCTATAAATCCAAGCAATCTTTGCTGAAAATATGAATTGAGAACTAAACCAATAAGTTTTCTTTTTAATTGTCGTTTGTTTTTGAAATGATAAAGTTTTATTATGTATTTTAGACTATATAAGAGGGTTGAGGTAATTTAGGATAAATAGTGTAACATATATTTGTATATCTGTTTCTCTGTCTGTCTTTCTATCTCTGCACTCAACCCATTTCTCCTCTCTTCTGAAAATATTTTGGTCGTATCGCCAAGAATTTATTTGTATTTGCATTGTTACTTTAAAGGAGGTCGCCTTTGAATTTCAGTCACGTTCCTTTTTGAACAGGTTAGGTAATCGGGGATGAATAGTGTAACCTGAGTTTACTACTTTATCTCAATCTTTACGCCTCTTTCCCCATTTTAGTTTATGGCAGTCCCTCTGTGCGTGTATGGCATTCTCTCTCTCTCTCTCTCTCTCTCTCTCTCTCTCTCTCTCTCTCTCTCTCTCTCTCTCTCTCTCTCTCTCTCTCTCTCTCTCTCTCTCTCTCTCTCTCTCTCTCTCTCTCTCTCTCTCTCTCTCTCTCTCTCTCTCTCTCTCTCTCTCTCCTTCCAAAGCAATAGCTCTACTCAACATATTATATAGAAAGTTACATGAAGTGTTTGCATCTAGCTAGTTGTAAATCATGATCTTAGATGCTCATATTTGTCTCCTTTATGGTTACATTGTCAGAATCGTGCAGTATTTTACCATGCACTTCATATTCCATTCATGATCTGGACCAAGTGCCAATGACCTAAAGCAAATGTTTCGTGGATTGCCACATACCAGCTGCTTTGCCACATTCCGCGTTAACATTTTTGAGACAATCCTCAGATTTAGGCTAGCGATAGATACCAGATAGGTCACAAAATAGCTGGGTCCCTACAAATAAAATGCAAGTGACATAGCATAACTATCTTCTTAGCTGGTAATAAGAAAGGCAAAACATATTCTTACAGTTTTACAGCCTGAATTTCCTCAAAATGTACTTTCTTAGTTCCGCTAATCCGAATCACATGTCATGTCATGGGTTCTAAAGTTTGGTTATTCGTTTCGAAACCTACTCTAATTTAGACTGCATTCCAATCACAATTACATTCTCCTCAATCCACTCGAAATGAAGATTATATTCCAAAGCGAGTTTTTGATAATTACAATTGAAAGACTTTATATTTTCCAGATCATCATTACAAACATTCAACGACAGAACACAAACACACTGTCAGATGTCAATATGCTTCTCCCTCGCTGCTTAAATCTGATGTACTTCATGTAGAATTGGCACAGATAAGTCGCCAATTTCGTAGAATCAGATCAAATGGAAAGTTGTTGCGCATTCATTAACATTATGACTTCAAATTTCAATTTTAGCTTAGGTTTGTATGCTTAACATGTAAATATATGTTACACATATATAGAAATTTAAATGTGGACGCAATTCGTAAATGAATAATATCATACATAACAATGGTTTTATAAAATGTAGTAATCTTTTGGGGGGTGCTGGGTGGAATGAAAAGATTTCACTTGAGTGGCTCTGTTACGGTATAACGTAAAATTCAAGTATATATTTTGCAAAGGCAACTAGACAACGTCCATTGCTCTATGACACAACACGGTTGTCATTCATTATTGTTCCAATATTGAGAATTCGTTCCGCATACTTTTGATTATCAGCCCAGTTAATCGGGGCTCGTATTTCTTTAACTGCCTCAAACATAGCCAATTTATGAAAATCTTGTACTACTACAGCAAACATGAACACTATTCTGAGAAGGAACGCATGCTTTAATTTCGTCTTGCAAACCATATAAATCATTACACTTCTTTTTAAGACAAAAACAACTCAAACATATATATTTTATGCTATGTGCTAATTAGTAAGATGCAACATAGAAACAAAATCATATTTTATATTTAACAACTATTTATATATTAGAGGAAAATTCATTTATATATCTTCCATGTGGTTATATTTGAGGCAACATGAAATAATATGATTTGAGAGAAGGCGAAAGAAAATTCA
The DNA here is from genome assembly GCA_016746295.1 of Potamilus streckersoni. NCBI lineage: Eukaryota > Metazoa > Mollusca > Bivalvia > Unionida > Unionidae > Potamilus > Potamilus streckersoni. The sequence goes on along the minus strand of JAEAOA010002340.1, from coordinate 3,060,411 downwards.
CTTCATGGAACTATCTACAATCCTAAAGTTATCGCTACCAATCAATTGGTATTAAAAGAAGAGATAGAGGCTTGCAGACGGGGGAAAGAAGGACAAAATAAATAAAGAGAGAGAGAGAGAGTACTAATCTAATATTACATTATTCTTGTTGGCGTACCTAAACTCTTCACAATTATCTATGGGACAGGATAGAATTCTATTGTATACTTTCGTCTGATTCACAATGCAAACACGTGGTAACGTCTTGGTGATATGTGCACAAGTTTTCGATAGATACAATAAAAAGCGCAGAAGTCTAAATTCAATATTTCACATCCAAGGTCTTATGTTTTCACATTAATCTGATTTGATTTCTAAGTGGAATAAGAGACATTTTGCATCAGGTAGTATTTTTGTATACTTTTGATGTGAACATATCTAAAAGTTATGCATAATAAAATTATAGAAATATCGTCTTCGAAGCATGTACAGAATTGGTCATATAGTTCTTCTATTTAAGTTTGCTATCTTTATCGGGTTAAAGGATTGATTTGATTTTGGTTGGTACCCTAACGTGTACGTTATGAAGGTATGTTACCTTACTGAATTAGTACGACTCACATTGAAGATATTGAGACTTCATTATCTACATAGTTTATACATCAAAACTACCGTTTCAATGGCAGTACTTTACCAAGTATAGGTGTTCTGTTTATCATAATGGCTGTATTGAAAGATTTTGCCACAATGCAAATTGGAAAGGTCAGGCAGTTCTAAAAAATTTTTTTTGCTCTCTTTATCGAGTAGTTTGACGAGCTGGTGTGGCTAGTATTTTGCGGCACAGAGGCACTTTAAGGTTTATATTACGAAGATGTTTTAACAGTGGATTGTTGCGATCGAGGGAGACGACAATGACTCATGAGTATCAACTTGATCGTACCTGTATAGAAACTGACCGAATCTACGTTAGATAAGTGTGATTTCATTAAAACAAAAATGGGTATACCCTAGTTTTGGCAAGGTTAGAATCCATTCTGAATTGATTATTTCACTGCTTTCCCTTTCATTAGCAAAATCATTTAGAGAAAAGAAAATTCATATTTATATCATTGATAATGTGTTGCCCTTTCCTGCAGTTATTCCATTTTGACACCTTATTGGAACGTAGGACAAATTTTTCATCAATAATTCACTGCCTACACTTCGCCATACCTGTAGGCATATTTAACAAATTCTTCTTTGACCGTTTCTGAGGTTTGTAAGAAACATATATGCTCAATAGGTTTCACAATGAAAACTTACTTTTATCTTGAAGCAAGCAATAATAAACTGATATAGTTTATCTCAAATTGAAAGTACAAGCTTTGCATGGATTATCACGAGTAAATAAACATACCTTATATACGGCAAATCATACATCGAATTAAATGACAAAAGAAAAGAAACTAAGGATTTACGGAAAATCACTAAGAATTACCAGGAAATGATTCGAGAAAAGAAACTTAGCCATATATGGCAATTTATTAAGATTTACCAGGAATCAATTAAGGTAACGAGTATATATGTATCATGTGTCTGCCCATATGCAAGCGACTTTGAATTATAGGCAGGGCCGCACAAAGGCTTGTATTGGAAGATCAAAGTAAGTAATTTTCCTCTGCGTTATTTTTTTTCTTCTGATGTATTATATTTAATGTTTGTGATAGCTTACCCTTTATAGTTTTGAACAATTTGAAATGGAAAGACATAATTATAAGAATTATTAGTTGATAACTTTAAAATGCCTCTAGTTGTTAACTGTATATTCTTGACACCTCAAAGGTGTAGATGCCACAGTCACAACTCTGTTGTAGGAACAGTACATTTGTCGTGGTTTTACATAGAATTTCCCATACTTATTTAAATTTTCGAAATTATTATAATAACAATAATCACACACCATTTTAAGTTCTCACTTTTAACTTGAGAGTAATGGGACATGTAACTGAACGCCTATTTACTCTGTTAACTTCTAACACTCGGGAATACGCACATTCATTGGTTAGACAATCAGAAATAGTAAAACGCTAGCTTATATATATATATATATATATATATATATATATATATATATATATATATATATATATATATATATATATATATATAAATATATGTATATATATACATATATATATATATATATATATATATATATATATATATATATATATATATATATATATATATATATATATATATGTATATATATAGAGAGAGAGACAGATAGACAGACAGAGAAAGACATAAGACATAGAGACAGACATACAGACAGATACAGGCACATACAGACAGATAGATAACTTAGCAAGTTTTATTTCCTAATTTAACACATTTTGAACAAAATGTTACATGTTGCAATACGCTTAGTAATCGTTCTAAGAACGTTGTTATAAACTGAAAACAGAAGAAATTTTAACACTTCTACCTTGACCTAGTTTTAAATCCTACTGAAAAGACCTTTTAAGGCTAATCAATAAGGCCAATACAGATGACAGGAATTTACACGTATGAACGAACGTAAGCATATGTAACATATCTGAAAAAGAGATAGTTATTTTTTGGCAGACTTGTATGGCCAGATGCAAGTGAATATCGATGATAGGCATGTATACAAATTAAGCTGATATTTGAAACTTAATTGTTTGTTTATGTTCAAATAGTATTTATATTTCTAATATATTTTCATTGTTTGGAATTTAATGATATGTTTGTACCTTTCAAACATCCTGGCTTGATTAGTCTTGATGACGAGAATTAACATTAATATGTTTTAGATTTGTAATGTCAAGGAATGTGATATTCATTATAGCCTTAAGAAAAAAAGCTATCACACTCTTATTCGCTCCTATGATTAGCCGATGTGCTCCAAATCTGTCACATAATTTATTTAAGAACACTTTGACAAAGTTGGCACGTATGATGGTACCATACAGACATTACAATGGCCGAACAATAATGACATGAGTGCTTTTACCATGGCATTCTGGTGATTCTTGGCTCAGAGCTGGTTCGTTACAGATATACTAGGAACTTACAAAGATTTACTATTATATATTTGCTTTACTGTTGATAACGCAAATATAAATTTGTTTCGGTGACCTGTGCAAGAGCGAACTCATCAATTATGACATCAATAAAACTTTCATAGCATACCTTAGAAACAAAAATACATTTCTTGAAAGATAAATCAAGATTATTGATGCTGACTCGATTTACAGTAATTGATACACGTATTGGAGGACGGCTAAAAGCATTTTGAAAATCAGTTAAACAAGAAAATGAAATAAACTTTCAAAACCAAAACTTCCACGTGATACATGTGACACTTGTGTAACAAAATGTTATATTGAATAAGGGCCGTTTGATGTATGTTTTAAGCATGTGGTGGTTTGATTTAAGTTTTGATTTACGTTTTGTGTTCATATCCTTGTTTTAATGGAAACAGTGTGTTAAGAAAATGTAATCGAAGACATGCACTCTTTTCATCTTTGACATGCTTTTCTCACTGATACTGTATATCCATAAACTATTCTCTAAACTTGAAATGACAATTATTTTAATTATTTGTCAGGTACAAAGTTGGACTAAACATGTTTTAACGTAGTTAAAAAAGAAGATAAGAAAACAAAGAAATATTATATTTATCTTAATTCTTCGTATATTTAAATTTGAGCACATACAGCTACACATTGTATAATGTTGTGAACTTTAGCTCAACAAGCTTTTATTTAGTTAAAAATCGATTATTCCCCATATTAGAAAAGCATATACTATATTGCTTTCAGATATAGTGTGACATGAATTCTTTTGATTGCAGTTCTACTTACTACTGCAATTGTAACATGAGTGAATAAAGGTATCAATGGTGGTTAAAGGATTTGCATACGCATAATATGATATGAATGATTAGCAACCTGTAATTGAATTATGTAGCCTTTTGAGATTAATCTTGGATTATGCCTTGCTAAATTAGGATTGCAAGCTTTGCAAACCTAATTTCCAAGCACTGAAACGTTTTAAGCAAATCTCAGACTCAGACTCAAAATAAGAAGGCTTAGATTTATTATAGTTTTAATGAACCTGAAGTTACATTAGTACAACTTACAAGGTATTCTAAATTTCGATTCCTGCATTAGCCTGCTATATTTCAAGCACGATGGCTTTATCCACGTATACTATCTGAGTTTGTTGTTTTGTGGGTATTATTGGGCTTCTTCTTTAATAATCTTGGCTATCACGGGGACTAGTCTTCACTGCGTTGCTGTTGTCTATCATGATCATCATCATCGTCAATAACTAAACCCAAGAGTTCATTGGGTCACCACAGTTGACTTTACAACCGATTCTCTCCATCTTTCTCTGTTCTCCTCTGATCTTTGGAAATCACGAAATTCCATGCCTGTCTAATCCTTAGTGTCATCTTTCCATCCTTTTCTCTCTGCCTCTTCTGTACACTGTGCCTTCCAAGATTGTATCTGCCATTCCAGATGGTATTGAGACATGACCGCATCACTTCAGTTTGCGCTTTCTTACAGTGGTCAAGAGGTCTTCATAGGATACGATGGCTAGTTGGATTCTGTTGTGGACGTCTTCGTTGGTTACATGGTCAATATATGAATTGTCCAAGATTATGCGGTACCATTATATTTTGAAGACTATAATCCTTTTTTGTAGATCTGATGAGAGCTTCCATGCTTTACAAGCATACATAAAGATAGATATAACTTTTGAGCGCATCAGCCTTATTTTGGAACCAAAAGGAATGTTGGCATCGTTCTGTATTGGTCTCAACCTTGTTATTGTATGGGTAATTCTGCGAAGTTCTGGTTTGGAGCCCTCATCTCTGATAATGTATCCCAGGTACTTAAACCGTGATAACACAATCAAATATATTGCTAATAATTTTGAAAAGTATGTAAGTTACCTTACGTAACTTACGTTTTATCGACAGCCTGCAGTTTATGGCGGCATCATTGGATGAGCTTGTTCGTGGTTGAAATGAATTGTATAATCTACAAGATTGTTTTGGTGATAAAGCAAAGTTACTGACAAAAGAAGGAGTATTTTCTTACCAGTATCTCGATGACTTGAGTAAATCTGACGAAACTACTTTACCTGAGAAGGATACATTTTATTGGCAGCTGAAAAACCAAAGTATATCCGATGATGAGTACAAATACGCTCATGATATTTGAAATAATTGTTGTGTATAACCTTCTGACATTATCTTGATTTGTATCTGAAAATGGATGTACTGCTGCTGGCTGATGTATTTGACAGAATTCGAAAAGTGAGATCTAACAATTACGGACTATGTCCTTGTTGGTATTACCTTGCTCCAGGCCTGTCGTAGGATGCTCTGCAAAAGTATAGCAGGGTTAAGTTAGAAATACTAACAAACGTCAAAATGTTTAACTTTATCGAAAAAAGCATCTGCGGCGGAATATCGGTTACAACAAAAACGTATTCTTGTGCATATAAAAAAATGCATGAAAGAGTACGGTCCTGAGCTTTCATCAAAATACATTGTTTATCGCGACACCAATAATTTGTATCAATATGCAATGTGAGAAACAGTGCCGTACAATGGATTTCATTGGCTATCTGCAGAACAATTTCTACATGACGTGAACAACGACTATCGGTTTTGTGCTGAGTCAATGATAATCGACTATAGTTATCTGATAATCAACAGGTAATAGCAGGCAACAGAAAAAAATTTAATTTTAAATTTTAAGCAGGCATGTTCCAAATCGTCTTGACAAGCGAAACTATGTTTTAAACTACAATAACGTGAAGCAAGTAGTAGATCCTAGTTTTTTCTTAAGAAACGTTCATAGTGTGTAAAAGTCAATCAGTCGCCGTGAATGATAGGTTATATTTATTCAAAAATTTCGAAGAGAGCTGTAGCGACAACTGATTTCTAGAAAAATAAACTTCTTTAAGCTTAATAAAATTCCGTCTTTGGTAACACAATGGAAAATAAAAACAAACGAGTAAACATTGAACACATCAATGATATCAATCGCCCAAACAAACATGTCAGAGAATGATTTTGTCAGTGTGAAAAGTTTTAATGAATATCTTCTCGCAATACAGAAAAAGGGAAATCTAAAGCTGAATAAGTCACTTTTAGGTCAGTGCTGCTATTTTAGATTTGTCAAAGTGGCTAATGTACGATTTCCACTATGGTTTTGTTAAAAAGCAGTGGCCAAATGCAAAGTTGTTGTTTACAGATCCTGACTCTCTTATTTATGAACTCCAGTGTGATGACGTTTATCAGGATGTAAATGATAATCGATATATGTTTGATTTGTCAAATAACCCTCGTAAAAGTAATTTTTTGTGTGACGATAAAAGGTTACTAGTTAGTTTAAGGACAAATTAAAGTTTGCCATAATAGCAGAGTTTATTGGACTGCGCAGTAAAATTCACGCGATTCCAATAGCCTATAACAAATTAACAAAAAGCAAAATAAATACTGCGCGGTCACGTTAAAAATTGTATGGGGTTTGTTGATTTCCTGTACGTCAGAAAATTAGGACAAATCATCATAAACATGCACGGGCTAGGTAACTTTGATGACAAAAGATACTGTGAAAACGTAATCGATACATTTGCTTTTGCTCAGGATGCAACAAGTAAATTTGATACGCTTGATTTTATCTTTTCTGATTAACGTATAAAAATTGTTTTAAAAGATTGCCTGAATTGGCTTGAAGTTTGCATGAAATGTTGTCTTAAAAACCATAAAATAGTGTTCGAAGAACAATTAACAGTGACAAATAGCATCAGCAGCAAAATAACAAATCTGATGACTAACTAATTGGAGGGCAGTGAATATTTCAGATAACTTGAGCAATTAAGTCATTGGTAATGATCAATGTTTGTTAACTTCCATCACCTGATCAGTAAACGAAAATATATTAAATAATAATAATAATAGATCTTGATCGGTAAAAAGTATTTTATGTTGGTAATAAATATCTACTAAACAAACTGCCAATGAAATATTTGTTCCACTATCGTCGTCGAGTAAGTGGCAGAATAAAATTCTGTCTCTACCACCATGACGAGGAAATATTTCTGATATATACAATTAAGTCAATGGCAATAGGTGAAATTGAGTGAAACTTAGTCTAACTTTATAAAATAATAAAACCAACCACAGTGTAACCACTGTAAGCTATTGTTTCTCACTAACCCAATAAAATCCTGAACGGTGATGTTAGGGTGTGTTAAGAAAAGTTGCGAAGGGCGTCTCAAAATGCGTCTGTTTATTGTTTGGGGAGAAAAAGAGTAGGTTAGTGACCCAGAAATCTCCACTATATTTCCTACTGCCAAATACAGCGATCTGATAAATACTTGAAATAGATGTCATGTGAATTCAATTATTGCATACTTCTGAGTTTGTTTGATGATAATGGTACTAAAATAAGATCCGAATACTGCAGGATATCATAATTTTCTAACATGATTACTTTATAAAAAAGCTATGTTTATTTCTTCAGATTGCACTGATATGTTGCTAAACTCCCCGGTTAACATTACTTCATTGGCTATTTTTATATTTTTATATAATGCTTGCGTCCTTAATTTGTTCTTTGTACAAAACAAAATATATTGCTCTATGCTTAACATCATTTCATAATTTTGCATTAAAATAATCATTTCAGTCTCTGAAGATCTGTAGATGGAGTCATTTTATAGATTAACTGGATATGGAGAGAGCAATTACTCTACTCGTAAGTATTTTGCAATATTTAGATTTTAAAATAACCCTCATTTGTAGAAAGATATATCAGGTTCCACACATAGACCAATACGTGGTCTTTATTTTTTTCCATTTGTTCGATCGTGGAAACATTATTTTTCAGTTAATAAATATCAATCAAACGAACAAGACATGAAATGTTTTTTTTAGAAAAACGTTGTTTAATTTGTATCTTCTTCTAGCCATAATTTTCACACCAAATTATTTCAATATCGTCTTATATATTTGTAAGAGATACAAAATTACCGTGATATTTGTGACAATACTGAACACCTTCTGCTTAACATTTTTCTTTAGAATTTTGTTTGTGGTTTCAAAAAGAAATAACATCTCTCCGTGTCAATGATAAATGACTGACAACACATCCAGTTTATATCTTTCTGAAATATGAGTCATCTTTCCTCAATATGATATAACATTTTCATTTCTGAAAATGAACTCCTAAAAATCTTATGCTATCATTAATATCTAATGAATCAAAAGATAAGAATGACTTATAAATCAATTAAGCACATCTCCTGTGTATACATATATATATATATATATATATATATATATATATATATATATATATATATATATATATATATATATATATATATATATACTAACACGTATTCATGCCTTATGCTATATTTCGATCTATCTTAACATACACACATTCACAGCGTCACATCAAATTACATATACACATATACACTCTCTATTTATATATTTATATAGCTCAATATAAATGAAGCTTTCATGTAAATAAATGGTACAATATTCTGTGTCATGCAGATTGAAACAAAAATGTAATTTTAACACTATACCTTTTTTATTCAGATGAATGAACATTTGTTTCAGAACCCAAGAAGAAATTTAAAGCCGATTACACTAATTTAAGACAACCAGGTATCCCCCAGATGATCGACTGTTTCTCGAATTCGATCACTTTAGTGTGGATTATGCCAGATTGTTTCGAAAATAGCATCCAGTACTACGAATTGAAGTACAAAATCATAGATGAAAAGCGATGGTTATCGGTAACAACTCCAGATAATTCGAATTCGTTTCGTGTAGAAGGTCTGAGGAGCAATACATGCTATGAGTTCAAAGTGCGTGCAATATTTGACGACGAAGACGAAGGGCCATTCAGTGAAAGCAACAAAGAAACCATGACGAAGCAATCTGTATCAGAAACCATTCTACATGAAGCTCGAAAGATTAGGGATGATCAGCCAGCAACGTACAAGCTTATATTGAAAGAGGATAAAAAATCTGTAAATTTCAAAGCCAAAACAAGGAGATGTATTTTCGGTAGGTTTTTAACTGCCTTGTTTAAACAATACTTATGCAAGATCCAGTTGTTGTGTATTTAGGGGCAAACGATTGGGAAACAAATCATGTAAGTTCATTTTGCCAAACAAAGTAGATGTAGATTAGATTCATAACTTTCCAATTGAAGTTATTTATGAAATATGAAGGAATAAACATCTAAACGATCTTAATAATACAAGAGAAGAGCAAATCTTAAGTGATCAACGTCATTCAGATAATAATCGATATATATATATATATATATATATATATATATATATATATATATATATATATATATATATATATATATATATATATATATATATATATATACAGAGATAGTTTTAGGACAGATAAAGACACAAATTTGAAGTGAAAATACTAACATGTGCTATATAAATGAATATTTGCCTAAAATATGGAAATTATAATATGGAACCTTTTACAGTCCAGAGATCTAGTAATTATTTTTTAGTAAGTAGCTAGTTGATACATGCATATTTTTCTGTCTGCATTTATCACCTAACATATAATAAAATCTTCACAATACCACGGTAAGTTGATCATATTACATATTTTATTTTATAGGAGATGCACCCAAAGGTAACCTTATTGAGAAGACAATAATGGTCGTGGGTGCGACTGGGTCTGGAAAAAGCACCCTAATAGATGGGATTGTGAATTATGTCATGGATGTTGAATGGAAGGATGACTGGCGATTTACTATCATCGACCTCAAAGACGTGGAAAAAAAGAAGAAAAACAATCAGGTGAATCACCAAAAACTAGCTTATGTTGATTAAAGACTAATCTAGGGCTAAGCAAAATGGTAAAATATTAGCAGTAAAACTCATAGTGTCTAATTTAAATTTGAAATATAATCATTGATCCTTTCTGACTGTTTCAAATCTCCTTTACAAAAGTATTACTATCACGATGATAATGTTACTTTTAAAAGAAGAAAACTTGAACGGTAGTGTACTTACCGTTCAAGTTTTTAAGTTTACAGTCTGCCATGTGGGAGAAAAATGTGTCCTATAGCTGGGTTTGAGTAAGAGTAATCCGACTTATACTTTCCTTGACCATTAGAAAAACAATATGGAGTCAGATTCTTGGAAACCAAGACAACTTACATGTGAATGAAACAAAACATAAAAATCTTATAATTAGATTTTAAGGCATGTAATTTTTTTCTAAAATTCATATTTTCTGTCTTCATATTTGCCCGCCTCAATGTATGCCTCAGTGACTGACTATACTGCTGTACTTTTATGGAGAAAATTGATATTTCTGATTTCGTATTAGTCCATAAGATATGCGTGATTTTTGCACTATTCCGATGTCAAGTGGTTCTAAATAGTCAGATGTGAAGACCAACTTGACAATTTTAAAATGAAAAATGCATCTATGAACTCAGAATATGGTATGATATTTTTTAGCGCATGCGTTTATATCGACGATATATTTTATAAATTCTCTGACAAAAAGTACCAGTAGGAAAGTTTGATTAGGTCAGCTGTTACCACTTGTGCTCCAAAATATCCCAATATCATAACATGTAAACTGGTATATCTGATCAGAAGACATTTACATTTTCACAGATTCGTTATTCTAGGTCCGTATCAACTCCCAAATTATATATATATATATATATATATATATATATATATATATATATATATATATATATATATATATATATATATATATATATATATTAAGTAATTTCATGCAAAACTTTGTCTTAATTTGCCCTAGTAATTGTACATGTACTTATATTATTTGGCATAAAGGGTTTATCTTGGTAACTAGGTAGCATCTGGTCATTCTATTAAACTGATACTAGTTTGATGACTTGTTTGCAATATCATTACCAAACATTGTCACTCTCTTTCGTATCAGATTGGAAGTAAAAACTTATAGCTAAATACTTAAGACAATTACTTAAAATGAGATTATATGAGACTAAAATCATCATTTAATTTTAATAAATGAGAATACCTTAATGGTTGTTTATTTCCTTATATATCCATATGTTCAGAGCGAGTCCCAAACTGAGTGGATCACATGTTACACAATTCATAGTAGACCAGGAAGCCGAATCAAGTATACCTTAAACATCATAGACACTCCGGGTTTTGGGGATACTCGGGGATTTGAAAGAGACCAAGCCATCGTCGAACAAATAAGACTCTTCTTCACAACTCCTCCTCCAAAGGGAATTTATGAGTTGGACGCAGTGTGTTTTGTGACACAAGCACCATTGGCAAGACTTACACCGCATCAAAAATACATATTTGACTCAGTACTTTCTTTATTTGGCAAGGATATGTCAAAGAACATATTTGTACTTGTAACATTTGCTGATGGTAATGATCCGCCAGTGAAAAAGGCATTAGAAGCTGCTGAAGTACCATTTCAGAGAGCATTCAAATTCAATAATTCAGCGCTCTTTGCCAGTACAAATTACTCAGAAGAAGCAAGATTTGGACAGATGTTCTGGGACATGGGGAAAGAAAGCTTCAACGTCTTTTTTACTGAGCTTAGGAAAACCAAAACCAGAAGTCTTCAGCTTACAGCAGATGTTTTAAAGACACGCAAACAGCTTGAAGCTATAATTGAAGGATTGCAGCCACAAATTATGGAAGGTTTAAATGTGATTAATACAATTAAGCAGGAGAAAAGAGTTATTGAACAACACAAGGCAGACATCGTTGCCAACAAAGAATTTGAGTATGAAGTTGAAGAAATTCATCAGAGGAAAATAACCCTAGCCGTGGGAGAATATGTAACAAATTGTTTGACATGTAACAGAACATGTCATTATCCATGTTCTATTCCAAAAGATAATGAAAAGAAAGAGTGTGCGGCTATGGATAGATCTGGCTATTGCACCAACTGTCCCAAGCATTGCATTTGGTCACAACATGTTAATAACCAATACCGCTTTGAATTTTTCCCACAAAAGATTAAACGAACGTCTGAAGATTTGAAGAGAAGGTATGATATCGCTCAAGGCAAAGAAAGAGAGCATTCTATTTATTTGCAAACGGTGAAGGCAAAGTTTGATAAGGTTGGCAGCAACGTGTTTGCAATGATCAAGCGTGTACGAGATTGCATCATCAAATTACAAGAGAAAGCCATAAAACAGAATCCTCTTAGCCAAGTAGAATACATAAAATTACTAATCGACGGGGAAAAAAGAGAGGCCAAATATGGATGGCAAAAGCGAGTTGAGATGTTGAAGAAATTTAAGAAGCAGGCAGAGCTATTGGAGGACATACCTAATCAAGAATATAGGCCATGGACCGATGAAGAAGTCGAATTATTGCTACAATAATCTGAAGATTATAAAGGGTGAGCAATTGATAATCAGTATTACATACATAAGTACTTCATTGGTTGGCCTAGATTTAATCTAAAATGGGGACGATTTGGCATGACACGGTTTTACTAATGGAACTCCCATGATATGGAGTGATATAAAATACATTGTGTTAACCAAACAGTTCTTAACCAAGGCTTAGCATTATAGTTCAACATTTTGCAAAAATCAAATTTCGGACAATGCCTTTCAGTATATCAGATGGTTGTGTAATACTTGTTTAAAATAAACTACTATCACATACTTATTACCTTTATGAAATAGTTAAATTTCCGCAATCTGCACATTAAGGGGCATGAATAAGAGTGGGATATCAGTGCTTTCAAAGATTATGTACTTCTATTAAATGCATATTTTTAGCAAATGAATACCGTTTGTTGTATGATTGCTATGATATGCGTGTATCAATATCTAACGAGGTAATAAAAGCTAATGTATAGGAAAAAGCCAATAGTCATGTAAACTGGTAAATACTTATAAGGTAAGAAGGTTGTTTCGCCATTTACTTGTTTCGTTCTACCGCGTGACATCTATATGTATTTATTCCAACATGAGCGCTAATCGCCCGAAGGTATTATGCATATCATTGATCCTTAATATCGTTCCAGTTCATATAAACTAATCATTGTTCAATAGCTTTTCTTACCCTAATGGTTCTGCATATTACACAGTAGCAGAAATATATCGGTATATATAGAAGGGATAATGTGTACATTTTCGACCAGCACAAATGTTTAAGAGACATTTTCCTCATATGTTCAAAGCATCACATTTAATCAATAAATCAATGATACCATTTACACATTCCTTTTATCTGAACAATTTGCAGCTAATGCAAATTTCAATTATTTAAGAGCGCTCACGATTTCGTACATTCGGTTATTCTCAAAAAGGAATACCATTCAAACATTCGAACAGAATTGACTATTATCATTGTGAGATTCCCATGTTGTACACACTGACATAGATGGTAGAACAGTTTATAGTATAATAATATTTAAATCAAATATATAAAATCATTAGTGACATAGAGATAGGTGATAAAAAGAACAATTCAGATACAAATATTTCACGTTATATTTGTTTCTGTTGTAAAACATTAAATACAAATATCTACAGCTGTATCAACATATATACATACATACGTGCGTACGTAGGTACATACATACACACATACATACATACGTGCATGCGTGCGTGCGTGCATGCATGCATGCATGCATACATACATGCATACATGCATGCATGCATGCATACATACATACATACATACATACATACATACATACATACATACATACATACATACATACATACATACATACATACATACATACATACATACATACATACATACATACATACATACATACGTGGGTACGTACACTCGTACATACATGCTAACATACATACGAACGTACGTGCGTGCGTGCGTAAGCACGTCCTATCTACCTACCTACCTACCTGCCTACGTACATACATACATACATACATACATACATACATACATACATACATACATACATACATACATACATACATACATACATACATACATACATACATACAAACATGCATATATACATACATACATACATACATACATACATACATACATACATACATACATACATACATACATACATACATACATACATACATACATACATACATACATACATACATATATTCGTACATACGTACATACGTGCGTACGTACATACATGCTAACATGCAAACGAATGTACGTGCGTGCGTACGTACGTATGTTCTATCTACCTACCTGCCTACCTCCCTACATACATACGTATACATACATACGTGCGTACGTACGTTCGTACATACATGCTAACATACATACGAACGAACGTGCGTGCGTGCGTATGTACGTCCTATCTACCTACCTACCTACCTGTCTACGTACATACATACATACATACATACATACATACATACATACATACATACATACATACATACATACATACATACATACATACATACATACATACATACATACATACATACATACATACATACATACATACATACATATATTCATACATACGTACATACGTGCGTACGTACATACATGCTAACATGCAAACGAATGTACGTGCGTGCGTACGTACGTATGTTCTATCTACCTACCTGCCTACCTGCCTACGTACATACATACATACGTGCGTACGTACGTTCGTACATACATGCTAACATACATACGAACGTACGTGCGTGCGTGCGTACGTACGTCCTATCTACCTACCTACCTACCTACCTGCCTACGTACATACATACATACATTCATACATACATACATATATTCATACATACGTACATACGTGGGTACGTACATACATGCTAACATACATACGAATGTACGTGCGTGCGTGCGTACGTATATCCTATCTACCTAACTACCTACCTGCCTACATACATACATACATACATACATACATACATACATACATACATACATACATACATACATACATACATACATACATACATACATACATACATACATACATACATACATACATACATGCTAACATACATACGAACGTACGTGGGTGCGTGCGTACGTCCTTTCTACCTACCTACCTACCTGCCTGCATAAATACATACATACATACATACATACATACATACATACATACATACATACATACATACATACATACATACATACATACATACATACATACATACATACATACATACATACATACATACATACATACATACATACATACATACATACATACATACATACATACATACATACATACATACATACATACATACGTATATACGTGCGTACGTACATAGATGCTAACGTACATACGAATGTACGTGCGTCCGTGCGTAAGTATGTCCTATCTACCTACCTACCTACCTGCCTACGTACATAAATACATACATACATACATACATACATACATACATACATACATACATACATACATACATACATACATACATACATACATACATACATACATACATACATATATACATACATACATACTTACATACGTGCGTACGTACATACATGCTAACATACATACAAATGTACGTGCGTGCGTGCGTACGTATGTCCTATCTACCTACCTACCTACCTGCGTACGTACATACATACATACATACATACATACATACATACATACATACATACATACATACATACATACATACATACATACATACATACATACATACATACATACATACATACATACATACATACATACGTGCGTACTTAAGTGCATACATGTTAACATACATACGAACGTACGTGGGTGCGTACGTAGGTCCTATCTACCTACCTACCTACCTGCCTACGTACATACATACATACATAAATACATACATACATACATACATACATACATACATACATACATACATACATACATACATACATACATACATACATACATACATACATACATACATACATACATACATACGTACGTGCGTACGTACGTACGTACATACATGCTAACATACATACGTACGTACGTTCTTACGTCCGTGCGTACGTACGTACGTCCTATCTACCTATCTACCCACCTACGTACATACATGCATACATACATACATACATACATACATACATACATACATACATACATACATACATACATACATACATACATACATACATACATACATACATACATACATACATACATACATACATACGAACATGCATACATACATACATGCATACATACATACATACATACATACATACATACATACATACATTCATACATACATACATACATACATACATACATACATACATACATACATACATACATACATACATACATACATACATACATACATACATACATACATACATACATACATACATACATACATACATACATACATACATACATACATACATACATATGGAAAGATTTCTCAAAAACTAGTAGATTATATGTTCAGCACTAAAAATCTTAATCAGAAAGGGTGGTATAAGACAAATATCGATAATTACTGTATGATAATTGCTGTATGATAATTACTGTATGACATTTGCAAGCTATTTTTTCAGGCTAACAACATGGAGGTAAAGAAGCCAAATTTCAATACGTCGTACACTGACATGCAGATTATCTATACACTACAAACCTGTACGACGTTCACAATGTTATGAGGGCGAGTGGTCTAAGGCGATCAAGAGAACCATATGCCTGGAAATCTCTTCATTAGCAAATTACATTTACTGAGGTTTCGTGACTCTGAGTGTGATATAAGCCATACCGTAGCTTCCTGTGTGTTAAACAGGGTAATTTACCTTTTGGTATGAACACGTTCTTTTTTATTTGTTTTGTTGTTTCTTTGCTGGTCTTTGACATGAAGGACTGACAGACCAGACAATAATTAGCGCCGGATTAAACTAAACTCTTTCTTATTATAATTTTCCATTTTAGTGATGAAGCAAACGCATGATTTGGAGTAGGGGTAAACCAGATTTATGTTTGTATAGATTTAAAAATGATAGTAACAACGTTTGCTCAGGATTAAAACCGCCACTTTTTCGTAAAAGACTGTGGTAATTAGTCATCATTATAAAATAAAGACCCATTAAGGAAGTTTACAGGGGACGTGATTGGCGCTTTTGATTAGCAATCTAGCCATCATATTCTTTGGTAACATGACTTCAGATGATGTATTCATATAAACTGATGTTTGCCAGCAAACTAAGGTACCTTCCCCCAACCCAATTCAAAGACTTAAACGATGAAAAGAACGATTACAACCAAGGTTGACACTTTTCTGGTCGCGGCGCACTAACATAATCCAGTTTGAATATCGCGTCTTGATTGGTAGTTCCTTCTAGTTACTATGGTATTCATTTGTAATCTCCAACAAAGTCTACATTTTCTGCTTTTGATGAATATACATAGTGGGAAGGTAATTTAATTTCTGTTACAAAAGGAATGTACATGTGTGTCCCATATTATGGGTTTTATTTTATTAAAACCAAAGTTACTGAATGGAGTTGATATCCATGTAATCCTGGTGGATGCGTATTTTACGTTAATGCATACGTTCGAACTTTCATAAGTTAAAAGTTGAGTTCTTTCAAATTGTTCTAGAATAAGTAGATTTGTTGGGGTTGTTAACGAAAAGGTTGAAATGTTGAAATCTAAAATCTGATCAGCAGCATTCGATAATGTTCTGTTAAGTTGGGTATCTCGCTTCTAATTCCGAACAAGCTTTGTTACATTTTAATGAATCTAATTAAAGTCTAAAGTAATTAACCTCCCATTCAGAAACTAACATTATGACCACCATTCACTCATCCCCAAAATAGCTAGATATGCACACTAAACACACCTTAGGTAGGGTTATGGCACGATTTATTTCAATACCATTTCAAAAATAGATAATCCAAGGTGAAGTTCAAACATTATATAAGTGTTGATTTATGTTTGTTTTCAGCATTGAAAATTGTTTGATTAATGTTCTTGTAAACGTTTCATTATCTTGAGGTTCATAGATTCATATTTGTCTTGCTTTGAATAATTCAATGTATTTTGTATTCACTTGTATCATGATTACTTAATGCATAATGAAACTCTAACTGGAAATCGTGGTTATTTGTTGCAATCAATAACTGTCAAATATTTCTCAAGTTGCTATTACTCGAAAGTTTGTGAAGTAACACTTACGAAAGTGGTCTTTTAAAGATATATTTGTACAAAAGCAAGGTTGAGAAAACTTCTAAAAACGATTCTGTTTAAACTAGCTGATATATATATATATATATATATATATATATATATATATATATATATATATATATATATATATATATATAACTTTTCAGATATGTTTGATAGTAATCAAATTATCTTGCTTGAAGAGCACGCAAAGTGCATTTTTAATTTGTATGTGACAGGTAGGATATGTGATAATAAAGTAGCATCGTAAAATAAAGTGTTTTAAAATAACCCTTGTCAGATATATATTTATTTGGGCTATGATGAAAGTATGTATGTATGTATGTATGTATGTATGTATGTATGTATGTATGTATGTATGTATGTATGTATGTATGTATGTATGTATGTATGTATGTATGTATGTATGTATGTATGTATGTATGTATGTATGTATGTATGTATGTATGTATGTATGTATGTATGCAGACAGGCAGGCAGGCAGGCAGGCAGGTAGGTAGGTAGGTAGGTAGGTAGGTAGGTAGGTAGGTAGGTAGGTAGGTAGGTATGTATGTATGTATGTATGTATGTATGTATGTATGTATGTATGTATGTATGTATGTATGTATGTATGTATGTGTGTGCATGTATGTATGTATGTGTGTATGTATGTATGTATGTATGTATGTATGTATGTATGTATGTATATATATATATATATATATATATATATATATATATATATATATATATATATATATATATATATATATATATATATATATATTATCTAAATATGCCGTCCAAATCCACTTCCTATTAACATGTGTGAAGCATCAGTCTCAACGTTTTCTTAGTTTACTTTTACCAGGCCACTAAAAGTTCTGGTATTTTCATTTCATCACGCACTTCACAAGAACGAATCACATTTCAATTACTTTTATTGTACTCATTTAAAAATATTTCAAATGTTATTAAAAGTTTCCATATTCAATATTTGATCAAGTTGATGAAACTAATATGACCAAATTGAACTCTCACACAGACACACATACAGACGTAACTCAATGCTTTATTAGAAAAGGTGAGTTTGAAGAGGAGATTTGTGTTTCCCTAATGATGATAACTATGACGAAATCGACGATTATTGTCAGATAAAAAGGTGTTAAGAGATGCAGCAGAAGTTATATACCATAGTAATACGGGAAACATTCACACTAATAAAATATGTATTTAGGCAAAAACCTTATTCCGTCCGCTTTTTTAAATCTGTCCTCTTCATTGATCTTAGCGACTTGATGGGAGGAGCATGACAGAGTCCATTTGAAATATAAAAGCTTGAAGAAAAAGAATATATCACTGTTGCACACAGTTGATGACTGCGACCATTATCCAGATCTAGGAATCTTTCATCAGAAGGCTTGAATGTTTATATTTGTTATGTAATCACTAACGTCAGAATGATACATATTGTAATTAAAACAGAAGTCATTGTTACATGTCTGTATCTTTAAGCTTCACAGTGTATTGCATCGACGTGGTAGTATACTTTTGAATTTGAGAATACATTGGTTTTCAAGTGCAACATGTTTATAGTTTTTAAAGATAGTTGTTGGCTGAGACAATTCTTACACATTTTTAATTTATGTTCATTTACTAAATGAAAACGCTATTCACAAGAGTTCTCTATGTGAATAAAATCCTTGGCGCAGATCATGTTTTAAGTGCAGCATGATTTGTGTTGGAATATGATGTTTACGTGTTAGGTAAATACATGGTTTGCTTTTTTTGGAATGCAATCCACCGCTAATATTCTTGGTGCTAGAAATTATATCCCCCAACTTGTTTGACGAAGCAGTTGAAACTATTTGTGTGCTTCTACGTGTGTGCGTGAGTGTGTGTGTGTGTGAGTGTGTGTGTGTGAGAGAGAGAGAGAGAGAGAGAGAGAGAGAGAGAGAGAGAGAGAAAGAAAGAAAGAAAGAAAGAAAGAAAGAAAGAAAGAAAGAAAGAAAGAAAGAAAGAGAGAGTTAGACCACGTGTTATTATATTATTATATTCTAAAATTAAACAGTTCTTTTTTTCTCTACTCGGGATTTTCATCTGAATCACTAACATCCACCACGCTTTATCTCAGCGGGATTATTCGTGTTAACATTTGTCTGCAATCGTTTCAGTTGTATTGTATTATAAAGCGTATAGTCGTTATTGCGTTACATTTCATTTGACAAAAAAGGTTTCGTACCATGGTCCTTTTCAAAATCTATAAATTATAGTTCAAATTGCAATACTCAGGTAGAACTTCAAACCAATGTGGATAAACTATTTTGATTATAGAAAGTAACTCACAAAGAGTTTTCGCTTGAAAAATGTCATATGTATTTTCGAATTCATCATTCACCTGCGCTGAGACGTTTCAAGGTAAACGTCACCCTTGAAGTACGACAGTGTTGAGTTTTACCTATAAATGACGTAGCTTTCCTGATAAATGCCCCCAAACTTTTCCTGAGAATGTACGAAGGTTAATAAAATAAATTTCTAATGATTTTTAATGTCTTTATGACGAATGCATGATGCTAAAATAAAACAATGGTGTATTTGAAAATATAAACGAGATTATAATATTGCACTATTGATCATATCACGTGTAGCACATTGAAGTCCTCCTCATAATTGAAAGCAATGAGACACTAGTCTGTCACTAACATATTTCTTATAAGATAGCACACAAATGTCAGATCTTATCTCAAAATGTATCAAAGATAAAGTTGGGGAAAGAAAGACAGATATAAATGACACGAACATGTGGCGCAAAACAACTGAAATACGTGATGTTATGTACTGCTGGTTAACTTTCTGGCTAGTAATTATATATATATATATATATATATATATATATATATATATATATATATATATATATATATATATATATATATATATATATATATATATATATATATATGAGAGAGAGGGAGAAAAATGAGAATTTTCTTGAAGATTATGTCACGGAAAACAATTTGGAAGAAATAACCATATTTGTGCAAAAATCTGTCGTAAATAAAGATTGTGTGAACAGAGTATTCGATACATTTGATAATTGTGTAGTTCTGCTATTTAATTCATAAGCTGTACATACTAACACAGACATAACTAAGGTTTTACGTGCTTTTGATCCTGAATATTCTCTAATATTGTTACGTGTCCAGGCTCTTATAAAAAGTGACAGGAAAAGAGTGAAGACAACAAGCTTTGTAAAATTTAACATATAATTTATTTCCCAAGAACACCAAGGTGAAAATGAGGAAAAACTTACGGTTTTACGAATCAAATCCAAAATTAATTCAAGATTTAAAACCGCTCCGGTGGCCTAGTGGTTAGTGCGTCCACATCAGATGCGGGATGTCCTGGGTTCGATCCTTGGTCGAGTCATACCAAAGACTTACAAAAATGGTACTATCAGCTACCTCGCTTGACGCTCAGCATTATGAGGTTAGAGTTAGGACTGTTCGGCCTATGTGACTGGGTCGGTCGTCATGCTTCATGTCTGCAGCATGATGACAAAGTGCTAGACATCACTATAAACTGCCACACTGCAAATATCGTAGCGATATGACTGAAAAAAATTTAAATATACGTTAAAAATGATAACCACATCACACCTCACATCCAAAAATTAAAAAATGGAAGTCCTTTAATTAAAAATTCCTAAATGAATCTGAGTTCGAGTCACGAAGAAATTCAAAATAGAGGGCGATGACGTATGTCGTAACCTTTAAGGTGTTGTTGTGCCGAAAAGGTCCTTGTTGAATGACAGAAAATAATATTCCAGTTTTGAATTTCGAATAAATTTCAGTGAATGTCTTTGTCCAAGAATTTTATAGCAGCATTTGCATTTCCAGGGAAAATAATTGAAATACAATAAAATAAAAATTCAACTCAATGCTAGTCACAACACTTGCTTGGAGTCCTACTGGCTAATTCTTATCATAACACGAGTTATATTACCTACTAAAACCCAAAACAAATTCCTGGATTAGGGTCAAAAGTTCATCCTACTGGGAAAACCAAACGTTTGTGATAATAAAAACAGTATTTGTCATGTACTCCAGGTATCACCTTGATTCCACTGAATCTTTCTCTTAGAAAGAAGTTTTAAAAAGTTGTTTTCAAGAATCATTACTGGTTCTGAATCAGGGTCCGAAATTGGATTATGTTTTCATTATTAGTTGTTAAAAATCAATATTAAGTCAGGTTAAGCAGAACTGAATTAAATTTCTCTGCTCAATTTCAAATGAAGTAAATAAAGTTACATTACAATAACAATAAAGATGAAAAAAGTTAAAAACTAACAAACAAATAATTATATATATATATATATATATATATATATATATATATATATATATATATATATATATATATATATGCACATGTGTGTGTAATATAATATTAGTAATAACGATGGAATTGAGTTGTTAAGACAGAATTATTTACAATCGAAAGTCAATATAGACATTCATATATTTCCTATCATAAAATGTTAACGCTTTCATTAAAAATTTTGAAGATTGTATCCTGATAATACACTAGAGTTTACGTACGGATGTAATGCTTATCATGATGAAGATCATGTTCAACCCTCAGAACTACAAAAGACTATAAGGTATAGCACAATTGTGGCTTATCCAAATATATTTATGTAGAAATTGTAATGATCTTATTATGAATAGAAGGCTCTTCAGTGACAATAATTTGCAGGTCACATGTTTACAGTTAAGATGCTTATATATGTTATCTTGCACTGTTTCGTTACATTACCAAACTTGGAGTAGGGGCTGGCGTTGAATGTACACATTTTTCTATATATTCTTCACTTACACAAGTCTGTATATAAGAAATGAAGGTGGTATTTCACAAACCTGAACCATTGTGAATGTTACTGATCAAACTACATTGGATTTTGAGACAATATTGACACTTGTACACTTACAAAATGGGTTTATTTTTGTCATACTGACACATGTACACTTATAAAATGGGATCGTTTTCGTCATATTGACATTTGTACACTTACAAAATGGGATCATTTTCGACATTAATGCATAAAGGTTTAATGGTAAAATAGAAATTTTTTAATTTACGCTGATGATGTTGCTAACTATGCGGGTATAGTGGGGCTCCTATAGAACCAAATAAATGCCCTTGAACGATCCGTGTTAATAGAGGTTAAATTGTCAATTTAGAGAAACCGAAATCATTGTTTTTATAAATGGTGGATTTCGCAGGCAAAAGCAGGTTTGCGTTTTGAAAGGAAGACGTACTGAATGGATGCCTGGATATAATTACATAAGACTATTTTCGCAGCAATGTTGTTTGGAGAAATGCTAAGCAGACTTTAAGTCATGCGAAAAAGTAACTATGATAATTTTGATAATCAAAAACGATTTTGGCTGTCTTAGTGTAGAAGATGTTTCTAATATTATGACCCTATGTTACAAAAATATGTAATATAAAGAAGAAAGAAGCAACAAGCTTTGTAAAAGTCAACATATTTTATTTCCCTAGTATAAAGTGAAAATGTTAAAACGTTGGAACTTAGCGTGTTGCGAATTAAATCCGAAATAATCCTAGAATTACAGGCATAAAGTCCAAATCAATAACATTCTGTATAAACTTAAGTGGAAATCCAAATTAAGTCCAACGAAACTGATGATATGGTGGATCGTAAAGTGTTCATGTGCTTCTGACGTGTCAGTAGTCTTTTATTGGATCACAATAATACAAATCAAGTATTAAATCCTTATTTGAAATTTAGTAGAGATATTGAAATTGTGCAACAACTTTTTCAAACAGTATTTCGGTGTTCCTAAACTACCAGTAATGCGATTGTTTTATGGTTTGTGCGAAATATCCACTTCCTAAATCATATATTGTACGCTGTATTAATGTCTAAATGGCTCTTTTACGAGCAGAAATCATTTTAATAATACTTAATCTAGAACGATATCATTCCTAAACATCATTGTGTTCGATTAAAACCAGAAAATATCGCCGTTTCATTATATTTTGAGTCACGTAATTTCGGCATCGAACTAATAAACCCGGCCATTTTCCGAATTAATCCAATGTCGATTGGCGACATCCGTAGTTCAATGGATTGTATTCACTACCTTGAATACAAGTTTGGATGACGCAACCGTCGTAAAAGTAAGAATCCAAAACTACGCAATGTCAGATTGTCTTCAGCTCATGATCGCCCTTCAAATTATTTCAGTGCCCCAGCTGATCACTAATATTCACCATAGTCTTCGCAGGCATAATTTTTCCAATGCACCACATCACTGTTTTAGTACTACCGAAAAAACAGAAGCAGGCGCGACTTAATTCTAAACTGAATATAAGGACGTCGTTAGATCTAAACTTTTGACTATTTTAAAGAACAGTTTATGTCAGGTAGATTTTTAACAATCTTTTCCGTTCGTCCAAATGTTAATTACAATATAACAATGGTGAAATAATATTAAACTGTGGCACTACGGTTTTAAATACTGGCTGAATGTTGTAAGAATGTTGCGAACTCGCTACCAACAACAATATTAAATAATGTTGAAAATATTAGATGCAACCAGTGTCGAAAATGTTATTTCGCTTCTGATCTGGCTAAATCAAGATGTTGGAGACAACAACGATATATGCTGTATTGTATATTACGTCCATATTAGTAATTTAAGCCTTCTATCAGATTCATATTCCCACCGTTTTGGTGATTATGTCATCTACGATCAGTTTTAAGTTTCTTTATGGTAACTAACTCTATAGTTACCATATAGAATTAAACTTGAAGCATCTTGTTACTTGACGATCGTTTATTTATTACAGGTCAGGCTATGTTACGAGTTGTTTGCAGGAGCTTACATATAATGCAAAAGCTACTGAGTCATAGATGCTGATACATTTGTGCAGAGACTAATATAATCGATTTTGGTGTTTGGACCTAGATAAAGGAATCCGAGTCAAGGAGTTATATTATTTTTTCCTAACTCGGCATAACAACATGGGCAGACGAATTACTTTATCTTCGTGCAAAAACACGACATAGATTACACTGGTCTACAAGGTTACATGTTGTTGTTGTTGGCTTCCGTTAGTCTCGAGAGACGATGGAAATGCGCCCATGAAAGGTGTCCCAGTTTGTAGTTGTGCAGCGTCTTCTGTGACTATAAAGCCCCACACGGGAGTGGCAATCCTTGCTGCAGTTGCTGCACTTGAAGTTTGAGTCAGGTCTTGGTTGGAACTGCATCCTCATCCTCTGAGATCTTTTCTCATCGGCGAGCTGTCGTAACTTTTCCTCTCTGGCTTTCAGACCTGTGAACAGAGCATGTTGCCAGATGGACTTGTCGAGGGCAAGCTCTTCTCAGGTGTTGACCTCGATCCCAAGAGCTTTCATATCGTGCTTGCAGACATCCTTGAAGCGAAGATGTGGCCGTCTCTAATTGATCTTCTGCCTGAGGCAAGCTTAGAGTAAAGAAGGTCTTTGAGGATCCGCCATCATCCATTCGACACACATGGCCCAGCCATCTGATGCGATGTTGGCGGAGGAGTGTGACCAAGCTGGGAATTTTGGCCTGTTGAAGTATCTCGTTGTTTGTCACACGATCGCTCCAGGTGATCCCGAGTATGCGACGGAGACAACGCATGTGAAAGGCACTCAGTCGTTTCTCCTGAGAGGCGTACAGGGTCCAAGTTTCCCTGGTGTAAAGGAGAGTGATAAGCACGCAGGTATGATACACGGAGCTCTTAGTGTTTAATGCCAGCTTGCTGTTGTTCCACACTCTCTGCGACAATCTAGAGAGAGTTGTTGACGCCTTTCCAATCCGCTTATTGAGCTCGGCATCGAGTGAGAGGTTGTTGGTGATGGTAGAGCCAAGGTATGTGAACTCACTGACTACTTCTAGTTTGTAGTTGTTGATATTTATGCTGGGAGGGTCTGCGTCCTGAGCCATCATGATGGTTTTCTTTAGGCTGATGGTCAACACATGCTTTAGCAAAGCGGTCCATCAGGCGTTGTAGTTCAGCTTCTGTGTGAGTGACTATAGCTGCATCATCTGCAAAGAGCATGTCACTAATGGTTGCTTTCTTTACTTTGCTCATTGACTTCAGTCGTGCCAGGTTGAACAGTCTGCTGTGTGAACGCGTGTGCAGGTAGATCCCTTCTGTGGACATCCCAAAGGCGTACTTAAGCAGGACAGCGAAGAAGATAAAATGTATTATAAAGTTAAAGGTCAAAAGTTTGTATGCATATACAAATACATATTTTAGTCCTCTTTCAGTACATACTCTGCGCTTCTTGGCTTATCCCTTGTATTCATTAGATGAAACATCCTATATCCCTGTCCAGCAATAGTCTGCAAGCTTTGATGGGCTCCATTTGCCCTGATGACTTTTTTCCATTATTGCAATGTCTTGCTGATATCGCTGGTCGTGCTCGTCGCTCACTGATACGAAGTTCGGTGGAACAAAATCTACATGAGTGTACAAAAATGTATCTGTAGTAACCTTTTGCAACCAAGGCTTTTGTATGCCCTAATGAGGTTTTCCAACAGTAACCCGTAGTTTTATACATAGCTGTTTCCGAGAAAATGTGTTGCCACTAACCTGTAGACTTTCCATGCCGTATTTTCCTTACCACGCAATGCAAAATCAAATTCACCATGTCGAAGTTCACTAATCTAAGGACCAACAAAGACAACCCTCCTTTATTTTAGATTCCCTAAACCTTGGAAATTTTACACTGAGATACTTGAAAGCTGCTTGTGTTTTTTATATGGCTTTGACAAAGTTCTTCATGAGACCCAGATTGATGTCCAAGAGTTGTAGAAAAATCTTCCATGATTCAAGAAATGGTAGAACCAATGACTGTCAGAGTGGTCAAGCTCTCTTGATGCAGTGGAAATCTCTCGCACAACTATCCCACTCGTAGAGAGAACACTTTATGCATCCAGTCTGCAGACGAAGCAAAACAGCAAGGACCTTCAAATCACCACAAAACCACCACTGATGTTGGTCATAGTTTATGCAACATAACTTTGTTTCATGTTTTCATAGGTTTTCTTTATAAGAACTGCATGACCAACAGGAATAGATGGCAAAACATTGTCATTATACTGCAAAACAGATTTAAGACTCGTCTTTAAAAGAATCCTTGAAGAGTCTCTACTCATCTAGATCATGAACGATATTGAGGGCTGCTATCACACTATCAATATTGTTGCAGGCTCTAAGATCACCTTTTGATGGTTACAGAACATGTAAACCCTAACATCACCAGTCAAAAAATTGCACTGCTGTTATCTGGAGTACAACAACTCTGCCTTACTCTTATATAGTTTCAAAGCCCTGTCAAGCTTATTCGGTTCACCTTTGGTTATTATGTGTGGTTCAGACGATGAGGATGGGATAAAATATGAGTCATGTGACATTAATGGTGCAGGAGCAGACGTTTCATCCTTTACCTTATCTGACCCAAGTGAGAAGTCAGAATGATTATATTGCATCAGGAACATGCAGTCCTTCTCCGTGGTGTACTGGGAGTATAGCTGATGGAATGTTTGGATAATGCACAATCCACTGTTTCTTCTTTGACACACCTTTCCCAACTGGAGGGACAATGCAGAGGTAATAATTGCTGATAAGATCTGTTAGCTCTCTCCAAATCACTGGCACTGCCAAACAAAAAAAAATATTTTCTTTTCCTGTTCAACCGCTGGCAAATATTTGTTGCACAAGTCTTGCAGTACATATGTAAGGCCCAGCCCTGTCCTGGTCCCCTATTTTGCAGCCAAAATAAAGTTGACAAGCTTTCTTAACCGTGGTGGCTATTGTGGTTATTCTGCGCTTTTGTGATACAAATCTCACTTCATCTGCATTGTTCACATAGATATGAGGCGTTTCAAACGGCTTTCGCTAAACAAAAATGTGTCCCTTTCAAAATGAAACACTGACAAGTAAGATAATAAGCTTAGTTAGGATTGCATCATCCGCGACTTCTAGGAATAACACGATACCAGCTTCAAATTTCTTCATTCAATGGTTTGCCTAAAGAGCAAGTACTGTCCACATCCAGTCATTTATGTATTCATAGATCCAGTCGATGATGTATTTTAGTCATTTCAGTTTTAATTTGAGATCCCTTCCCTTTAAACCTCACTTATCATCTGCCAGAGGGTCGTATCTACTGACACATTATCATATCTTTAAAATTAGAGTCAATTAACAGTGTTAAGCATCATTTTCATTCTCAAAGACCCGGAATTAGTAAAGTTTGACTCATTTATTTCAGAAGCTTTTTGGTTGTATACCAGTGTTTTTGCTTCTTGGTCAATTCCTTCCAACTAAATTAAAATAACCCTGCATACCTGCAATTAATTAGCAGATTCAAAACGCAGTATTTTTTAAATATTGCATAATGAGCATCTACTAATACATGTACTGCGCATTCAAACGAATATGTTAATAAGGGAAATGATGTGAACTATCGACATTAAGTATACAATTTCAACGAATGAGAAAATAAAGACATAACACTGTTTTATATTAATGTATTATCATAATTAATCGATGGATATCATACGAAATTGACAATAAATAATGAATATCTTGTATGCTGTTAAGTTTGAACTATTGTCTGCTCTAATTTGAAAAATGTTTTATGTTAGTCATTGGTACGATACTGTGCAATACCATATGAATACATGCTACAGTTCTAACGAAGGGTGTAGTGACAACGGGAATTTCTGATTCATGACGTGTTCTGAAATTTATATTTTCCCGTCCTGGAAATATAGCAAGTTTATGTCTCTATTTTGCTAACATTAGTGCAATGATAGGCTACATGAAATTCATTTTGTGAAATAACATGTGGACTGATGAATAAGCAACTCTGGCTAGTAAATACAGGAATTCACATTTATAATTGTATTATATATTTAATACAACTGTGGCAAATTCTAGGTCTTCGACAAAGTTAGAAGAAACCCGTCAGACATAACACATATTTTGGTGTTTGCCAGCTTTGAGAGGCACTTCAGACATTCGATCAAATACAAATAGGTATAGTATTAATGGAAGTATGTGGATGGATCTGGTCTGATGCTTATTTTCTTTCTTCTTTGGCTTTAGAAGCTCCACAAAAATGCATTTGACTGCCATAAGGAACAATGGGGATAAGGTTGAAAGGCAGAACAGCTATCTATTTGCAAGTAATGATTCGATGGACACCAAGGTAAAAATATACTAACATATAAGCATTCAAAAAATTAAACGTAGTTCTCTCCAATGAGATAAAAGAAATATAGGCCTGTATGAAATGTATTCAAGTAGACTTGAACTAGCGACTTGAACTGGGCTTCCTCATGACTGATGAAGCATAGTATAGTAACATTATAGCAGCATAGGTTTGAATAGTAATGAGAGTTCATCTGGGTTTATAGACCATACATTAAGGCAAAAGTAGAGTTCGCACTAATAGCAACATATCCGTTGGATACAACGAGCCTCTGTTTGAAAGCGATTTGATATAGTTATGGTTATATATGAAACTCTTAACTGTCCTTCTAAATGTTTAGGATTAACTTCAAGGAGATGTCTGAGTCATCAAGTACCATTTACAACCCAGTGAAGGATAGTTATAATAAGGATAAGGATATAAAAGGGATAACAGTTTAATAATAATTAAGGATATAAAAGGGGTTGAACTGTAAAGTTTGTTATAAGAATAATGCACTGGTGGTGATAATGCAGGGTTTATAGACATTTTCATTAGATTCTATATTGCTCAGACTGAGTAGATTCCATATGATTCAGACAAAATAGATTCTTTATGATTCGAGTAAATTCAATATGCTTCCTTCATATTTTCCAATCAATAGACAGGTGTGGGTATCGATAATGTACTTCTTTCATCACACAAATCAATTATGTCTTTGAATTATGTAAATATATTTTGGAGACAGTACTTTTCTTTCCCAATAGTAACCCAATCTTCTCTTTAAAAAGGATGGATAACTTGTCCTGTTTTTCTTCTCAGTTTTATAGATGGTTCAAAATATATTCCAGAAACTCTTCCACTTTATGTTGTGTTGCAACATGATCAAAATCGCACAGGCTTTCAAAGGATTCAATTGCATGTCCATATATTTTACCGATGTGGAAAATATGTTCAAAATTCTTTTAAACGTTATACAAAACAAACATTACTTTTAGAACTGACTCTAAAAAATAAATAAATAAATAAACAAATGAATGAATACATCAAAACTAATGTGTCATTTCTTCAATCTGTCCTTGCTTTGTTATTTTAGTATGGAAAAGTGTTAACCACTTTGTTTCAACATGTCTTTAAGAACTTGAACTAAATGCGGACCTTTTCTGCTTGTCTGAAGTACTGTCAAAGTACATTGTAACACAAAACATATACTTGGAACCTAAATTGCATTTATCCAAGATAAGATAAATATGCTTGCTTTTGATGACCAATACCTGCTACCAAACAGAAATATTTGAAACATTTTGTGCCGCATGGCACTTCCCTGAAGAATTAAGTTTTCCAGTTTGTAGCATGATCCAGTTTTATCATTCCTCAGTAGTTATCATTGTGATGGAGGACATTATAGTGCAGTTAGAATGAGTGACGTTGATCTTGCCATTGCTCTTGGAGGACATAAAGCTATTAGAATGCATCAAGTCTTTGTCTTGCCTTAACTCATGGAGGACATTATACTACTGGATCAAATGATATCTATGTCCTGTAAATGTTCTTGCAGGACATTATACTGTTATCAGAACCGGTGAGGTCTCTCTTGTCTATGCTCTTGGAGGTCATTATATGATATGCAACATGATTTACTGATAAAACCAAATCAAATCATTAATTTAAATGGATTTTCTATCTGAACATAAATTGAATTTTGTATGACACTAATGACTAGCAGAGAATGTGGTTGCTTACATAAAATATATTAGGTAAAGGCAGATTGAAAAACAGGGTTTTCAAAACCCTTGATTATAACTGTACAGATGTGAAAGCTGCCCAGATTATTGAAGCACTCTAGTGCTGATTCAGAGCTCCTTTCATAAAACTTGGCAGAAAAATGATACCGTTGAGTTAATCCTCCATTTGTACCAAAGCAAATCATTAATGATTTGCACTACAAGTTTTACAAAGCTGTTAAAAAAAATCACAATAATAGCGAATTCTTCGTGTGGTCAAACCTTTGTGTGAAATGTCTATTCTGTGAAACTCTATCAATTTTCCAATGTCTTTTATTTTGAAACAAGAGACTAAATGAAGAGGACACAGAAACAGCATGAATATAACATGGAAGCTCTCCTCTATAAGGTATAACCATGGAGAGAGAGATATAATTGTTTCGCATATAATGTAGTAGAATTAGCATGGAATTGGGAAAAGATCAACGGAATACAAGACACATACAAGAGCAAACATACTAAACTGTATTTGTCCCTTTTTCTTTCTTCATATTTTTTGGGGGTAATTTCTATTGCTCTAATTTTAGGTAAATTATTCTCTATGCTTCAATTACTTAAAACTTATGTTTCTCTGTGCATAATTCAGATTGTACAACTACCAACACACATAGTTCACTTCTAAATGCCAATTATTATATACAAAGTCACTGTGTTTTCATAACTTCTCCCTGCAAATGCACAGACTTAAAATGACACTAAAGTTTGTACTAACTCCGTTACCCCACTCTCCTCAGCACAATTTGCAAAAACAAGGGAAGATGCATGAACCATTTTCTAATTAACTGAATTGTCATGTTATAGCACAACACATTACATAACACAATGCTACCTGTGAACCACATGATTACACACACACACCTGTATCATTAAATATGGTCAGACATTTAAATAGAAGTCACATAAGCATAAGAGTTCACCCACAAACCTGAAATTGAAATATAACTTGCATCAAACCACCGAGGCCTAAAGTATTAAAAAAAATGTTGATGGAAAATCTTATCTTCCTTGGATTGTCTCATGGCATTAGTCCTACGAAGTATTATTGTAATGTTCTGAAATGGATAAATTATTCACAAAAAACTCATTCAAACAAATAATGAATATAGTTCTCTCAACTAACTAACAAGTAAATTCTTTTTACTGATTGTGTAAAGTCATCACATGGTTAAGTGTTTTTTTTTCTAATGAAAAACTACATTTCTTCTGTAACATTAAAGAACATGAAAAAGGCCCTAAAATACTTGAATGCTTTTGGGGATATTAGGAACAAACTATTTATACAAAGGTTTGTCTGCATTCCATTACTTTTATCTATATTTAATGTGCAAAATTTGTGATAAATATTTTTTTTAAAAAATTTTAAAATATATTGCTATTTCAAAGGGACCAACAACTAGTCAAAAGGAATTCAAGATAATCTTTCTTAAGAAATAAAACTTTTATTTTCATCAGCGATAACAAGATTTTTAAATCCATTTTGGGACCAACTAGATAGCATAAGAAGCCTTTCAGTGAATACCATAAATTATGACTTTTCATATAGGGTGAGTATGAAAAGAGTTTCAATGTGATTGCTATGGTGGCTGCAATGGAAGTGCAAGCAGCACAATTTTTATTTAGTACCAACTAGACGTTTAAAGGCTTTTTAGTGAAAACTCCATGTCTGTATCATCAACCATGAGGTCAGTAAAGTTTCCAAAATACACTGTGCTGATATGTAATACATCCTGTTTCCTACATGAGAAGTCAGTAATCAAGTAATCAAGATTGGTCTACATTTGGATTCCCCCACTACTGCAAGAGGTAAGAATCTGAAGGTGTTAGAGATTCTTTATTTTTAATGTAGCTTTAACAATTTGAGTCATATCAAATACTTAGCAATCATGCCACAGACATGTAGCATGATATCCCACCAAGTCACATTATCCTGAAACCTGACCAACCAGTCCAAAGACTAACTTCTAGAAATGAATGAATTAATGGTGATTAATTCTGGTACTTCCACTGCCACAAAGCTTACTGCATTTATGTGAAAAATTCTATGATGCTTAATGAAAGCCTGTCATCTCCTACCAAGCATCCATTTTTGCTTAAAGCTGTCCCATTTATAACTTTGAAATATTTTTCACTTCATAGTTCTTTATTGGAATCTTCTGAAAAGCAATTATATAGAATATAGAATATCACAGCTGAAAAATAGGTCCAATTTCGACAAAATGCTTGCCTTTCCCATCATTTGTAAATACAATATTTTCAATTACTCTGTCCAAATGTTTACATTAAAACTAACTGAATTATGCACATTCCTTGGATCAAATTTATTAAGCTGGTACCCTGGTGGCATCATTAGAGAAAGGAAAGGTTTTGGTATATTATGCTTCTCTGAAAATGTTTATATTAACATTAGGACATTTTTCACTGCTACTGGCCATAGAACAAAATTAATTTCACTATATTGTCTCTACATTTGTTTCTCAGTACTGAGCTTTCCACTGTGTGACAATCTGTACAAATCATATGTTAATCTAAAATACCTTCAAAGATGACTTTATGGTTTAGTTCTTGTCAAGGGTTGACTTGCATTTTTTGGAGAAGCTGAATTGTAAACAAAACACCAGGCAATGGAACACAGATTTCTCTTCCGGATCATCACCATGACCTTATTACTCAATGTGCACTGTCGCCGAAATACACACAGACAACCACACCATAAGCTCACATTTTAAATAATAAATAATTGCCTTTAAATTTTTACCAAGAATGCCAAAATCTAACTCTAGTATCACCACCAAACGTAGACAGGAAAAAGTGATCTAAACATAGACTGGGACTACATTCGTGGGTACTGAACCTGATTTTATTAATTGTGTACTGATTTCTGAAAGAGTCAATGTTTTTTGTCAAACTTTTATATTTGCATTTTATTTTGCACATGACACTAATGTTTCAACTTCATACATAAAGTCTTTTGAAATTTCCTTGCAAGCAAGACATGTGACTGCTGTCAGGAAGTGTGTAGTGCTGGTGTTCTATAGGGTGCAATTTGAGGTCCAATTGTTCTTAAGAAACAAAAACTAAATTTGCTATATCTTCCTTAATTATATGAATTTTTCAATGCAGTAAAAATCTAATTGTAATACTTGATAAGGCCTGTCTGAAAATAGTCTTGAAATTAAGAAATATTGATATATTAAATTTTAATGGAAATTTAAATAAATATATAAATTTTAAAAATTATTTATTCTACAAAAATTAAATTTTCATACAAGTTATGACATTCAGTTTGACAAATTTAAGGCAGCAAAGTTGATTAATGAATGGTGTTTAAAACAAATGGTAGTTTAGGTTTGTACAACTGATATTAATCCCAGGGGTACTGAAGCATGATCGCTCATAGTGATTTTGACAGCAAATTGCAATATGCCTATCCAGATGCATATAGGTGTAAATACTAAAGAAACAATGACAGGTGCTATGTTCCACATTTATTGTTTCAGATACTTGGGCAGTTGTTTGAATAACTAATAGCCCACTCAAATTTAAAGTTTTGATGGAACCACTACCATGTTTTATAGCAAATATGCATTCCATTTTAATGCTGATAACTACAAAAGTCAACAATGCAATATGAAAATACAGTTTCAGGGAAGTTCCTCCTTACTGAGAAATGATGTGAATCTCTCTCATGAACATCTAAGCCATGTCTTTGAGATGCTGTATATCAGTGTACTGATATGAACTCATCTTGGTCACTTACAGCAACACACTGCACATGTCCTTATGAGACCTTGCTATCACCATTGGACTACTGGAGAGCTTCCAAATTGATCCAACTCTAATACTTTGTTCCAGATACCAGGCTAGACCTGAAAAGATATAACATGTTTCACTTATTCTAAAAAAACAGAAAGATGAAGGCAAATGAAGTTAAAATGTGTTAGATATGGTGATTTCAAAAAAACATTCAGGTTGCAAATATGGTTAAAAAAGGTAAACTTGATAGAGTGACACTCAAAGATGTGAAGCAATAGGCATGTATTAAAGTGACAAATGCATCCTAAAAATAGATGAAGTTTCTACAAGCATATTTAGTCATTTATAGGTTAAATAACTAATCAGGTAGAGAATGTATCATAAAGTTTAAGGCAATGTTGGAATGGTGAAGTTTGATCATTGGTGCAAACATTGATACATACCAGTATAGTGGAAAGTCAA
This sequence comes from Potamilus streckersoni, assembly GCA_016746295.1. NCBI lineage: Eukaryota > Metazoa > Mollusca > Bivalvia > Unionida > Unionidae > Potamilus > Potamilus streckersoni. The sequence goes on along the minus strand of JAEAOA010002340.1, from coordinate 3,024,977 downwards.
ATGACAATGTACCAAATTAAAGTTTATTACTATATGCAATCCTATTCATGAAGGAAAAACAATTTTAGATATTGCGAGTGAATATAGCAAAATGTGGCCACACAGATCAACTATAGGTACCAATAGATCCTACATCATCAACTAAATGTGAAATTTTTATCCCGAAAACAAGGACGGATATTTGCATGTGTGGGACATATGCAATGTACTTGTTAAAATCACATGTGCAAACATGATTCAAATAATCCGTTTGAACATTTTTAGTCTATTTTTAAGAGTCTTGGCTACCAAGTTATTAGGTTCAATGATTCAATGATTCAATGGAATCAGATATCAGCTGATGCTGCAATACCGCCCTCTGAAAAGTACTAAATCGAAATGTGTTACAATACAGAGGCATATTCATGATTAAAATAACATCTTGGGATATTTTAAGTGCACACAGTTAAAACTGAGCCTTACAGATTAACTATAGGTACTATGTCAGTCTAACAATGTCAACTTTTGATTCCAAACATTACAAAATATATGCATATTTGTTCATGTCAGCTATGTAACCATGTTAGGATCAGTTGTAGAAAGTTAAATTCAAATAATCTGTTTGAATATTACTTATGTAATCTTTAAAGTGTCATATAATAAATATTATTAGTCATTAATAATGCATAAAGCAAAATGGATCATGAGAATTCCCATATCATCTGGGCTACAATGCAGCACTACATCAATCAACATCTTAAAGAAACTGAACAATAAAATGGAATGCATTCTGTGTTCAACTTACATCATTTTGCTGTTTTCTTACATGCAATGGTAAATATACCTGGGTAAAGTATATTTTACCCCTCTGACCTGTATTTCATTCTCTGACAGCATAATTATGATTTTGTAGAGAAATTGAACAGGTTCTATTATAGTCTTCATCTCTGTCCTCTCACTAAATACCCTATAACTATGTTTATAAACAATTACTGATAGCTATACAAGCAGATATGTGTTACTCAGGAAATCACCCAATCATAAACACATAAATTAACTGTTTGGACCCCAAAAAAATAGTTTCAATGACCTAAAAGTACAAAGCAAAATAGAATTTTGTCTTCATGTATTTTAAATGAGGGTCTCATTTTGATTAATAAAGTTATTTTCTCTGATCAAATTTGACAAAGATCCATCATTTTAGCTTGTATATGGTGTAGGAGTATATATATGCTGATATCATTCAATATCATTCCAAATAAATATTATATATGTGTATACTTGATGGAAAAAAAAAATTAATTGTTTTTTTAAATTTCATTTAAATTTCAAAAATTAAAATTATTTTTTATTAATAATTTCATTTTTATATTTTTAAAGTCAATATATATATAACATATTAAAATTTCATGTGTATGTCATTAATAATAAAAATTTTATATCAGTTTCAAGTTTTTACTGACAGGCCATAGAACACAATTAATTTCACTATATTGTCTCTACATTTGTTTCTCAGTACTGAGCTTTCCACTGTGTGACAATCTGTACAAATCATATGTTAATCTAAAATACCATCAAAGATGACTTTATGGTTTAGTTCTTGTCAAGGGTTGACTTGCATTTTTTGGAGAAGCTGAATTGTAAACAAAACACCAGGCAATGGAACACAGATTTCACTTCTGGATCATCACCATAACCTTATTACTCAATGTGCACTGTCGCCAAAATACACACAGACAACCACACCATAAGCTCACATTTTAAATAATAAACAATTGCCTTTAAATCCATACCAAGAATGCCAAAATCTAACTCTAGTATCACCACCAAACTTAGACAGGAAAAAGTGATCTAAAAGTAGACTGTGACTACATTCGTGGGTACTGAACCTGATTTTTTTAATTGTGTACTGATTCCTACTGTAGAATCTACCCCTCCCTGAATAATGAAAAAAAAACTTTCCATCTAGAGATGTATTGAAAGGGAAGTAACTCTTATTTTACTGGGGTTTTTTTACTAGGCGGCCACCTGTATCATGAATATGTTCTTGTTTAAGCTGGATTGAAACTTATACCAAGACGGTTGTATTTGAAGGGGGAATACAAGTGATTCATAGTAATGTAAATGGGTAAGTATTTTTGGAAAACATGAGCCACAAAAACATTAGTAAACTGGGTAACAAGAGAATAAAATGCTTTAGCATTCAACCTTTACCCATGTCGCCTTGTAGGAGCATGATGATTGATCTACTGAAAGGGGTGAATTTTTCTTAATGTAAAGGCAACAGAGCCAACAATTATGCATTTTTAAAGACATGAGAGGGGTATACCTATGGTATCATGCTTTCCATGCAAAATTTTCCCAAACAAAACCATAAAAGCTGTAAGACCATGCTGGGACTAAGGCTGAAATTGTCTAAATTGGACATCAAGTCAGAGATATCCTTTTTGAAGCACTATTATCTCTTTTGCGATATCTAAATGTGTATAAAATCATAGAACTCTATCCCTTGATTGTGAAAGAGGCTTGGTTCACTTCCTCAAGTTAACCAACTGGGATATGGAGCACGTTAGTGTGATGTGATGCAAAAACATGCCATTTGATCTCATATGCTTTCATTTGTTGAGGTTAAACCACAATTTTAAAATACCTAATACAGTAATATGCAAACTTTGACAGACAAAACCCTGAATTTAATTAGTTAAGAAAATGCCTTTCTGAATTTTTGTCCCTTGATTATTATATAAGACATATTATTGTCTCTTAATATCCAAATGTTAATGTGTTCAGGTAATTTATTTAAAGGAGAAATATAGTATTGAAAACTATTATATAACTTGCTATGACAGTTACCTCAATCATTTCTAATATCTAGCTAGTTTCAATAGGTCTACACATGTGAAAAATTAAGAATTCACAGACAAAGACAGCACTTTGAATGGTAAACAAAAAACACTAAGTTTCTTCAGATTTATCAAGCCATATCTCCAAAATATCTAAGAATTTCCAATTCATAGCTGGGTTTTAAATAAAGGTCACATAGAGATATAAAAACATAACTTGATATGTAGAAAATTTTTCTGCTTACATTAGCTAGAAGTCCAAAAAACTTCTGATAAGTTCGCTGCTGAGTGAAATAGTCTCATATCATGTTACATAACTCAACCTAGAGGTAAAATATGTAATGAGAGTTATGTCCCCTAATTTCTTTCAAAACAAAACAAGACAAAGGACATTAACAAGGTTAAAATATGTGCCTAAAATGCTGTAACATTATACCATTCAATTTGCGTCCAGTCAAGATAGGCCGACTTAAGACAGGAAGGATGAATGGATGGATAGACTCTGGGAGCTATATGCTTGGTTTTGGGAGGCAGTTACACAGGACAATTATTACAACTTTGGTAACTATATAGGCAGTCAAACAAGGATGAAGACAGGTTTCTTACTTCAACTGAATTTATTAATAACAACTCCATCACAATTAGTAAGACTCTAACACAGTCGCTATTTGTGTGCAGATTTCCACTTGTTTTATTATCATAAATGTACTGCCAAACATGTTAGGTTTTGGCATGGTCATGCACCAGGAACTTTCCAGTTACTTCTGATGAACTTTCCAAGGGCAGATAGTCTCATCAAAACATAGGTTCATAACTTCTGAATCAACCTTGGCAATCTGCCAACTATCACTAAGGGTGTAACATTATTATTCAGCTTGAAATTGTATGCCTAGGCTTTTATCTCCAGTTATACACCTAGATTAATATCTCCACCTGGACATGTATACTGAGGCAAGTTTATCTCCACTTGGATACATGTGCCTAGATTATTATCTCCACTTGGATACCTTGCATAGATTAATATCTCCACCTGGACATGTATACTGAGGCAGGTTTATTTCCACTTGAATACCTGTGCCTAGGTTATTTTCTCCATTTGGATATGGGGGGCCCCGAATGGCCGAGTGGTCTAAAGCGCTGTCCGTTACGGATCACTGCCATCTCACCTCTATCTGCGTGGGTTCGAATCTAAGATTCGGCGAATGTGGATATGTGAGAGAACTTGCCAGTAGCTTCTCGTGGGTCGGTGGTTCTTTCTGGTAATTTCCCGGTTTCTTCCTCCACCATTAATACTGGCCGCCATGTATAGCCTTTCCTGTGCTGAAAAATGGCATTAAACCCCACAACAACAACAACAACAACAACCATTTGGATATCTATGCCCAGGTTATCCCCACATGAATACCTATGCCCAGGTTAGTATCTCCACATGGATATCAATGACTAGGCAGATTTATCTCCACTTGGATACAAATGCCTAATTTATGCCTAGACAGGTTTATCTCCACTTGGATATCTATGCCTTGTTAGGCTTATCTGAGTCTTGGCAAAACATCATTTAAAGAAAGGGCGAGCAATGCTCTAGGCAAGTAATTATGATCTTCTTCACTCAAAGAAAGGTAACCAGATTTTGACATTAGTAATAAACCTGAAATGTATTAACCTTGTAATGCCTACAAACTGAGTTGAACCACAAACATACACAGTGATATGCCACAGATTTATGTTTGTTCTACTCATTAAGGTGGGCAAACAGCACATACCCCAAACTGCCAATGCAAGACAGATCTTGGTCATGGCAGTTTGGAGGTAGACTTTACTTACAAAAGAGAATATGCAAATTCAAAACTAGATCTCTCATCAAGAATTTCTTAAAAGATTTCAAAAGAATTTTAATTTCAATGCTGATCAAAATTATTTTTTAAAATTAAAGTACTTGATAAATGTACTGATTACTGAATAAGGTGATGTACAGAAAGTACCAAACTATGATATGTACAGCTTTGAAATCATGATTTGTACAGTTCTGAAACCATTGTTTGAACAGCTACAGAGCTATAATTTCTACAGCTATGAAGCCATGATGGGTACAGCTAGAGAACCCTGATTTGCCCTGCTATGAAAGAAAGGTTTGTAAATGTAAAGAAACATGATATGTACAGCTAGGAAGCCCTGATTTGGGACTTGTACAGCTGCAGACCCATGATTGGTACAGCTATATAACTATGATTTATACAAAAACAGAATAATAATTTGTACCATTAAAGAACCAAGGTTGGTGCAACTTTGAGACAATGATTTGTACAGGTACAGAACCATGATTTATGCAGATATTAACCCGTGTTTTGTATATATATATATACATATATATATACATATATATGTATATATATATATATATATATATATATATATATATATATATAATACAAAGAATTCTATAGATAAAAACCATGATTTCTACAATTAATGAACATTGCATTGTACAGCTGCTCATAGTTGATTTTTAAAGACATTTTAAGGAGTTTTTTTATAACAAATTCAGCAATGTATCTTATGGAAAGTGAAGTTTCTCCATGTTACTTCTTTCATTGCTATAAATAAGTCAAAAGGTAGAATAAAATAAAATAAAATAAAATAAAATAAAATAAAATAAACAAATATTTAATTGGTTATCATTCCCTTGGTCATGATCTAAGCCAGAGTAGTTATGTTCACCAGGGTGACAAAACTCATAATAAAACATTTTTAGGTCAAGTCCAAGTCTGGGTTCCACGGTAATAATTAGTAAACAATTAACACAAAAGAACAACTGGTTTTGTGAGTTATTTAATCCTTATAATTTTATATGAATTTGTTTATGTATTAATTACTTTTATAAAATAGAATGCATACAATTCTGAACTTACAAAGAATATATTTTATTTTCTTTAAATGATGTGTATTTCCTCAGAAAAGATCAATAAGTTTAGGGATAAATTCTAGCTTTTTTAAAGAAACTGACCAATTTTTCAAGGATACAATCAACTTTTTAAAGCTCTAAGGAGTTTTCAAGGCAACCCCTCTAATTCATGGATTTTTATTATGTTCTGTGAACTATGACAACTATTTGCAACACAAGATGCAGTAAAGACAGATGGACCCATTGACAGACCAATCACTGGTCAAAATTCTGAAACTTCATCTCCAATTTATAAAACCAATATAAAATTTCAGACATGCCTACTTGTCTACTTTCAGATGATTAATATTTGCATAATATTTATATATTTGAAATGATTCTTTTCTTACTTACTGCAATTTATTTGTAAGAGTATCAATTTCCATGGTTTTACCAGATAAAGATATTTTGGTTGTTAATTAATATCTTGTACATGTCTTTGATTGAGAAGGAATTTTCTCAATCTGTACATTGGCATTTCCCATAGCATGCCAAGAAAAAAGACCTTAAATGTAAAAAGTGGTTATTTTGGAAGCCTTCTAATGGCATTCTTAACTACCCTCTATAAGCCATTATGAACTGCAAGTATGACCATTGTTATTGCTATATCATAACATCTGTATTAATATCAAAACACCTCTATGACATGCCATTGTTAATGCAACATAAATTAATCAAACTTAAGAATTACTTCAAATTTTTTTCATTTAAAAGGTTAAAGGAATAACATTTGAATTAGAAATGCAGGTGTTTCATTCATAGCTGATATGTTCTTGAATGTTTGTTTTAAAAATTTCTTTCACGATAATGACCTAGTGTTACCACATCAAGCAAGGGGTTCATCTGCCTAAGTCAGACTAATACTATTGAATAGAAAGCATTACTATAATTTGTTCCATGTCTCTTTCTCAGAACTGAGTCATTTGACTTGCATTGGAAATGGGCAATGATGTCCTAATTGCTAGTTCAATATTGTCTTATATATAAATGGTTACAAAATTTATGTAAAATCTCAATTATTATAACAATTTTTTTCTATATAATAATGATCATACCTTTCTGTAAGACTTTATACCTTTCTTTGTTCTCAGGAAAATCTGGATAAGACTTGAATACATCCGGAAAAAAACATTTATGTTACATGTGATAAAATAAGGAATTAAGGAATGTACTTCCAATCAATTAACATGACATCGATTAAATTATATATCTACATATCTTTATCTTACAGTAATGTTCTCATTTCTGAATTAATGAAAAGCCTAAGGGATTTCTGATGTGTCGTCAGGGGTAAATTAGGCCCCATCCCAATGAGAAAGATTTCAACATTATGCAGAATTCCCAATTTTATCAATTTACTCAAGAACATTTTCTTAAAATTGTCCTAATTCATTCCTCTAACCCAATTTCTCTAACTCTTTTGTCAGGAAGGTGAGCACAGGCCTCCAATCTCACAAATTCAATTGGTCTAATTCTTTTGTCAAAACTAAGCAACCAGGCTCACTGACCCAATACATCTAATTATTTTGTCAAAATGATGGGCCTACACCTCAATCTCACTGACCCAATTGGTCAAATTCTATTATTCAAATGATGGGCCTAGTCTCTGATGTTACTAAACCAACTGAGTTAATTCTTTTGTCAAACTGATGACCCCAGTCTCAATAACCAAACTAGTCAAATTCTTCTGTCAAAATGATGTGCCCCAAACACACTAACCTAAGAAAAATACTGCAAAACTATCTATCTTTTAACAGCAGATGGTTTGTCTTTTTCAGATTTATCAGCATTGTTATCTCTCAAATTGTTCTCCCCCAAAAAAGTAAGACAGTTCATATACACCAGATAAGGGAATAATCAAAGGATAATGTGACCAAGTTGCATAATTCTGTTGAATACACATACAGATGTGTATGATAATGACACAATATAACCATTATGAAAGCTGTTTTGTCTACTGATATTAAATGAAACAATTGATTTCACAAGTCATAATCTTACCACACAAGGCCTGTGACATCATTACAATGCATCAAATTAATGTCACTCTGTTTACTTCTATTTTGATGTCTGCCTCTGTCTTAGATTCTCAGCAAGTTAAAAGAATACTTACTCACAGGCTGAAAAGAACAATAATAGAACCATTTTAATTACATTATAATGAAGGTTATTTTCTGAAAGTGCCTTAAAACTCTCAGAGGATCCCTTACTGTCTAGTCTTGTTTGCTTTTACATAATCTGGTGTCTTCATTATTACATCTTCACATGTGTTATGATGGCAATAGCACGGTTTGCAATTTAATCCTTTTTTCAAACTTTTGTGCTTTCAATTCTTTTATCAGTGGGTTTTTCAGTGTGATAAACTGACCTGAACCACCAATCTTTCTTGGGAGTTCCAGATAACAATATTCTACTATAACTATAATGGAAAATAAATGTCAGTTGATGAATTACAGCACATTTCAAATAGTTTTTCAAATAAGAAGCATTAATAGTTCATTATGATTTCACAATATACTGAATTAGCGTACAAGACATACTGATTATATCTTCTGCATCATTTGAATCTTCCAGCATTATCATGTGAGTAAACTGGTCAGACACCTCCACTAAATACAACTCTTCCATGACTGCTGGATGGTTCTATTTAAAGAAATAAAAAAGAAGCATAAAGAAATCTAATCAACATTGCAACAAGTCTGAAAAAAGGAGTGTTATTCTGATGCTTTTCTCTGATATCCTTAACCAGTACATATGTGTGTGTAAATAATGTCTAGGGTATAAAGGTCACTCTTCTAAAGAGAAGTCTGCACCATATTATCTCCCTTGATAGCTGGTGCACAATGCAGTCCAAGAACATAGACTACACTACAAGTGAGAGCACCAGTTACCAAGAGACCTCAAGAAAACACATCTGTTCCAGAAAATCATAGGGTTGAGAACCAGGCCATTTAATAACTGAATCATCCTTTTATAATTTTGTCAAGAATAATTGTCAATAAATGATATTTTTCAATGAAGTTGTATGTTATTTTGAACAAAAATCTTTTTTTTTTTCAAAAATGTCCAACCGGTTTCAACAACCATCATGTGTACACAGAAACATTTGTGTATTGCCCGCATATCCAAAGTGAATGCTTTAACGGCTACTAGTGGTCAATGGCAAGAAACACATTTTTTGCAGTAAACACAATTTCCTCATAAATATTAACCTAATGATAATACCTGAGAACATCCATTACCCTGCAAATCCCACACTTTCATGGAAAGAAAAAGATTCACTATGTCTTTTAATTTGTGTAGTAAGACAAAGACTAAAAAGTTATCTGCCTGCTGAGACGGAAGTCATGCAAGTGTAGTCTCATCCTGGATGGTAGGATTTATTACCAATCCCATCCATCTTCAGTTACTTTGGGAGTGGATATGCATGTTCTTCCTGGGATATATTTGCAGGGAAGTGAAAGCATGTTCATGTATTAGACCTAGTACGTATTAATCAAACTTTTTTAATGTAAAATATATAATATATATAATATAATACCCAATCATAATCTGTAACAAGAATAATTTATAGGTAGAATGAACTACATCCCTTTAACATGGAAACAGTCTCCTAATAAGCACCATATATTATCAAGTGAGATCAAGGTTATGCACAAGTTAATGAGTGCATGCAGTACTCTGAGAAAAGTGCTTGTTAACAAAAAAATCCAGTGAAAGTATAACAACAAATAAATTCACCTTTGAGATAAATTGTCTCTTAAGCAGAAGCTGGTGTATGTCATCTCTAATCTCCCATCCCATTGCTTTATTAATGTCTATCAAGGGGCAGTCTCATTTGAATACTACGCTAGTGGTTACCGCCAGACCTCATAAGTCAAAATGCGCACACAAACTTATTGGTTATTGGACCAGTTACTCGCAAACTGAGTAGACAACCCCAAGGATATAAGGCAGACTTCTGAGTTGAATTATCCCTTTCTGCTGGTAAGAAAAAAAACAAGATCTTATTTGTTTTGATTGAATCAGTTTGCTTCAAGAATCACTTCAGTGCCTACATGGGTTATGCCAATACTTGGGATAAAGGATCCAAAGACAAAAGCGGTTTTACGACAAAGGACATATTCTTATGAATAGGAATGGATTGGAATCCGTCTCCAAAAGCAGCTATAGTTATGAGACTGACTGCTGAGCTGGCATTGTTGAGTATGAAAATCATGCAATATATTGACTACTAGACATGTTTATCAGTGGGGTTCTCCATGCTCAATCTGATGGACTGTAGCCATGGAGACCAAGTCAAAGATGAAACAAAATGTGATGACATTAACCAACTGCCTGTTAAGAAAGAATTTTCAGTACATGAACACAGGAAGATTCAGCCATTCTAACATTCCTATATCTGCATGATTCTGTTTTTCCAGTGTAGAAACCCAGTGCAGAATAGACCTGTCTTACATCACATATTACCTTTATCCTGACTTGTGAACTATTCTGAACTTCAACTGTGAACATAAGCAGCAAACACCTCCTGAATTACATCATTACTTTAACACACTTTTGCTGCATTGATCTGCATTAATACAGGTACATCTTCTTTAGTCCAATTTTATATCATAGTACTGCATGGGTCTATGTAATTAAACATGTAAGGAGCATTACAAAATCATCCTGTATATTGCAGTCTATAAGTGCTAGATATAGGCAAACATGCAGTGTCTCGTCTAAATGTATTTACTGAGAAAGAGCACTGTCTAAAAGTTTTAATTTTATTTCTTAACTGTTCATTGCACTACATGTTTTAAAAAACAATCTCTTGATAGTTCCAATTTTGTCAATTTTGTCATCTCTGAAAGGGAAGTGAAAATAACCTGAAAATCATAAAGCTTAAGATTTTATTTGAACCAAGCACAATTTATATTACTTCTCAGATAACATGTCACACTGATTGAAATTCACAAATCAAACTCTTGCTCAACGCCAGACAGGAGTCACTGACTTTAGGTGACCAACCTCACATTTTCACATTTGTTGAAACCAGGGATCAAACCATGGCACAGAAATATGCATAATGAAGTAAAAAGGGTGTTAGTTACCATTGTGCTAGCAATGCCCACCTCCACCAGTTTAATGGAATATTAAAACACTGGAATGATACCACAATTCAGAAAAAAATTCATATACTGCAAAATCTCCAATACAAATGCAAACAAGATAGACTGATTTGCCAATGCAAATGAACCAACATAATATGATCTATTAGTACATTTTATGATTCGTCTTAACAAACTTCAATGATTCAGAAATGACTTGATTATATAACATTAACACTGATACAATCTCATACTGAGAGGGACATTTGATAGAAAAAAATGGAAAGAGTTTGACAACTTTGTCTTTAGATAAAGGTTCTCATCTTCTGTTGAGAAACTTTTAATGTTCTGAATTATTTAAAGTCCTATAACCAAGTCTTATATGGTATTTGTTTCTCTGAAAATGACATTTAAGAGTTATTCAGATGAAATCATGGCCTGTCAATTAAATGTCACTTCTCCACACACCAAATAAAAACAAAGTTGATTTCACCTTGCCAAACACCAGCACCTACTGCCAAAGTTTCCAAATTAAACCTAATTATTTTATGAAAAATTTAGTGTACTTTGAATGGCTTTCATCATAAAACATTAACAGAAGAGATGTGTTTTAACACAAACTTTTTGCTTAATATAGTAACTTCTGGTAACTTCAAATATAAATAGAATTCCAATTTTACTGCCCACCTTACAAATGTGGCATCCTTGAAGCAAACAAAATAGTTTTTTAGCCTACCAAACCAAACATGATAACATCTAAAATGTGTTGAGGCTAAATGTTGCGAACAGATTAATGAATTTATCAAATATTAAAAACAAAACACAGTGAATGACTATATTAATGACATAGTTTTAGGAAATGTTACCTCTTTTTGAAGATACTGTCTTATCATTTGGATCTCCTAGGCTTTTTCTGAGTTAAAAATTGCCTCAGATCCATGTTGGTGCAGTAATCTGTGGAAAAATCGGATACATTTTCTTCACCAGAAATTTATTCCTAAAAAAAGAAACCACAATCTCTCTGGACAACCTTGGCTAGTGTGTGACTGGCTTCATCCTTGTGTTAACCGATAAGTTGTGAATGATGTTGTTGTTGTTGGGCTTAACGCCATTTTTCAACATATGATAAGCTATTCATGACGGCCAGTATTAATGGTGGAGGAAGAAACCGGGAAATCACCGGAAAGAACCACTGACCCACGAAAAGCTACTGGCAAGCTTTCTCACATATCCACATTCGCCGAATCCTAGACTCGAACTAACGAAGACAGAGGTGAGATGGCAGTGATCTTTAATGGACAGCGCTTTAGGCTACTCAGCCACTCAAGGCCCCAATTGTGAATGAAATAAATAGCTTGATACATTTGGCATTTCTCAGTCTATCCTTGTTTCACAAATAGCTGATGTGGTCTGAATGGCAGCAATCCATAGGAATGACCTCAAAGATGCAGCTGTCAGATATAAAAAAGCAGAGACCTACTTGTTGGTCTACAATCATTATTGATATAAGTAATGGTTTAATTACAGCAGCAGTGAGGGCTAATCGTTTGTGGTGTGACCGTTGCATCCAAAGTACACAGTTTAAATGAGAGAAGCATAGGAAAAAAACAACATAAAGCGTCGCATACTAATGAGGTATTATCACATTTAATATATAGATGCTATAAGAAATTAACCAATAATAAATAATATTTATTACAAGATACTTTCATTCTCATCAGGTCCAATTTTGCAAAGTTTAATTGTAAATTATAAACAATACTGGGTACTCAGCTCTACCATAGTTATATTTAGTACAAGCTGTAATGAAGAGTAACATATTGCTTTAGATTATTCAAAGGTAATTAGAGATCTGTGACACTATATTATAAAACACTCCTTTTCTTTGGAGGTTAAACTGTTTGTGACATACTTGAGTTGTCCTTAATATTGATTGTAAAAAAATAACCACGTTTATAACAGACCCTCCAAATAAAAGCCCTAGCTGATACTCATGTGCTAAATTTTTTACGTTCCCGGATTCTTTGAATATTAATTTTTCTGTCTTGGAAATATGGCAAATGCCACAAAGAAATTTGCTCATGAATCAATGTTCTGTCGATAAATGATTCCTTCTGTCTGATAAGTGCCTTACTTGTCATTAAATATTGTAGGTATATTTTTTTTTTATTCAACTGGTTCACAATGGAGATGCTTAACAAAATTAGAATAAAACATGTTTGACATAACACATTTTTGACTGTTACTAAGTTTTATGTAGTTGTTAGGAGAGTTAGTGGGCTATGAAGTGTATAGGTCTATATTCCACGTGCTTAGAACATTGTTTTCTGTCATAGTTTATTTCACAACATAATTAAAAATTTTATCCTGTCAGCGTCATTAAATATAGGAAAGAGTATATAATTTGTTTCACAAGATGCGTTTAAAACTAGTTAGGTATCTTTAGGTACATTTAATGACGTTGACCTGAAAATGTATTGAGCTTGGCATGCATGTTGGATAAAATTGACCGTACTGTGTGGAACGAACTAGCTTAATACCAAAAAGCTGGACATCGCGTGGATGTGTCATTATTTCTCAGAAAATTTATGTTTTGTATAATGCGTTCTAAAAGATGAATTGACCTTAAGTTACTATGTCGCATGGGCGAGGATATGGTGTCTCAACCAAACATTTTTATCGAGATAAGTGCGGTAACTCGACCGAGGATCATGTCAATTTATCATGATAAATCCATAAGGAATAACTTGCGCGTGTGAAAAGAAATTTTTTAAGCTTAATAATATCCTTGTGCTCCGAACAGCAATTCCTGTTGATGTTTCTTAGTGTGTGGATATCAACACCAATAAAGGACACATGGTATTAATGGTATGTAAAAATGTTGACCAGCCTGGAAATGGGTGAACATTTAATAGAGTATATATGGGTTTGCCTGGCCAGAATTGGTTAATAATGTAAGCTATGTTTTATGCAAAAGAATCTTTTGAGAGCTTATCCTAGTTGTAAGTTTAAACTTTAGAGACATTGTTTTATTTATGGAATTCTAGTCTTCTAACAGTCTTCAGTTTTGAACACTCATTGCTAAAATTAGCTTCTAACTCTTTGGTGAAGAAATGAAAAGCTCAAGTTTCAAACACATGCAGGTCCAAACATTTCCGCGGCTCATATCCTTTCCTCTACACAGAAGCTGATATCCAGGTTTCATTTATACTGATAAATATAGGTTTGATCATGGGCAATCGGACATTTTAAGTTACTGACATTTTGATATCATGGTTTTTGTATATGTTTACTATGGGAAATGAATTAGTATCATGTGTCCAACAGACAACCAAAAGATTGCAGTTATCTCGGATCACTTTATGTATTTGTGTCTAACGCTGCATAGCATATATAAAATCGGTGTTTTTATGTCTGTCTCGGGAAAATAACCGAGCTGGATTTTATTGTTTGTTCAGAATCACATCATCGTATAGTACGAGATTATTATTACATCCATCGAGATCATCTGTAGACGGAGATTCATTAATATCGGTGAGAAAATCAATAATACCATTACCGTCTTCATCGAAGGACTTCGTTTCTTCACTAAAATCATTAGCATTTCTGATCATCTACATATGGTGCCACTAAATACAATTCATCCCACTTGAGCCCTCAGATTGAGCAACAATTGCGTCTTACAGACCCAGATGGATCAAGGATAATTGCTCTGATAGAATTTGGTAGCGCAGCATGATGTGTGATTCACTCTTGCTTTCGTGTCACAGAAAAACCAATGATATCCATGGGGTAGAAATATAATAAATAATATTAATTTATTTTGTATTCGATGCAAAACATCCACCCCTACCAGTAGATTACCAACAATAATAACAAGTAAATCAAAAGAACACTTACAGAGAATTGTGTGAAATGTGGTAAAAAGCAGACTTTTATTTCGCACTTTACGAATGTCAACGGCGATAATATCGTAGATTCACAGCGCAAAAAATATCAAGAGCTCCAAGGGCTAAATATCCTGGTGAAAAACATCTTTATTGATACAATACTTGTAACTATGCAACCCAGCTTGATATCCGACTTCATGAAATAGACCAAAAAAGACTTGGAGTGTATCAAACAAATGTGGCTGATCAAGCTTGCCACATACGTGGTGTCTCGTATGAAAATCCAGATCTAGAACAACGACGTATTGCAAACTTTGATACGTACGTTAAAGTCTTTTAACAAAAGAATCTCAAAGAATCATTTGCTAATTGGCTGGAAAAATACATGTAAACTGGTGCTATGGGTTGGTAATTAGTCTTCGATAACTCTTTTAACGGACTCGATTATAACCCAAGAGGATATTGGAAGAAGATCGCAACGACTGGTAAACTTCCTAGTACAGCAGGTGTCGCACGATCAGTTGCTGAAGATTGGTTAACACAATAGGCAATATGGTAAATTTAAATACCACCAACGATAAATATTCAGTATGCTGAACAAAGATCAGAAAGACACGAGATTTCGTGAGTGGGTTGCAAGACAACCAAGTGTGATAGATGCATTAAATAATTAAATTACTTGTGCAGCTATTATGAAAACGATCAATGCGATCACAAAAATACACATACCAGTACAAACCATGGATTCTTCCTCAAAACAACCAGCACTAGGTAATGTGACTGTAACATTTTTATTTTAACCTTGTGAATTAGAAGAGTTAAAAAAGAGCAACTGACTCAGTCTGGAGTGTAACCACACGTGAAATTTTCAGCGCGGCAAGATCCAAGGGTAGACCTGCAATCTACACACTAGATTCAACTACTCCTCAACGTGGATTTGTACGTGAACAATTACAAGTAATTCCTGAAAATACACAATTACCACCACCCTCAATTCTGTGAAAGCAGAACACCAGCACCCTACGTCGATTACACTCAAGATAGGTCAGCATTACATTTTTGCATGTACGATCACGATTATTTTTAATTGTCTTTAATCTCCATTCGCACCATGATGTATCAACACCGATATGTAATTGTTTTAGCGATCCTGCATTTTTTTAATATAAAATGAATATGTGACGACTCTAACTTTGGTATTAGGATATATCTTTATCATCGATAATCAGTTTATCTAAACGTACGCTAGAATCGAAGATATCAGATGAGTAAACTGTGCTCAGTCATGCGTGAACGTTATTATCAACAATCTCTATTGAAAATCCATGTGTTTTCTATTCCGATTCTTACAAAATCTCTGCAGTTAAATTTTTTAACTTTTGGAAATCTTAATTTATTGTCCAACGCCGCAACGTCTTTAATTGTAGCTCTATGTTCCTTGATACGCTCGGCCAACTCATTTCTATTTTTCCGTTTATGAAATGTTCTGTATCAAACGTAGCTACACAACTTAAGCGTGAAATTTTCATCGGCAGGATAACGTCAAGGCTAGGTTTATCATTCAGCGGATAAATGGCATAAATCCCTCCTGTCAAAGGATAAGTTTGTTCATAATATAGTATGTCCATATCCATCAATATTCCTGGTTTGAAATGTTTGCTTAACTATGCAACATTTCCAGCGTGATGTAATCAAACAGGATCCCATTGTTCACGGATAATCTATATTTCATCTACCACGAGGGTATCTACCTCTACCATATATTTTATTCTAAAAAAAAAAAATTTTGTTAGTCGCGATAATTAATAAGTGTCCTTGCTCGCTTGTCATTCATCGTAGCATCGACGTCTTGTATAATTCTTAACATTGACCACACATCAGCCGCGCAATCAATTCGAATTTTATCTAAGTTTTACGGATACGACTGATTACAAAAATAGTCAAATCAACCAGAGCTCGCCTCGGCAATTCAGTGCTTATTCTGTCAAGATCAAATATACCTTTAGAGGACTTAATCGCAGGTTATCTATTATATTCATTCATTGTTATAATTAAGTTAAATCTATATTTAAATTAAAGTTTAATTTATGATATATAATGATTCAAGCAAATAACCATTTTCAGTGGGAGATGATTGGCTCTACAAATCTTGGTAATGAGGCTTGTTAAATGAATTTTGTGTATACCACCAGCAGAGCGTGGGACGAGACAGTCTAGGACAAAAACCGTGTCAAAAGTGTAACGTCGGAGTCAAGGGTGAAACGCAGCTGTGTGTAGAATGCACCGGTAAAACATACTTGGCTTTGAAACGGTATTACGATAAAATAAAATAACGCCAACGGCGTCGGTAAAGAATATCCATTAAAAAATGCTGAAGACTAGCTCATTAGAATTGCGAGCTAGAGCATACCATGTATTTTTTTTTCTAGTAATGAAACAATAATTTAGACAAATAATATTACTATAAAAATTGAACAATATTAATCTGTAACACATCGTGTCATCAGGAAGTATGAAGCATCGCGTGCTGGTGTACATAAAGACTTTCTAATAAAATACCAGTCGGTGTTGTTACTAATACTGGGTTTCTTATGTGCAATGCCTGGTGGGGGGAATAAATCTCTCACATAATTTCTCACAGAGACTATACCAATCCGTGCAATATGGCGATTTAAATACGCATATCAACTTACGTTTGTTCGTACATACGTACGTATTTATGTATATATGTACGTTTGCACATAATGTAAGTACGAAAGTGCATAATATAAAGACGATTTCAAATATAAAGACAAAAGCACCGCATGTAAGGAAGTTTGCACATCATAATGACAATAGCACCGCACATGAGAAGTTTGCAAATAATATAAAAATGCGACAAAATCACATCATATTAAGAGTTTTGCACATTACACATTACAAATTATCTTCTTCTGCCAGCTCTGGTGTTCCGTAGGTTAAAATCTAATTGCTTCAATCTGATTATGCTTACAGTTTGTTTTGGGGTTTTTTTACTGAGAGTGAAATACTGACACGAGCCAGTGGAGGTGTTTTGAAGAGCTATTGACATACAGCAAGACCTATTGTTTTTTTTTTTGCACGGATTTTAATAGCTCATATAATATCTGATTTAAGAAATCGAACACACAAACATTTTATTTTGCACAGATAAAATCATATATCCGTCATAGTTAAGAAAATTTTGCATCTATACCAATGTTCATATGTTGCATTTCGCGAGTACTGAGTTTTCAGAAAGTAATGTCTGATTTGCTCACAACTAAACTCAGCAATTTATCCAAGATAATATTGAAATGCAAACTTATAGTAAATTTGGTTGAAATGATTTATAATGTAATTGTATAAATATTCACAATTCGTTGTTTTTTATGTCGATCTCAGCCTAAAGCATTTAAAAGTTGTTAGGTTGTATGAAACTCGAGGTAGAAAACCTCGCCATAGACCAATCTATTGGAGTGATTGGATTGTCGATCTTGTAAATATGGAACTTGAACCTATTTGGATAAAGCAACATTAGAACACCCGATTGCTAACACGCCAATATAGGCTACAACTTGCAAAACCTTGTCACAATTTATTCATTATCTATTGTATCTAATATATGATTCGCTAAAGTTCTGCACTGATTTACGTGCAATCAGATAAGAAAGAAATGCGACTAGACTTTACGTATTCATGAGGAATTTGGTTGGCAATTTAAAGCTGATGAAATGACATAACCGTAGAAAATCAAATGTTAGTGTACTGTAAATTTCTTTCCTTGGGCTATAACGATATATGTTTGTAAAACATACAATTAGAAAACAAGTCTATGATGATGTAGAAGTTTCAAGTTTATTCGTTGATGGCTATATGGACGAGTAGGCTTAAGAAACGACGAAGTAATTTGCTTAATAAAAGACAAAATGTGGAAAATTTAAAAACAAACCAAGAAAAAAGAAAATACATCATTTAATGCTTCCTTGAAGCATATTAAGTTGACTTGACAAAACTTGCGTTTGAAAACTTAAGTTCTAAATGACTGTCCATGACAGTTATCGAACAAATAACATATTATATAAATGTGGTCTGAAAAATCGGTTAAATCAATATCTTCATGGAGCTGGTTTATTTGGGAAGGGCGCTGAGCGTCGAGCTTAAATAATATGGATTTGAGGTGACTTAGACATATATGATGATACATGTGTATTGAGCTTGCTTTGTACAGGTTGATGCTTTTGACATGTAAGCAAGCGCGATAGAGGATAATATCAATATGCATAAATACACAGTTTATGCACTAGTGTCGAGGCTACTGATTTTTGCAAGACGTACACAAATACCTCAGTTGTAATCTGAATAAGTTGTTCTGATATAGACAGACAACACAACATTTAGTTTTGAATTATTCGCCATCATGTACATCTTCTCTAATCTCTAGCTGTGCCATTGTTGTCCTATAAAGTTCCGAGTCACAAAAGTCGTGATACATAGTTGTGATTCATGAGTACGTGACCATATGTTATGGATCTCCGAGGGCTGAAGACAATCAGACATATCGTGGTGTTGGTTTCTTATGTTTACTACAGTGACTTCATCAATTTATGGATTATAGCTTTTAAATGAAATTGGTTGACCGACAGACATCGCAGATCAACATCGGATTAATTCGTACACATGAGAACAATGACAGGGTTTTTCAGATCTTGGGAGAGACATTACATGGCCAAAAATGTGAAGAAACGTCGATATTACCTTGTTTTAATAGAAGCCAGTGATGTTTAGAATCAATATATTTCAAGCTTCAGTATTATTCAAATGATTTGGCATATATGGCTCTTTGCACGTAACGGTGGTATTTGGGTTTTAATAAATGGAACTCGATTACTTCCATTTGGGGGTGGGGTTGGTTGGTGGGCTTTTTCCTTGTTGACATATTGAATGTGTTCTTTAAAATTTGATCATGTCAGCGCAGTACTATTACCGTTTCAAGAATATTGGGGTGAATCCTTTAGCGCTGTGTTTTTAATTATTAACAAATTAGATCTTGTGCTTTTCTTTCTGTATTACCTGTTCTGAATGAAACACTTCTCGCTAATTGAACTTGATCCAAATTCTTGTTAATATCTACATACAAGCACAGATAATAATAACAATATAGTTTCCATATCTCTCGAGATTTTCAACTTACAGAAACTAAAACAGACACATAACATAAGCGCTGAAAAGAAACATGAATTGTGTACAAGCTCGAATGATAGGTGAAATATACAGCAAAATAGATAAATGACAAATATCATATAAAAATAGTATGAAAATATGCAATTTAAATTTATATTTTGTGTTGGGGTGAAAACACTACAGTTTTAAAACAAGCAACCAATGTACCGTGATAGCCTTATATCGTTTCCTCCAGATGGATAACCACGTTGCCTTCCTTAAAATTAATGTAAATAGGGTTTTATTCTGAATAATCAGTAAATTGGGGAATTTGTGCCTAATTTTACAAAAGTTACATGATAAAAAGGTATAGTTGTATGGAAATATATGTTTGATTTGTATTTCTAATGTTGATTTAACAATGTTTCAGTCATATTGCTACGATGTCTGCAATTTGGCAGTTTAAAGTGATTGTCAAGCACTGGGGTATCATGATGTAGACATGTAACACCATGTCCCATCCAGTCACATTATCCTAACACCAGGACCTTAAGTCCTAACATTAACCTCTTAATGTTTAACAAAAAGCGATGCAGTTACTCGTATCAATTTTATAATTCTTTGGTATGAATCGGCTTAGGTTCAAACCAATAACATCCCGCGTCTGAGGCGAACACTCTAACCACTTAGACCACCAGAAAGGTCTTAGGTTTACAGGTATGGCTCTAACAAGCAATTTTATTTTTATAATATGAAATAAATATATTTTAGGGATGCTTTGATCTGCTCAATTACCTGGGCTTGTTCCTGATACATAATGCGTCACGCTGCAGGGAATGAATGTTAAATGCATGGTTCATCAATACTATCTGGGTAATGGAGATCAAAATGACAGTCTTAATACTTGTTATTGTATGCATGAAATATGTACGCAGAATTAATTCACTTTTTGAGCACCACCAGCCCACACCCTTCCTTAACAAATAAAATTTTCATTCGTAATAACAAGCAGCTTGTTTATATATTTAACTTAAATTGACAAGGCCACCCATTTGAAAAGTTTTACTTTAAATCAAATCTTATTCGGATTATTCCACACATTAAGAAACTTATAATTTTGGAAGTTTCTTGCTTTGTAGATACAGATTTCTATCTCATTTTCACCAAATATAAAATGAGATCCGCTGTTTTCCTTTTAATATAAGTATTGGATTCATTTAACAAGTGTACATTCTCACTGATCATTTAATACAAAATATTTTCTGGTGTTAACCTATTCTCTCATCTTGATTCGCACATTATCAATGCACACTACTTGACAAAACTGTAAGTAGCATAACTTTAGACATTTTCTACATACGTACGCAATTTTCATCCAAAAATATATATATATATATATATATATATATATATATATATATATATATATATATATATATATATAGATGCTTCAATAGACTATTGCTAAAAATCGCCCGAATAAAATTTGCATTAGACTTTGATGAATATATTACAGTTGAGAGTATCCAAATTAAAACATATCTTACATAAATACAGTGTCAAACTTTAGCGCAGAAAACGTGATAATTTAACTTCACTTTTTCATTATGTTCATATTATATAATCTGCACATTGATATCTAACCTATTACAGAGTAACAAGCTCTTTGTGGTGTGAAATAATTGAAATGTTTACCAAACATTTATAATATATTCCAAAGAAATTCGGAGTGTGGGTAAATAGCTTGCACTTTCTTAAACATATATAAATGTATTTGTATTCGGTAAGTGAAAATAAAGAATTAGCATTTGGACCGGCTAAACGTATAATGCACAATTAGGAAACACCTACCTAATTCCTTCATCACTGCAACATTCGTTCATAACGATGAAGACAAAATAATAATTGCAACACACCAAATGGCATAGGCTCAAGTCAAGTTAAGCATTTAGCAAATAGGCGGTTCCGCACTTATCGACCTAGTTACATCTATTGCATATTTAGTCCAATTTAGAGTCGACAAAAACATAATTGCATCTGTATCATAAATTTCGATCGCAAAGTATTGCTGTTACCACAGCCGTCACAATAACTGTTTCTGAAACTCATCATTTAAAGACTATATTTAATCTTTTTAAACGTTTTACACACCATCTTAAATAAGACAGTTTTCTATAGGTGTCTTGTTTTGTTTACAATAGTATTAAAAATGTGCCATTTTGACTTCGACATTAATTTTGGTCTGGAATGTGGGAAAAAGAATTTTATTTCAGTGTATGATAGGAAAACGTCATCCACGGGATAAGTATTAAGATGTTTGACCCCCTGTTTAAGTTACCCAATCCCACACCGATGCAAATGAAACATTCTTATCTACTTCATATATGACCTTTATCCTGTTTCAGGAAAATAATGCCCTTCAACTGCGCACCGCTCTGGTGTCCTTGTGGTTAGAGCGGGTTCGAACCCGGGCTGAGTCATACCAAAAACTAATAAAAATGGTACTAACAGCTACCTCGCTAGGTTCTCAGTATTAAGAGGTTTGTGTTAGGACTGGTCGTCCTAGTGTCATGATAATGTGACTAGGTGTAACATCTAGGGATATGTCTGCGGCATGATGCCCCAGACAATGGATATAATAGGGGTTTAGAAGTACAACATAGATCAGATTTTCCTTAGGACTTGGACTGTCTGTCGGTCGAATGGACTGTTGGTTCATCCGACTCTACTGACTCATAGTCCTTATGGTTTTTCTGTTCGACTGATAAAGGAGTTTAAATGGTTCATGTTTAATTTAAATAATTATTTTATATCTTTGGTTTCATTTCTTGCAATAGTTGTTTTACGTGAAGACTTAAGAGCACTTTCGTTACTGTACATTCTTCTTGACATGGACAGAAGTGTAGAAAATGAATGTGTGAACAAATTCACGCTCTATGAGGCGACATCTTGTTTCGTTATCTCAATAGCCAGCATCCGTTTTACTTATCCTGCAGTCAAAATTCCGTACTTTGTTTTATTCACGATACTGGCTCATACAGAAAACGAAACTGAAACTCAAGATTTGGTTCCATGTGATAAACTGTTGACATGTTCTGGTCATGTGGTAATAAGACACAAGTGTCTCTTCAAATTTGTCATACAAAAAGAACAAGGCAAGGACGAAATAAAACCTTTGAAAAGGGGGATTTAAAGCACTAAAACCCTCCTCCTCTCATTTCGACGTCGTGTCTAGGGAATGATTTCCCTCGATGTAATTACCCAGTGTGGGCGGATGAATAGAACTTTACAGATAGCTGAGCAAAGTATTGAAAAAAATACAAAATTTTAATCAAATAACATATAATCAAATAAACAATCAATTCCCCCTACAACTGATTTACTTAATTACGTGTACAATTAAAGCATAGCAGATTTCATTTTCTATTCAACTAATGGTCAATGACAGAATTCATACAGCAAATAAATATCATCATGTACTCATGTACTCGAGTGGTGATTTTTATTCCCAACCTATGCCTTTGGCAGCATCACTTGACACTTGTCTGCACACAACTTGTCTTCCAAGTCTAACTACGTGCTTGGCCCTCTTTAAACCTCACTGTTCAGACATCCCGAAGATGCAGGTTTCCATTTGAGTCATTGAGTTCCCTCCGTATTCCTCCTTCTCTTCTCGTTCGGAGTACGAACTATGAAGGTTGAACTCAAACTATAAAGCTGTCCCCCTTAGTGCCGTTTTTTTTTCAAAACAAACAGTTCTAGCCTAGTCTGTCTTCTCTCTAAGACAGCTATCTGGCTTCGTGGTAATTTCACAAGGCCACTACAGTGCGTCTTTGAGTTTGACTTTATCTTCTCTCAAGAAAAATCTAACTGACGAATTTTCCAAAAGATAGTTCTTAAGTCGTTTCTCAAGGTGCACGCCCTTAAGTTTTGCTGGCCAATCAGAAATAACTGTTTCTACAATTTCCCTTCCAAATCCAATGTCTAGTCTCTGTCGTCTGTTTCACTGGCCTAAAGTATTTCTCAATTAGCGTGATTTGAAAACTCAATTATTTAATGTATGCCCCCTGTAACACTGGGTCAGATTCAACTGGGGTTTAACATAACTCCTTTTTATGTTGAGTCGAAATGAGTAAATAACATTGAACTTCCACCAGACCGTTCTCTTTCAATTATGTTAACTTGAAAGCACAATTTATTTAACCATGGGTTTCAACAAGTTTAAAAATTAGACATATCACAGAACCTAACAACTTTAAAATGTTGCAGCTCGGTTATATGATTTCTAATTATTCAAACCATGCACTCCAATATGGTTAAGATTTAAAGATAATACAATGTAATAAAGTTTGATTACAATTTCCACAAGTAGAATATCTAAAGAAATTTCAGCCATAGAATATGAAAGCAACTTCGAGGTATCTCTACATTATCTTCATTGTTCATATAGGAAAACGTCATCCACGAAATCAGTATTAGGATGTTTGACCCCTTGATTCAATTACCCAATCCCACACAGATGCAAATGAAACATTCTTATCTACTTCATATATGACCTTTATCCTGTTTATCCTGTTTCAGGAAAATAATGCCCTTCAACTGCGCACCGCTCTGGTGTCCTTGTGGTTAGAGCGGGTTCGAACCCGGGCTGAGTCATACAAATGACTAACAGCTGCCTCGCTAGGTTCTCCGTATTAAGAGGTTTGTGTTAGGACTGGTCGTCCTAGTGTCATGATAATGTGACTGGGTGGAACATTTAGGGACATGTCTGCGGCATGATCCCCCATTGTTAGACAAAGTTAACTACCACACTACATATATTTTATCGATTCAACTGATAATTGTAAAATCAACGTTAAAAATCCAAATCGCACACACACACGCGCGCACGCCCTTAAGATGTGAGCATAGTGTAAACAGTGAAAACAAAACCTTCCGGGTTTTCATCATGACTTGAGCATTCTTTCAAAATAATCTCGGTTAATTGCAGCACATTTAAGTTCAAAAACTTTAAGTGGCTCGCAAACATTGTGTTTCGTATTGATCGACCTAGCACCATGAACAATTTATGTATTCAGATCTCGAGTGTTAAATGTTGTTGTGGTTGTTATTGATTTCAGATTCATATTCTCATTATTATATTAAATGAATTCTATATTATTGCTAATATTGGAGAGCTATAATTATTTGTTTTCTCTGCCTTGAAAAATGCTACAGATTAGAGTATATTTTTTACCTGTTTACGTCTGTTTCATGCGCTAGCTAGCAGCAGGATACAGTTGGAACTATGATGTGTGTATTTACCTTTACCATCTCTACTTCCAATGATAAATTTTATTAAATTTAATTTGAAATCGAAGATGATCTATTATTATAAGCTTGTTCTTTAGGACGTTAAATTTCAATATGTTTTCCTACCTTAAAGTCGCGTCAGTATTCACCAGAATTATTTGTACTCGTTCAGGAGTACAAATTTATCAGTTACGCATCGGTATCAGACATGAAATCTCCATAATTTTGATTAAAATTCTGCTCTTTACACTTCCGAAACCTATTATATGACACAAAAGTATGACTTTCGAGTGGAACTGTTGTGTCCTATGCTGACAACTATGATGGGTTTTATTATTCCAATCCGGATGGATTTTTCCTTTGGTTTATTTTTTGTGCTTTTTTTACCCTCGAGGGCAAACATTGCTATTTGTCGGCAAAGACAAAAAGGGACGGTCGGCCGACCGAATACGCACATATTTTCGGCCTAATCTACCGATTGGTGTGGGTAACAATACAGTACCAATTATATTGAGATACACCGACAAGCTTGTAAATGGTTTGCTTTTTCCATCATACATTTTAAACTACAGTTTTTGTACTGACAACAGATGGTGATGCGATGCAAAATTATCTGGTTTAGCAGCACGAATGCACGATTTTATACATCTAATGAATGGAAGCATGTGTGATTTGTATGCCAATCAAATTAAGAAATTAATGATTTTAAGTTCTCTGGAAAATGAATTAGTTGTCCGTTCCCGCTTTCCTTTATTAGGTTAGTTTTCTTTATTTTGAACAAAAAAAAAATAAAACTAAGGAAGTGCATAAGGATTGACACAAATAGTTTACCTAGTTTAATTGAAACTGAAAGTAACAACACGACTAGTCGATATCTCTTACCATGAACTGACACGAGCAAAGAAGAATAATCATATCCGGCAAAACGGTGCAATTTACTTGGAATTGATTTAGCCAGGGTCTGTAATTTCAAATTTACGCCATCGATCGATGGATGCAGACATATCCGCTTGGTTTGCAATTTACATAACTTACAACAGCTATTCATGAATAACTTAGTCTTTCCAAAAAATGAATCACACTGGAAAATAACGATACTTTTAGATTGACTCGGAAGAGATTCTGGCGTAAATCCGCTGTGGTGGGAGAGACTGAGATGGAGGGAATTGGTTTAATATTTACGTATGTTTAGACTTTGCAAGATGTATGCAGCATATCATAACGTGGGGAACCATGTTACCCATTTTTATGTGATTCTGCATGAAGATATAGGAAACAGAATGATGGATGAACAAAACGGCAATTATACACTCAAACAGGCGGACAAATAAAACAATCTTATAAATTAACTATTGGTTAGTGCAATTGGTTACATATAATTACATGTCATCGTTGCAACACATGCTATTTAATGTGTGCTGTGAGCTGACTCTAAATAATGCTAGAATCTAACTGACTCATTACTTTCTGCATTAGTGTGATTGATCGAACATGTATTCAAACGTACACAATGTCACGTGCTTGTAATCAACCTTTTCTTTCTGTCGTGATGACCTACTCAGATATGGACAGAAAGAAAAGGTTGATAGGATACCATTTATTCTGACCTATCACCCAGACAATCCCAAAGTAGGTAAAATCATCGCAAACCACTGGCCAACCGTGCAATCGTCAGACATACTAAACCTAATACTTCCGAACAAACCTGTAGTAGCTTACCGGAGACCAAAAAACCTAAAGGACATCCTAGTCAGGGCCAAGCTAACAACAATCGCTAGTCAAAACCAACCTAGTCAATCTGGACCCTGTGGCGATAAAAGATGCAAAACCTGTCAACATATGATAGAGACCAAGACATTCACTAGCACAGTGACTAAAGAAAAACTAAACATACATGGTCCAAACAAAACGTGCAAAACAGAGAATGTGATTTATCTCATCACATGTAAGATCTGTGGCCTTCAGTACGTGGGAGAAACTGAAAAGCTACACATAAGGATAAACCTTCATAGATCTGATTGGATGACAAAAAAGCTGTACAGAAGCCCGGTCGCAGAACATTTCTCCTCCCCTGGCCACACTTTCAGTGATATAATACTTATCGCTATTGCTAACAACCACAGCTGGAGTTCCGAAACCAGGAAGGAAAAGGAATCATACTGGATACGCCGCCTTAGAACATTGAAACCAAGCGGTCTAAACCAAGAAGACTAGAAAATGAAAACTATGCACTAGTAGAATTTAACATTTTCTAAATCTTCTTATCCTTCAATTTTTACTATAAGAATAACCGGTATAGAACCAAATATCCGGGATATAATCTGCGTTACATATGTACACAAAGTAAAAATAGATGTCGCTTTGGCTTGTAGACTTTTAGGGAATTATACAACGTTTTCAGTTTCCGCAACTAGTCTATACAAGCTGGTTGTATTTATAGTTTTAGCACATGTGAAGATAGAAATGTAGAGGTTTACAAACGCAACGTTTTTGTGTTTATTTGTTTGTCGTAACTATGTTTTGTATTTGCCTTTGAAAAAGACTCATTAAGAGTCGAAAGCGCTTAGGCTAGTTAGTTACTAGTTTCGTACTGTTCGTCGTCAGTTTATTGCATCTATATATATATATATATATATATATATATATATATATATATATATATATATATATATATATATATATATCACATACAAATACACATATTTACCCTTTGAATGAAGTTAAGATATACTTAAGGCAGCAGTGTATTGATCGACTGAATGAACGCCTGACGTCTCTGCGAATGTGTCCGCTACAAAATGCAGTTTTATGCCTTTTCTTTTTGTTCACCATCACATTTGCAAATTGATAAGTTGACTGTTTTCTTGAGAAGTTTATATGTTAAACAAATTCCTTAAAGCAAGATACGATACACCTATGTTTTAAACATCAAAGATTGTTTTTATGAAGAAAGTAGAGCACTACAAACACTTTAGCCCTCATGTACACACTGAACGCTCATGCATTTACTGGTGTATGGAAATTAGCATGGACTAGAAAGTAAGCGAAATAACAAACTAACAAGAGGTAATTACACTATTTTAATATATTTATAGTTGATCTAAATCATTATTCAGCTTTAGTTATCATTTTCCCTGACATTAGAATTCTTTCGTTCACACAAGCCTATCACCATATTATAAAGGTCTGTCTTTGCCACATTAGGCTCATTAAAAGAATTCGAGACTCGTGCTACAAATCATATATTACCAAAAGCAGCTTACATTATAGTGTTGATTTGACGAAAACTGGTACATATTGTAGTGTGTTTGTGCAAATAGGTAAAGCAAATACTGAGTTATTCAGTTTTCATATTCTCAACACGAAAGTTAATAAATGGAAAAAAAAATAATTTTGTTCGTTTGTCTTTAGTAATAATTTGGTGGAACACGCAGCCCCGCCGTCTCATTATGCTTCTCGCCATTTCTAGTAACACATGCCACTCTCTCTCTCTCTCTCTCTCTCTCTCTCTCTCTCTCTCTCTCTCTCTCTCTCTCTCTCTCTCTCTCTCTCTCTCTCTCTCTCTCTCTCTCTCTTGTTCCTTTGGACGGTTTTGGCATAACTTTACTGTCATTCATATGAGACATCCTCGTACTCGTATTTAAATTTAACCTATAGTATTGACAGGTTATTGAAACTATGCATAATTAATCTTATGAACACTGTAGATAGATGTCAAGAAAGGTGTACACATACCGTTACGAGGACCAATATTATTGTAGATTACTTGATGTAAGTTTTGTTTTAAGGTTTTCATCCAACACAAATTGTTACGAAATTGTGTATCATGTTAAACTCATTTAGAATACTGAGATATTATTACCTTTTATCGCGTATCATACGCCATTGATGAATAATGAGTGAAAACTCAACATTGATCTATTGAAATGCAGCTGAAATAATGTTTATATATTCGTAGTATTGCACCATGGACGGATCATAATTTGATATACTAACAGAATTGATATATCAATTTGCTTTATACCAACACTTTAAATGCCATGTTACAAGTGCGAGATGTTTTATTCCAATTATATATCTGAATTCAAATCCTATGAATTTCACTATAATTACATAGATACAGCAACACTTATAGCGTGTTCATCGGTAGACTGACAGTGAAACTAGTGGCCAATTTTGTAGCAATTTTGTGGCTCACATCCTTATTAGCCCATATTGGTACTGCTACACATATTATAGTCTAATTGATTCAGTCGGTCTATACTAGCACGATATAACTTAATTTGGTATTCTGAAATAGAGAAAATGTGTGTGTGTGTGTGTGTGTGTGTGTGTGTGTGATTTGGATTTTTAAGTAGCTTGAACAATTTCTCAGTCACCTCGCTACGATGTCTATCACTGGGGCATAATTATCTTTCTTGGAATTGCTTTTCTTATTTTGAAAAAGAAAGAAGTGCATAACGATTAACATAACTAGTTTGATATAGTTTATATGAAACTGAAAGTAACAACACGACTAGTGTATACATCTTTCTGTGAAATGACACGAGCAAAGAAGCTTAACCATATTTGGCAAAACTGTACAATTTAAAATCAATTGATTTATCCAGGGCCTATATATTATGCGCCTGTCGCTGTGGAATTTAGTCTGAATACTTGCGAGCACCACAAACGAAGCTATCATTCGAAGTTAAAGGTACGTAATATTTCTCTGTGTTTTTATACTTATTATATATTCATATTATTTTCACTAATATATTTATCTTAATTTTTGTATCAGTGTATCAAACAGGTTTTGTCTTGGCATGGTTAGTAATGAGACATTTCATATAATTTTTAAATGTCTAGTAACCTTAATGTCCTGAATTTTCATATTCGTGAAATATCGCAAGCAAAACTAGTCTAATCTGTGCACTCGTATCTGAATGGAAACTGATGTTGTTTTACAGAGAGATGGTTAATATTTTTTTTATAAATTCTAGTTTCCTGTAATCTTCAGTATTATACTGCATATTATTGCATAGAAATGCGTGGGCAGGTTTGTTAGATGAGGTGTATCATTGTGGCCTTATCCATGCATCAATAACGAATTTCACGCAGCAGTAATATACTGGTGTGTTATAATTTTCATTTTCACCCGATAGCTCCAAAACATCTGTTAGTTGATGTGTTTCTCCAACTGATTATGTAATTTCACTTGTTAATAAAATTCATTTTGTGTTATCTTACTTACAGGTCATATCCATTGTATATATTATTACAAGAAAGTACGTTCTATTTGACTATGTGCGTGTGTTTAAGATTTTTAACGTATTTTTAAAAAATTGTTTAGTCATATCGTTACCTTGCCTGCAGTGTGGCAGTTTATAGTGAAGTCGAGCACTGGGGCATCATGCCGCAGATATGTTGCATCATGTTCCAACATGCCACATTATCCTGACACCAAGCCGACCAGTCCTAACACTTACCTCTCAATGCTGAACACCTAGAGAGGCATCTGTTTGTACCATTTGTATTAGTTTTTGTATGACTCGGCTTAGGTTCGAACTCGCGATCTCCCGCACTCGAAGCGGACGATCTAACCACTAGATCACCGGAGCGGTCTCATTTAGGCTCTCTAATGTTAAAAGTCCTTCCTAAGTTCTTGCCTGTACCTTTGATCCATTTAGTATGTCCATCTTTGCTGTTGACAAAAAAGTATAACTTCAATTAATGGATTTATTTTTACATTATTGCATTTATTATTTGAAACATATATAGCAGGTTTAACTCTTTTGTAATAGTCCGTCCTTGCTTGCTCTATTAGAAAAATTAGCTATATTCTCATATAATACACGTGTATAAGCGATATATATGTTAAAACAAAACAATACAAACATACAAAAGTATGTACATACATAGCACAACGTCTTCAACTATCTAGTACAATTAAACGAATTTGAATTGATTAAATGGCCAACATGACCTCGTTATATGTTACTGACAGCATCATGGTACCAATTGTTTTTCCATAAATCTCAATGCTAATGTTCTGTAAAATGAATATATTTTCAATCCTACCTATGCATGCATGTCACCCACTTACACAGAGATCACTGTTAGATTGTCAATTTGACAAGAACAGAACAAGGTACTCCATTTCATTTAAGAGAGATAACTGCTTGAACTAGACAGGGGTAAGAGTTATCTATTTGTACCAGACACATTTTCAATCATGTGTACTACATTTAAAAAGAGAATTAAAAATACAAAATGTTATAGTTATGAATTACCATAATCTCCCATGTAGCCAGGATGTTCAACTTGTTTTAAGCTTAACATAAAGTATAACACTTACATAATGAACCAGTCAAAGCTAGTTTTGTGGTTTATTTCTCCTTCACCCACCTGGGGTTGTACACTTTGTACCGTTATAGCTAAAGCCAACCTTAGTTTTTTTTTTCAATAATCTGTGATATAGCTAGGGACTGTATAAGTAACAAGCGAACTTAGCCTGGCTTGTCAAAAACAATTTTATGAGGTACCAAGCTGAGTCTTATATTAAATGTGTACGTAATGGTTTTTGAAGTATCTCAGCTGTTGTTTCATAATTGTGCTTTACTACCAAACTACATTTTGGGAATAAAACAACTTGTTTTAACTAGGACTTGCATTTTATTCAAATCAGCACTTATTAAACGTCACATGGGTGATACTGAATAGATAACATCATATTATAATATGTAATAACAAAGTCAAAGGTCAATGTACCAAATATTATGTACCTCGTCAACTTCAAACAGTACAATTCACATGAACCAATGGACTTTATATTTGTTTGGTAGATGCGGAACTTAACACCTTAGAGAGGTGGGCATGACCCAATCTTGTTATAAAGTACAAGCTTCCAACACTTTACACTGTCTGCAGATACATGAGGTCACTAACCCCCAGTCTTCACACAAAACCTACCAATCATCTTTGTAATACAAATAGAAAGCTTCCTTCCTTTGTATAGTGAATAAAATTGATGCAATAAGCCAATATGTCACCAAGCATAGTAAAGCACAGCTTCTAAGTAGTTATATTGGATTTTGGGTAAAATTTGGAGAATAAAATACAGACAAATGCCAAAGATAAACAATAAGTATAGTGAGTCAAATAGAGTTAAAATCAGAGAAGTGAAAGGTTGATGACTTTACCTTGGACAAATAAATTTAGGCAGTGCCCCACAGGTCCAAGGACAATCGGATTGCACCGTGCTATAATATCCCCTACTGGCATCAAATTTTCGGGTGAAGTGGAGTTCATTCCCATCTAATATAAAAGGGTGAATAATTTTGGATAATAAAGATGCATATAGTTTATATTTCTTCTACATAAGAAATTAACAATAACGCAGGCTTCAGTTGAGCAGACAAAATACCTAAGTCAAAAAAAAACATACTTTATCAGTTTTTAAACTTTTAAACATTACTTTGAGAAATAAACAAATTGCTTCTACTTAAATTTGCTTCAAGACTGAGGGCTAAGATAACACTTCACAGATCTTCTCTTTACTTTCATAACCAATCACTGAAAATGTGAGTTTTTTTAAAATGTTATGGAAACAGTACACAATTAATAAAATCCGGTTCAGTACCCACGAATGTAGTCCCAGTCTCTTTTTAGATCACTTTTTCCTGTCAAAGTTTGGTGGTGATACTAGAGTCAGATTTTGGCATTCTTGGTACGGATTTAAAGGCAATTGTTTATTCTTTAAAATATGAGCTTATGGTGTGGTTGTCTGTGTGTATTTCGGCGACAGTGCACATGGAGTAATAAGGTCATGGTGATGATCCGGAAGTGAAATCTGTGTTCCGTTGCCTGGTGTTTTGTTTACAATTCAGCCTCTCAAAAAAAAATGCAGGTCAACCCTTGACAAGAACTAAACCGTAAAGTCATCTTTGAAGGTATTTTAGATTAACATATGATTTGTATTGATTGTCACACAGTGGAAAGTTAAGTACTGAGAAACAAATGTAGAGGCAATATTGTGAAATTAATTGTGTACTATGGCCTTATGTCTGATGTAAGGGAGATAACTGAATGTTATAATACGTAGTGATATTTTTATCTCCTCCAATATAGTATCCATGTAATAAAGATGAGTTCATGAGCACGTGTATTAACATCAATGCAATTAACGTATCCAAAAATGCATTATTGATAAGTGAAAACCAAACATTCAAGCTTTTGTACGTTGTAGAGACCTCACGAGTGATTAAATTTGATATGAGACAGCATTTTTATTTCAAATAGTTCGTGTTCTCTACAATGCTGTCATGTGGGGTGCAGACTTACATAAACATGTAGATATGATCCCATGCCAATTTGAATTCTTGCGATGGGATGCAAAATTTGAAGAACAGTGTGGATTGAAATGGAAGGAATGGGCAATATGTGACTAATATGGTGATCACTCAATGTTTGACATAATATGGAAATTCCAAATGAGTAGCTTGACAGAAATAAAAAGATCTAATTGAAAGTCAATAGTAGGTTTTAGCAAGTGTCAGTAGGAAATGCTGACTTAATGAAACTGTTCTTGCATCTTGGTATTTCCAGCTACTTCAACAAAGGGAATGCCGGAGAACTTATCTAATCTGCATGAATCATTTCAAGGCAGGAAAATGTGTACAAATATGAACAATTAGAGCAGGACAATTTCAACCAAAGTGGAAAAGAATACAATATCTTTAATAAATTCCCTAACATTACTCGTACGAGATTATCCTATATGATAGAAGTTTCTACAAGAATACCTAGAGTTTCTATCTTGGTATATGACATGCCTTATAAAACCAAATTACCGTAGATGTTTGATTATTTTTACACATGATTTATCGTGTTTTTGAAAGTAAAATAGTTAATATATTTGGCTAAAATCAACTATATTATGTTTACATATCTTATTTTGTTACATATATGCCAATCTGAGAGCTGACAAAACATACATAAAGCCTTCAAGTAATACAAGTCTATGTCTGTCATAGCTATAGTTATCAAAAGCCACCATCCAAGGTCAACTTGTGCTATTTTTGGACACTTTTATACATTTTATTATAAAAGACTGTCACTATTTGACAAAAAAAAATGTTCAGCTTCCATTTGTTTTCATACATCAGTCTAGTACACTTTATAAATACTGCCCACATCAATGTGTTTCTATGGATACCCGGAAAGGCTGTTCTTCACTTCAGGTATCACAGTACCAATTGTTTTTCCATAGACCTCATGCTAATGTTTTGTGAAATAAATATACTTTCTATCCTACCTCAGTATGCGTGTCACCCACTGTCATAGAGAACAATGTTTAGATTGCCAATTTGAAAAGGACAGAACCAGGTACTCTATTGCATTTAAGACATAAAACGCTTCTGGAACTAGACAGGGGTAAGAGTTATCTAGTTACACCAGACACATTTTCAGCCATGTGTACCACATTTCAATAACAATCATAATAATTACAAAATGTGATATAGTTATGAATTAACATAATCTCACATGTAGCCAAGGGGCTCAACTTCTTTTAAGTCTAACAGAATGTACAACTCTTACATAATGCACCAATCACAGCTAGTTTTGTGGTTTATTTCTGAAAACAATGTTCCCTACACCTTAAGCTCCGCCCACTTGGGGTTGTACAATTGGTACCGTTATACCTGATGGTAAAACCAAGATATTGATCTTTAAATCACTTGCATGGATTTGCTACCTTGGACATTCCGACATTGAAGTACTCTGAGTTTATCGCTATTGAGAAAAGGGCTATTGCGATTTGCATACCATGTCCCATATCGATTTTCGTTATGACAGAGTGCAAGATCCAAATCTTTTAAAATGAATGTATCATACATTATAACATAATTTTGTTTCTTCTTTCATTATTGTTAGACAAATCAACTGATATATTTTGTAACACATGTGTAACTGAATGAAATCCAATAACGATTATCGTGTTTCAGAAAGATGACTTCCAACAGGTAATTCATAGAGTAAATATAAATGTAGCAGCATAGGTCAAATTAAGATCAAAAGCTACTACTATATTATATATCATATCTCGGTAGCAAGGTAAATACTATTTCGTACAGCCTTAATTATGTTGGCTGTTTTTGGTACCAATAAGACTACCCATCTTCAATTTGCTTTTATCCCATATATGATAATTTAGATATTAATATTGATCGTTTTAGTTTTTGGAGAATCTCTAAGATGGACAAAAGAAATGTAAAATGGCATGATGAAAGTTCCTCTTCTCGTAAGTAGTTTTACTATTAAAATTTTAAAATCATGCTCATTTAACATTTTCTTATTTTATCTGTTTTGGCAAAGGAAAATAAAGTTTAAACCCCACGTATTCAAAACTCAGAACAATCCATTTTGTCTTACTTATCACTTTTCAATGTTACCAATGACCAAAACATTCAGATGTATATTAACCGAATCGACTAATGCATTACTAACAGCTTCTTTTTTCCCACCCAGATGATGTGTTTAAAATACCAACCTCGAATATTATCTTCACTGATAGCTTTTACAATGATTAGTGATAATACAATGATAAATGATTTACAATGATAAGTGATTTACAATGATAAATGTGAATGATACATGATCATCACTTAAAAAATGCATTAACAGACATGATGCATGTCGGGAAACATTATTTCTATTCAGTGTAAAATCACTTTTGTCTGAAATATCCAAACCAGATTTGTACTAACGCAATGAATTAAATATTCTATAATTATAGGAAATGAGCATTTGACTGAATAATTTCAAAGCACAAGGGTAATAATTAATTTGTTATCATTATGTAACATCATCATGCAAATTAGTACTGATATATTATGTTAATATTATATTAATATTATTTTAATACTATATTAAAGAAGTAATATATTTTGAAAGATAACCAGCACCAGATATTGTAAAATATCTTCAAACAATGGAAACAACTGGGGTGTTTTTATTTTTGTATTATGGTCAATAATTGATAATTCTATTTAAACATTTGTCACAAATAAGGGTAAATTGCGCTCATAGGCTCTTAAAGTACCTCATTTTAACAGATATGAATGCATGAGATATAAACATACCATCACCTAATTAATACAATAACATGTTTTAAGAATCAGGCATATTATGTTTAACAATATTTCCAAGACTGGTATACTGGCTAAATGATATTTGCAATATAAAGGAAACATGTTGCAGCCCAGTTCATTAACCTTAAGTGCATGATAAATTTTAGAATGGAAAGGAAAGATATATATATATATATATATATATATATATATATATATATATATATATATATATATATATATATAACACTGAAGCTGATGAGCTGAAACTACTTTGCATATAAGTTTACTATATCAAACGAATGATCAATGCGTAACTTTCTATAACAAAGTGCCATGCATTCATTGTACAGCTCATTTTGTATCCGTGATTTTTATACAGGTGTAAATAGCCTGATTTCAAAATATCATATGATTGTAAACAAATATACGTCATCATATAAAAATTATAAATCCCAATTGTTCATTATAGAGATAAATTTAAGTCATGAAGCATTCTACAAATGGATTGATATTATCAAAGCAACAAACATGGCATATATTAATACATGTTTGTTGAAATTTATGATTGTTACAATATTTTACATTTCATATTTTTACATATCAGTGACCTTGTAATTTCTTTCGAAGTCATCATCCATATTTCCACGAAAGCCAAAGATTACACTAATTCATTTATAGTTATCTAATTGCTTGATTACATATATTATCCATCTATCTATTGCATGCAAGCAAACATACATATATACGTACTGTGAAATGATTTTTATATTTTTCCGGATTTTTAAACACTTATATAAAAAAAAATAATTATTCAGATTTGAACGTAAAGAAAAACATTTAATTTTACAACCAGTATTTTGTATGTGCATGTTTCAGGCAAGAGACTTATTTTTAACTTTCAGAATCGGAGAAGAAATCCAGAATTTTAAGAAATGACCCAAAACAAACTGGTATCATCCATTGCCGTGCATGCTATGCAAATTCCGTCGATATACAGTGGGAAGAGCCAGAATGTATTGAAAATGGAGTTCAGTACTACGAATTGAAATACAAAACAGGCGCTGAAAAGCGATGGTCAACTGCAACTAGCAATTCTAACTCTCTTTTTGTGAATGGTCTGAAAAGCAATACATGTTATGAATTTAAAGTGCGAGCCATATTTAACGATGATGAAGAAGGGCCATTCAGTGAAATATGCAGAGACGTCAAGACAAATCCATCCCTATCAGAGAGCATCCTGCGTGAAGACTGGATTGTTAAACATGGTCAGCCAGCGACTTATAAGCTTCCATTGACAGTAATAAAGGAAACTGTCAACATAAAAGCCAAATCAAGAAAATGCGTATTTGGTGAGTTGTCCCTGTACTTTTTATCCAACACGCAGAAAACAAAACATAATTTCGGCACTCCAAAGGCAGCAAAAATCTCCTATAAATTAATTTGATCTATCAAAGCAAAATATATTCTTCAAACGTTTTCACAAATTATACAAATATATATATATATATATATATATATATATATATATATATATATATATATATATATATATATATATATATGGCAAGACAATAATGTAAGAATTGAATAAATGTAAATGGAATAATGCAATATCTGGTCAATCCAGATACAAACATTGAGGGAGTGATGAAAGAATGTCATGATATATCAATGGTATATAATAGGTGAGAGTCATTTAGTGTGCGAGTTGTTGGTAAACTGTTCAGCTATTGTTTAATCTAATAATTGGTGAAAGATGACGAATGTAATTTTATATATATATATATATATATATATATATATATATATATATATATATATATATATATATATATATATATTCTTAACAGTAGGAACAAATAAGACATCTGATTTATTGCATAAGTTGTCTTTGACGTATTTTTATGTGTCAAACTGCTATACCGTACACAAGCAAAATTCAATGTTCACTTATGTCTAGTTTACAGATGTTCCCTTTTTGGACAATCAATTAAGGTTTACCAACTGAGCCTAATTCTAATGTGTGTAGGTTTCATATTCATGTATTTGTGTATTTTGTTTCATCCTGGAATTTAAAAAAAATGATATTACAGATATGTTTGATGTCAAGTGATCACCTCATTTTTTAATACATTAACTCAGTAGAAATATTAATTGTTTTTTGTTCACCACCTACAATTGGATGAGTGGAATTTTCACAGTCAACAAATTATTGTAGTTCATCATTACCTTTATTTCTACTATTTTTCAGGAAAGCTAGATAGTGGTCTCAAAAGTGAAAAGACAATCATGGTAGTGGGTGCAACTGGGTCTGGAAAAAGTACGCTTATTAATGGGATGGTGAATTATATCCTTGATGTTGACTGGGAGGATAAATGTCGATTTACCATCATTGACCTCACAGATGAAGAAAAAGTGAAGAAAGATGAGGTACAACACGAAAACTGTCTTAACTTCATTAAGTGATTCTTTGGTAAACATTGTTAAATTTTGTTAAAGTGGGAAAATGCTAATGTTCAAAACTTGTTCTGCCCTCTAAGTTGTAACATTTGATGATATATCTCTGACATTTGCCAGAACATAGATCACACGTCAATATCCTATTCATTTTGAAATAATGAAAAATCTGACATGTTGAGAAATAGGTAATATCATTGCATGATAAATTAATAGGAGTGAATATTCCTGTGATTATTGGATATTAAAGCTAGCTACTCATCTCATACTAAATTTATTATTGGTGTATTTAAGTTTGATTTTTTTTATTAAGAAATATAATTGGAAATTCTTTTTATAATTGTTACTGAAACATAGATGACTTTGGACCAAATCCTCCTTCACAATCCAAATTGGTCATGTGGGATGTCCAAAGTAAAATTTTCAAAGAACGTTGACAAGATTTGTTTCATCGATGGCTTATGGTTTAAATTATCATTGTTGTAGTAATTTTATATTGAATTCTAGATTGTTTTAGATAATCATTGCATAATGTACAAGACACAAGTAAATGTAGATTATTTTTTTTTTACTCTTTGTAGTTTCTTGTATATTTCATTTTCATCATCAACACTTTTAGACTGTGTCCCAGACGGAGTGGATTACATGCTACACAGTCCCTAGATGTCCTGGAAGCAAGCTAAATTATACAATAAACATTATTGACACTCCAGGGTTTGGGGACACTCGGGGAATCCAACGGGACCAGGAAATCGTTGACCAGATAAGGGAGCTCTTCACGACACCTCCACCTCAGGGTATTCAGACTCTGGATGCTGTATGTTTTGTAGCACAAGCACCATTGGCAAGACTTACACCACACCAGAGGTACATCTTTGATTCAGTTCTTTCCATCTTTGGCAACGATATATCAAAGAATATATTCGTACTCATAACATTTGCAGATGGTAATAAACCACCCGTAAAAAAGGCTTTAGAAACTGCACATGTGCCTTTTGAGAGATCATTTAAATTCAACAACTCTGCACTCTTTGTAAGTACAAAAAACACAGAGGAAGCACAAATCGGCCAGATGTTCTGGAAGATGGGAAAAGAAAGTTTTAATGTATTCTTTACTGAACTTAATAAAACAGAAACAAAAAGTCTTCAACTCACCGCAGATGTACTAAAAACACGACAACATCTCGAAGCTACAATTCAAGGACTGCAGCCGCAAATTCATGAAGGTTTGAATGTGATTAATACAATCAAACAAGAGAAACAAGTCATTGATAAGCATAAAGCCGACATCCTGGCAAACAAAAAGTTTGAGTATGAAGTTGTAGAAACTCATCAAAGAATTGTACCCTTAGGCGTTGGCGAATATGTTACCAATTGTTTGACATGTAATAGAACATGCCATTATCCATGTACCATTCCAAATAATGATGGGAAACGTGGCTGTGCGGCCATGAATAGAAACGGGTATTGCAACGTCTGTCCCAAAAATTGCTTTTGGCAAGAACATGCTAATACTCAAGACCGCTATGAATCCTACCCAAAGACCGTTAAAAGAACATCTGAAGATTTGAAGAAAAACTATGACATTGCTCTAAATGAAGAAAGAAAGCATTCAGATATTTTGCAGAAAGTAAAAGCTCGATTTAATCAGGTCGGCCAGTCAGTTTTTTCAATGATCAAGCGTGTACGAGATTGCATCAATGAATTAAAACAGAAAGCCATTAAACAGAACCCTCTGAGCCAAGTAGAATATATAGAAATACTTATCGAAGCGGAAAAGAGTGAAGCTAAGTATGGATGGCAGCAGCGAGTCGAGATGTTTCAAACGTTTAAGAAACAGGCAGAGCTCATGAAGGACATACCTAATCCAGAATTCAAACCCTGGACTGATGAGGAGGTTGAGGCTTTGCTTAAAGAATCTGAGGATTATAAAAGGTACGTAAAGGATAATGATTTAAAAATACCAAGAACGTTATCGTTTGGCATACTTTTAAACCACAGTAGCGGATATATCTTGCGTGCTACCTTTTATCTTGCATGCATCAGTTGAAGTAATCATTGACACAATGTTTCATATAATAAACCAGGTATATCAGAAGTTACAAATTTTGTTTTTGCTGAGATTAATTTTTCACATAAACCCCATGCAAAATCTCAAAAAAGGGTATTACACTTATACCAAAGCATTTTACATGGGCGTCGCCTCACGTTCATGACATAATTAAATACTCCCAATCTCCCCAATAATAGTTGTGAATGACAATGGATGATCAGTGAGGTGTATTTAAACATTTTCCTCTAAATTATATCAAGAATAACAACCATAAGGAATTTCATATTTTAGAGCATTGTCACTTGCAATTCTCGAGTCTAATGGATGCTACATACGCATAAAAAATGGACACACATTCTGTGTACTTGTATATTGACATTTTTCATTGCATATTGTCTGACATTTATGAAGAAATCATGACCTACGGAATGGAAAGAGCATTATATTTCACTATCGATTCTTCCAAAATAACATTTATATCCTCACTATACTTTATAGTTAATAGTTATAAAGACGAATACAGTTACTGAGAAAAACTCGGTATTATAACTAACAGGAGATAACATGCCTATCATCATATAATTAAATGTTTCAGATTGAAATTGATTTTCTACTTCCAGTCAATGAAAAGTGGCTTTTAAAAATGAATTATTTTTATAAATGTTTGTGAGAAGATGAGAATCTCAATTATGTTATGGTATAGTATTAGATGTAATAGTGCCTGTGATATTATTAAAATCAATTCGAGATATGCATTGGATGTCCCATAACAATATACAACATTTTTATTTTCAGGTGGTTTTGATGATGTCGTGAAAGCTAATGTTCTTCCACCTGTGTACCTCCATGTGGATTATCTACCCTTCATATTTGTAGAGTTGTCCCTTTGTTTCGGCGGAGGGGCAATCCAACAAAATCAGGTTAACAAGATGATTTTCGGACTGATAATGAGAAATATTGAATGTGCTATACATTTTGATTTGGTTATCATTTTCAAACTCTAAAAATGCTTCCAGTTTATGGTGCAAGATTATATTGTTTCTCCATGCCTAACATACCTAACCACTAGAAACTAGCTGCATACACCAGTTCCAATGTCTTCACCATCCGCAGATACTTGCCATGATAAATTGACTTCAAGGGGTGATTTTATGAGTGGTTTCCTAGGTGTGAATCAGGCCTCTTTGAATGTGACAAGAGGGACTATGATTTTGAGATATAGGATGCATATACCGAGAATAAAGTGGGCTCTTTCATGTTTAATATTAATCTTGCATAATCTTTATAGAAAATACAAACCTATTTCGTGTGTGAAGTACTTAGATGTTCTTTGCTTGTTTCTTCACTTATAAACATTTATCATTGAGACATATATAACATATTGAATTGATATATATATATATATATATATATATATATATATATATATATATATATATATATATATATATATATTGTCTGCATAAATTAATAAAGATACATGTATTTGCAAAATTATGTCATTATCTTCTCAATATGACAGCACAATGCAATTAATTTCTCTCTCCATGTACACGCACCCATAACCGCACAAACTAGTAGAAGTATTTCAAACACTCATACGCTTGCTACTCATACTCGTACATTTGTTTCCTGTCAATGTCTGAAAAAAACGCTTTCCATTGCAGTCACTATCATCTCCACTTATTTCCCCTACTTTATGTATTATGCAACCAAGTAAGTTATTGACACGAACGTCTGTAAGCACAAATTACAAAAAGGCGCAGGATTATCAACATAAATCCATAATTATTACTTTACCGTTGCACTTTTTACTTTAAATTTAATAATACAGATGATGTTTTAAAGGTGGGTAAGTTTGTGAACTTTACCATGATATCAATGTAAACATGTTACAAATTTGTATTAAAATTCCAGAGTGACAGTGCTCGGTCTAAGTTGGAGGATGTGGATGGCTTTGGTTGTTTCTTTTTCCTTGTTCTTTTCATTTGTTTCGGGGTGGGTTTGGGTTTTTATTGTTATGCTTTTTGTAACATACAATTGCTGCATATAAACGTTAATGGTGAATAGTTAATGGATTTCATTGATTTGCCTTGCTGACTTATTTCATTGATCATTCTTCCTCAAACAGGGACTAGATTAGAAATTGGAAGTCTTTACGGGTCGTAATATTTTCCTTACTCGACAGAACACAACAATATTCTCAGTTTTTGCTCCTGCATGTGTTCAGCTATAACCTCTTGTAGTTGATATCTGCATGTGCCTAGCTTAGGATACTTATCGACCTAATGATATGGGGTCATATGCATACATACACGAATGCATTCTAAGAAGGGTATCTATCCAACCAGAGAACACTACAGGAGAGTAAGACCCATGATAAAAGATAGCACATACTTTCATATGAAGATTATGGCACGTGGTGCTATTACGATACTTGAAATAATTTGCCTAACACTCGAGTTAAAACAAGCCTTGGAAACCAAACCTAACCTAAATCAAAGGTCCCTGTCTCCACATTTCGATAATCACATGATCCTCAATAGTAGATATTAATTGTATATTTTCCTCTTCTGCAATTTCACAGTTTATTATCATTTCAAACAATAAAATCGGAATATTCATGTGTATGTAACGAATATGGAATTTAAAGTCTTAATTTGGAGCCAATTGGAAAACAAATAAAATCGCTATTAAATGTAAATGAGCGGACAATACTAAAAGGGTTTAGAGACTGTTTTAGGAACCAATTGCAGGTAACACGTAATCACTGAATCATGATACTTAAAAGGAATTTGAAATATATTGTTAATTTGAGCTACCTGCTGACATTAGGGTTTTATGGCCGTTGTTTTTAAAATATCTGCAACTTTATGTAGAATATGTAACTTTCACATTAATCTATCCTTTGAAAATATGTCTGCGGATAATTTTCATCTCAATATTAATTTCCGTTTGGCTTCTTAAACCTTCTTATCTCAGCCTTAGAGTTCCTATAATAGTTTTTATTGTGATATTGAATTATGTGTTTTCTAAGCTCAAATTTCATAGACAATTATCTAGAGAAATGATAAATGCTTATTTTAATAAATTATTATTATTATTATTATTATTATTATTATTATTATTATTATTATTATTATT
This sequence comes from Potamilus streckersoni, assembly GCA_016746295.1. Taxonomy (NCBI): domain Eukaryota; kingdom Metazoa; phylum Mollusca; class Bivalvia; order Unionida; family Unionidae; genus Potamilus; species Potamilus streckersoni. The sequence goes on along the minus strand of JAEAOA010002340.1, from coordinate 2,981,011 downwards.
ATTATTATTATTATTATTATTATTATTCTGCTTGGGAAGTAAAGATATTAATATAATTATTCTAACGTATTCACTTCCATAGATCTCAACCCTTTATATGCATTTTAAATCAAGACGTTAAAACTATAATGAATGCTGCTTTACGGTTGCATCCACTCAAAACCTTTTCTCAGCCCAAGATTGTGTATGCTGTACGTACATGTTTTGTTTATCAGTTAGATGGAAGCAAATTGATGATCGGCGATCAATTTACAGATTCTATTTGACACCCACATAATTAAGATGGCGCCCGATATCGATGCGTAATCCGATGGTCCTCAGTGTACACATACTATTGATAATCTTTGTCTGTTTTCACTCCGGGTTCTGAGGTACACCTAAATCCCAATTTTTTTTAAATCTGCGACTCACTATGTAATGTTTCGCAATATATGAAATTAGTAAAATAGGGAGTTAGGTAATAACTACAAATTACCTACGTATTTATTATTGATTCGGATGAAAGTATTTAATTGATATGTCAAAGGAAGGGTCAAGGCAGGACTGCATACATGTATCCTTACAGCGTTTTAGCATTCCAAGAAACAATATTCTATTATTGCTTTCTAATGGGAGTACTGTTTACCATAACATTGTCTGGTTGTGTGTAATGACGTAGCTGAAGACGAGGGCACTGTATCCCACCTTAAAACGAAACGTCGTAGGAGAATTAGACCCAAGGGAGAAGAGAATACATTCAGAATAACGCATGCCATAATGTCACGTCTTATGAGATCGAAGTACATCAATAGTGCAAGCCGGCACAAGTATAAAGACATTTTGTCAGGTAGCCTTTATTTATCTCAGACAGCGAGTATTCGTGTTCTGTTAAGATGAATCTCAAAATCTGTATTAAAACAAGGATATCAATTCAGATAAGTTTGTATGGAACGTGTAAATGCCTTACATGCATCCAATTATCGTTGCCTTAGCTTTAAGCTATAAGATAATTGAAACATTTTGTTCCTCATTTATTTCATTTACCATTTACAACTATGACTACTCCTAATTGCTTTTTCCGAAATATGCTGACGATTTTCTATTACGTCTGTGAATTATAATAGCAGAATAGCTTCTTTCAGTTTGATACATATTCAGAGAGCCACAAGGACCAAAAATGTTAATATTTAGAAACAATGACTTCTTTAATGGCAACTTCAAATGAAAATCAACATATTTTGTTGCATTCTTCAGCATGATGTCCCACCCAGTAACATTTTCCTGACACGAGGCCGACTAGTCCTAACACTATCATCTTATCGCTGGGCGCCAAGCAAGGCAGCTGTTAGTACTATTAGTGTACGTCTTTGGTATGACTCGGTAGGGGAACCCGTGAACTCAAAATAGCCAATTTTATTTTAAGAAATGGGGACAACTTGATCAAAATCACCTAAGCTACAGCAAATACGTTTGGCTCAGGCCATTAAGTAAGGCATTGTTTTTTAAAAGATGGTCGAAAACTTTGACAGTTTGTTATCATGGGAAAATTTAGTCGAATTAAGCAATGATAATACACCTGATTAGTTACTGAAAAGATTTTAGAAATACCAGGACTAAAAACAATTATATGATTCTTGTTGTTCCAAATTTGTATATTCATGCAACTTAAAAATGAAATATGAAACTGAAGGAGACTCAACATGTATTTGAAGAGACTGTTGCTCTTCTGGCTGAAAAAGCATTGCCAGGAATTCAAGATAAAACCATTTTTTTATAACTGTTGAGTGCTAAAACGATACCTTACATTCTTGAGCGCTAAAAAGGATTTTCAAAGATAGTTACATTTGTTGCCATATTGGACATCAGATCAACACCGTTTTTATTTAGGACCAGGCCTGTGGTTCTTCCTGGTCTCTACGCTGGTTCTAACTCCAATAAGTATACTGGACGGATAGTGTAGCCTATCTTCTATCGTGAAATCAAATCAATCTCTAGTATTGATAATTCGTGCAAAAGTGTCACAATGAACATTCTATCGTGTTTAGAGTGGACATTCTTGTGTATTCCTCCCATTCATTTTAATAATAGAACCTGCATCTAAGTCAGTACTTGTCCATGTCTGTATTTATTAACGGGTAATCTTTTTACTGTGCTTTATTCACGCTCTATTTAACTCAGCTGCCACGAAAAAGAATAATAATTTAAACTATGTGATGTGGCAACTATTATTGCGTGTTTAATGTACTCATTATATGGATCGCTCAGTTAGGTATTCTTGACCCTTTGGGGCTCCTTTAATCTGAGCCGTAGCACTCTTAATTTATGGCAATAATGTGATTCATAAAACAGTACTAGACTTCTAATGCATTAATAATATATTCAGCATATCTGTCCAGCCATCGCCTTGAAAATGACTATGAGGCTTCAAAGCAATAAATTACCTTATATCTCAGAAACCCCTGGCAACTATTATTTGTATACGTACACACACACACACACACACACATACATATATATATATATATATATATATATATATATATATATATATATATATATATATATATATAGAGAGAGAGAGAGAGAGAGAGAGAGAGAGAGAGAGAGAGAGAGAGAATTGCTACGTATATTCATAACAGTTGTATCGTTTATATTACGTTAAGTTTTAAGTGAGTGTTTTTTATTTTTCGTACGAGTTTCTTACGGTTTAACATGATATTGTATATATATATATATATATATATATATATATATATATGTGTGTGTGTGTGTGTGTGTGTGTGTGTGTGTGTGTGTGTGTGTGTGTGTGTGTTACCTGCGGAAATTGTGACATAATATCAACATGTATTACTAATACAACTATTAGTATTATTACTATTGCTATTACTAGGTAACCAGTAAGGTTTTTTTTGGCACGATCGTTTGAAAACACCAATTGCAAAACGGTGCAGTCTGATCAACATAAACTCATAAATATAAATTTACCGCTTCTTATTCTTACTATAAGCTTGACACCAGGTCGTGTCTTAAAGGTAGGTGGGTTTGTGATTTTTCCCAATAATATCAATATAAACATGTTCCAAATTTGTAACAGAAAAATCCAGATTTGTTGTACTAGGCCTAAACTGGGGGTTGGGGGTGTTTGGGGTTGTTTTGTTTCAGTTTTAGGTGATTTGTTTTCTATTTTGGGGGTGATTGGGGGTGGCTCTCGTTTTTTGGGGAAGGGAGGGAAGTTGTAACATAAAATTACTTCAAATAAACGTTAATGTTGAAATTCTTAAAGGATTTCGCATCTTGGTTTTGCTGATCCTTTATGGTATTAAACGATCACTTTGTCACAATTATAGCAACAGTTTATCGATTTCGCAGGAAATTGGAGTCTATACGGTTCGCAATATTTACATTACTCGACAGAACACAACAATATTCTTCACAGTTTTTGCCCCTGTATGTGTTCGGCTAAAACCTGTCGCAGTTGATAAATGCAGGTGGCAAACTTAGCATGCTTATCGACAAAATGACATGGGGTCAAACAAATACATACACGAATGCATTCTACAAAGGGTATCTATCTTTCCAGATAATACTGTAGGAGATTAAAACCCAAGAGAGAAGACAGGAAATACATTTACTACATCATATGGTGACTATGTCACGCTGTAATACCACGTGATACTTCAAGTAATCTGCCTAGCACTCGAGTTCAAACGACCGTTGGAACAAAACATATATTAAAGGTAGAGTATCCGTCTCAACATTTCGATAATCACGTGATCCTCAATAGTAAATATCCGTTATACATTTTCCTCTTCTGCTTTTTTTATCAGTTTATTACCATTTTCCACAATCAAGTCAGATTTTTATGTGTGTAACTAATGTACATTTTAAACAATCTCCATTAGGAGCATTTTTAAAAAATGTTATTTGAATGCAAATAAAATCGTTATGATAAGTGCAAATTAACGGACATTACTAAGACAGTTTAAGGAACCGATTACATATAGCATGTAATCACATAGTCATGATACATATAAGGATTTCTAAATATACTACTGCTACTGCTGATATTATGATTGTATGAAGGTTGTTTTTAAGATATCTGCAAGTTTTTGTTGAAAATGTAACTCTCACATTGATACTTCCTTTGTAAATATGTATGCACATCATTTTCAATTCAATTATAGGATCAGTTTCACTTCTTAAATCTCTTTACATCAGCCTTAGAGTTCATATAATAGTTTTATCATTTATATTGAGTTGTGTGATTTCTAAGCTCAAAATTTAATTGAATAACATCTACATAAAGAAACAACCTTTGCTATATAATAAACATTTATGAGAAAAATACTACATGATATTATTTTTCTTCTTATTTTTCAGCTTTTTAATATTATTATTATTATTATTATTATTATTATTATTATCATCATCATCATCATTATTATTATTATTATTATTATTATTATTATTATTATTATTATTATTATTATTATTATTATCTGGAAATAGACATATGAATAGAATTATCATAATGAATTTACTACAACACATGAAATGACACAATATCACTACTATATATGAATTTTAAACCAGGACCTTAGAACTGTAATGAATGCTGTTTTACGGCTACCTCCACTCAATTCCTTACATATGACCGAGATTGTGTATGCTGCATAACGTTGGTTTAGCTGTTGGATGGAAGCAAAATGATGATCCGTGATCAATTCCCAGATGCTATTTGGAACCCATATAATCTGAGATAGTTATAGTGGCGTTCGATAACATTGCTCAATCTGTTGGCCCTCACTGTACACATACTATTGATACTTATTGTGTGTTTTAACTTACATCCACCTCTGTATTCTTATATACACCTAAATCCCATTTTGTTTTCATCTTCTACTCACAAGGTAAAGTTTTGGAATATATGAAATTCGTAAAATATGGAGTTATGTAATAACTACAAATCGGCCTGCCTATTTTGTACTGAGTCGGAGGAAAGAATTCGATTGTCAGAGGAATGCTTTCAGTATATCGCATGCCATAATGCCAGGTCTTATGAGATAGAAGTGTGCCAATAGTGCAAGCCGGCATAAGTATAATAACGTTTTGCCAGGTAACCTTTATTTATCTCAAACAGCAGAATATTCATTTTACGTCAAGAATTAGCTCAATATGTATATGTATATATATATATATATATATATATATATATATATATATATATATATATATATCGCTTTCTGCTGTGTCAGTTTTGAAATGTCTCGCAAACAATAATATTAATTCAGATAAGTGTGTATGTAACGTGGAAAATCTTTTAATGCATCGACATGTCTTTTCTTTGGCTTTATGCTGTTAGACAATTGACTACATTTTGTAATTCGTTTATTTCGTTCATCATTTACCACCATAACTACTATTCCTATGCTTTTCTCTGAACTAGGTTAATTATTTTAAACGTGTGTATTAAAACAAAAAACAGAAAATCCCCATCTTTGAGTTTGGTACACATTTATAGAGACACAAAGACCAAAGTTTTTAATATTTAGAAACAATAATGTCTTGAATAACAAATTAAAATAAAAATCAACATTTTTGTTCCAATTTTTAGAAAGCTACATAAGACTATAAAAACAAATTTAATATTCAAATTCCCATAATTTATCAAATAAAGTGCAACAGAAATTCATTTTTAATTAATTGAATAGTTTATTATTCTCAGTAAGATTGTTATGATGATGGTGTCTATGAGAAGGATGATGACAAGGGGGATGATGATGATGGTGGTAAAAATAACTGTAGTAATGATAACGAAAATCTGCATCGGCAACAATGAGTGGGTAAATCAAATCACGTTGGGATGTGAATTGTGTCAGTCATGATGGTGTTCAGCTTGATGATGATGATGATGATGATGATGATGATGATGATGATGATGATGATGATGATGCAAACGCCATTAAGAAACCGAGGACTGAGTCTTAAATTCTAATATAATAAATTCACTCTATTTACCCATTTTAGTATAAAACTTACACAATGTGTCTGTAAAAAGGATTGAAATCCTTCCCATTTCATAATGTTCTAAACTGACGCCAAGCAGCAAATTAGGTATATATTATTTATAACTGCTGCACGCAAAGTGTTACCTGATATCAAATTTTGGCGTATTCTAAGGATAAAAAAGACCCTAAGACTTACTATCAAAGTTTGATTCTGCGTTTGCTCGACCCAAGGACAAGTATATGGTAACGTTTTTCTCAGCTTAGTAATTTGTACCTTATCCAGAAGAGCGAGCGAGTGGTTTTCAGTAACCCTGTTTGTATATCATAACCGTGCTAATGATATGAGTTACGACAGACAGACTCCTATCAATATTTCCTATCTAACAACAGTCTATACGTTCAGAAAGGATACTTCAGGTTTATGCCGTGGGTATTCAAGGACATTTGTGGAACCTATTTTACTCATTGAAAATAAATACCTTTAATTATTCTCGGAATGGTTAATTTATACTTTTAACAAATAAAGAATATTTATAATATTAAATAACCAATAAGACCTTGACCTAGTTAAACTTAGATTCCAATTATCTTTACTTAGTTAATCAATGCTTCTGGACGAAAGATAACTATATATGGCAAACTTTGCGGTTTACCTGGAATCGATTTATATAAATATCTGCACCAGTCCAGGTGAGACTAATGAAACTGAATGATGAACAAGGTAATACGCTGCTACGGTTTTTAATGACCAAAGTAAGTACGTTTCCTATGTATATTTTCTACTGTTAATTTATTCATAATAATGTCCTTTACATGGTAAATCTTTTACTATTTCTCATATTTCAGCATTTTGCATCTCTAATATTCATGGTGGTAATTAGCTGATAATTTCTTATAAATTCTCAAATACTTGTCAATATCATTAAATTTTATATTCTTCTTGAAACCTAGAAAGCAAATACGCTTGATTTCATGTAAGCATGTTGTAACTGCAACTCTATTACTGTTTCGGTGGTAGATCATTAAATTTTTTCTTATGCATTTTGCTTTATGTAATCTTCAAACTGCATCCTAGACAAGCAAATAGTGAACAAATATTACGTTTAAAAATATAGATCTATATAACACCATCGTACTATTGACATGTGCGATTTGTTGTGTCTATTTCGGTTCAAACAAACTTCTGAATCCGGTTTAAACCAACGATTTGCACTTCACGTTTTTATAAAAAGAAATCAAAAAGGTACGGAAGAAGTTAGACTGAAATTTGTTTATTTCACCTAGGAATCAGAATTGAAATAAAGCATTGGATACTATTATTCAATGATATACCTTCAACCAGCTATAATAATAATAATAATAATAATAATAATAATAATAATAATAATAATAATAATAATAATAATAATAATAATAATAATATTATTATTATTATTATTATTATTATTATTATTATTATTATTATAATAGGATACATCATTTATATGAGAAAATATTAACCGTTTTCTCATCAATAAAAAATAACAGTATTCATGCGAAGAGAGCACCTTCAGTTTGCACTTGATAGCTTACTACGCGCTCAGACACTCAGTGAAAAGGAAATCTCATTTCGCTCCACCTAAAATTGAACTTTAAAGTTTTATTATGCATTACAGCGCCACTAAATAAATTTTCCAGCTAGACAGAAATGAACAGATCTGTTTATTTTTCTGTCAATCCAGCCAAATTCCACTACCTAGTTAAGATGGATTCCGAAAGAAGTATATGTTACCCGAGGATCTGGCTTTGCCAACAACAGACATATCTGTTTATTTTCTGCCACAGATACATTGGAAGCGTAATTCGGTATAAACATGAAAGCCTTTTAACTTAAAGTTTCAAGAATTACGAGATTAAGCATTGTTTTAAGTATATTTTAAAGAGATTCAAGATGATGAAAGGCGGATAAATTTATCGTCATTATTATTACAAATTAACGATAAACGTTTGTTATAATTACCAATTGCAGATGACATTTTTTGAAGCTCACTCTCTTCTATTATCTTCTTTATTGGGTGAAAGTTTTCGACAGGGTTGTGACAGTAGTCTTCCTTACCGAATGGTTGGAGATTATACCATGGATTTCTGCCTTTTATGCGGTTAATTTTATCAACTATCCCGGTTGACTAACTCCCATTAGTCTGTGATAATACCAGCAACTAATGTTTTCTCCAAAAAATACCTTTTTTAAAAAATCTTTAGTAATGTGCACTTTTAATATTTGGACTTTTTCAAACAATTTATTTCACTAGCTTTGTTAAAGCAATCTCGTTGTTTTCTTATTCTTGCAACCTTAATTGATCCATTTGATTGTGTAAATTGTTACGTATGTGCGGCATACACATACACTCTTATTATAGATTTCTCCCATCCTTTTGGGTTACTTTCATCTCTGTAACTCTTCATTGATTCACAGCATTGTCCGATATGTTTAACGACTGCTTTTTATTATTTTGTTTTTGAAATAAGGAATTTAATTTAATCTGTAGAAATATGATTACCATATTTCGAATTTGTATGTCAGTTTCATCTTTTGAATTTGTGTCAAATAAAGGAAGCAGTCGTGATCCTTTATTTATGAGGTCCTCGCTTCAAACGCTATACGTATTAATGAACTGCGTAACACTCCGGTGCTGTTCCTGTTGACGAAATGCGAGAAATTTAGAATCTGTAGTCATCCCTCCTAGTACCGTCACTGGTTTAGCTATCCTCTCATCATACGAAAGATATTGGTAGAACCAGTGAACATTGACAGACCTCCAAGCATTATTTTTATTTTCCTATCAAATATTTTCCTATGGACGTAAACCCATCTCGCCAGGATAATATTTATAATTAAATATGGTCATATACTGATATCAAAGTATCAGGGTAAGTTGTATTGCTAGAACTTTGGCATTGAAATATAAAATGTATTGTTGTTTAATTCATTTATGACTTATAAATGCAAGTTTAAATACTTTTTACAGGTTAATAATTATCGTTTCAGTCGTTGAAGACAATATAAGATGGCGAGACGGAATGCAGTAATATTGTCAAATACCCGCTCATTGACTGGCAAGTAGTTAAAAGATGCACATTATCAGTCATCGTACTTGTATAGTTCTGCGTTATAAGTGTCTCAAAACAAAAAAGGCAAAAAGACAAATAAGGTTCCACTCACTCAGTACTAACCAATTTTTGTTTAGGGTCATTTTTGCATGTGAATTAAATTTGAAATATGGACGATTTTCCTGATAATTAAGTTTATTTTATATTTAAAACCAATAAAGATACAACTTTGTACAGCTGTAATTTGCACTTGACATACACAAACGTCGAGAATGACTTATAATTCATTTATCTGTCCAATCAGCTATACCAATATACCTGCATGACTACCTACTCACAAAGATCAGTTAATTTAACATACAAGCATCTATATATATATATATATATATATATATATATATATATATATATATATATATATATATATATATATATATATATATATATATATATATATATATATATATATTTGCACGTACATACATATATAAATATACATGCATGCACGCACGCACACACACACATACATACATACATGCATGCATGCATTCATACATGCATGCATACATACATGCATACGTACGTACATACATACATACATACATACATACATACATACATACATACATACATACATACATACATACATACATACATACATACATACATACATACATACATACATACATACATACATACATACATGCGTGCATAAAGACATAAAGACACAATACTCTTCTGCAATTTTGACATCAGAAAATTTTATTCTGCAGTGTGAATAAAAACATCGTTTCGTTTTGATACTGCTCTGTTATACATATATTTCAAGCACGCAATCGTTCGTTTTTTAATTATAGTGTCCCAACACGAAGATGACCAGCAAAAACCGGGCAATCTCCGTTGCAAAGAAAGTTCAACTAATCATGTCATAATGGTGTGGGATAAACCAGAAATTGCTGACAAGGAAATTCAATGCTACGAATTGAAGTACAAAATAAAAGATGAAAAGCAATGGCACAGTGAAACCACGCCGAATAATTTAACTTCGTTACTTATACAGGGTTTGAGAAGCAGTACATGGTATGAATTTAAAGTACGAGCTATATTTGACGACGATACAGAAGGGCCATTCAGTGACGTCCACAAACACACCGCAACAAGACAATCTCTGGCAGAAAATATCATCCCAGATGCCACAAAGATTAAAGATGGTCATCCGGCAATCTACAAGCTTCCACTGCACATAAATAATAAATCTCTCAATCAAAAATCCAAAACAAGGAAATGTATTTTCGGTAGGTTTATTACCTTCTTATTTTAAATAATACATATGCAGAGTTATTTTCTCCAGCAGGAAAATTGATGAGCAATAATTCTACACGTTCATTCGGCTTATCAATTAGGAACTCATTTTAAGACCACTGTTTTCATTAATTTGGAAATACGGGCAGGCATAAACGTGAAGATCTTTGGAAAATGCTAATAGAACAGAATGTTCCCGTACATTACCGATAAAGGATAAATATTTTTTCGTATAAGGAAGTGGTAAAATATAATAGAATAAAATATAGAATGGAGTTACTAAATGTTTTCATTGATACTGAAATATTTTATTACCGCTAGGACATACAAAAGTCCAATATATAAGGTCTGCAGTCGTCATATTTATCCATGAGAAGTTGTGAGCAATCCCATATTTAAAAAACGATATAAAGATGAATATGTAATCATTGTGAAGAAATTAGAAATTGTAAAAAGAACAAATTAATTAAATTCATTAATGATCTGATTGGTGGCTTTTATATTTACGGCACAGCAACACAACCTGGTGGATTAATTCCTAAGCAATTGGAGGAAACCATTTTAAGCAAAGACATACCACAATAACTGACCATGACTGGTCATATTGTAGGATATAATTTCGGCAGTGAGTCCAGCAAGGAATTGCTGGGCCAGCGTGGCTCCCTAAATGTCAAACCTAATTCGTGCAAATTTAGTCTAACTTTCAGTGATAGCCAGAGACACCTTTTAAAACGAGCCACGGGTGTATTCGTGTGCATTCAAAATGAAATGTAATTATTAGTATTACAAGTCAAGATTTATGTTTTAAACGTACTGTATATTTACTATCATGTCAAAAGTCCAAATCCTAAAACGGAACCCTTGAATAATTTAAAACATATAAACTATTTGTACACAATATGCGTAATGTGATTCCTTTCACTAACAAATTTCTAGTTCCCACGTGGCTCATCTGGATGTACTCCCAAATAATCACATCTGTTTCAACAGCATAGCCGTAGACAGAAGTGTTCAATATTATAATGAAGAAAGAAAATGCTTGAAACAACAATATGTGGCTCTTTTATCATCAAGCAAACTCTTCTGATCACAGATACACGTGGATAATGGTATAACACATTCCGTTCTAACAAGTGCAGATAGACAAATGTGCGTGTTCTTGTGTGCGTGGTGCGTGTGTTATTTGATAGGAAATTAGGCAATATCATTTTAGAATGTGAAAAATCTAGCGTTTCCAAAGTGTATATTTTTCAACAATGATATGCTTTTTTCTCTTTATCGAAGTCCTGTAAGAGAAGAGTTTTCGTTATCATATTGTTTTTTATTGTATTATTCCGCAGGAAAAAGAGGTATTCACGATGTAAGTGAGAAGACCATATTGGTTGTGGGTGCAACTGGATCTGGAAAAAGTACATTGATTGACGGGATGGTGAATTACCTGCTGGGTGTGAACTGGGAAGATAAATATAGATTTACCATTATTGACAAAATAGAAGAGGAGAACGTGAAGAAAAGTGACCAGGTGAAAAGCATCAGAATTCTTTTTTCTTAAGAAAATTAAACTTGTTCATATCGAAATGGATAAACACCTATGTTATCAATAATATCAGATTTCTAATCTGAAGTATTATTTTTAGGGTTTTTCGTTCTGCCGTTGGGCAAGGATCTTTTCACGATTATTATGATTCTCGTGCGTTTTTAAACATCCCATATTGAAACAATTAAGCTTACATTTTCTGGTAAAACAAGAAAGAGAAAGCTTTTGTCAATGGTTATTGAATAACGGTAATATTAAATTCGCTCATTTCAAAACGAGTAGTCAACGGTCTAAAAGTTAGTACATCGTCCCCGTGAAGTAAACAAAACAATAAACTGGTAAATGAAGATGTAACAAGGCATGATAAATTAACAGCATTGTACATTAACATAATAGTCAGATCTCAACGCCTTTTTAAAATAGGTATTGATCTGCTTGATCTTTGCCAGTGTAATTCAAACGTATATAAATATGTATCTATTATTGCCTGAATAACAATTGTACACTGTATTGTTATCCGTTTCAAGTTTGCAAAATCCACACCGTTAACTCTCGTTTTTAAATCGAGTCCATCTCCAAATATCACAGACCCAACGGCAGTTCAGGTTTAAAGTTGTTTACAGTTAGACTCGCCCTATACTCGAAAGCGATTGTTGTTTTAATTCTTGTTATTTCTAAATAAATGTCCATATTTGTTAATTAACATCTCCAAATTCAGATCAAATTTGATGTAATGAAATAAAAAGCAGTTGTATGAGAAATCTAATTTAATATTTTATGCTACATATAGTAGTAAAATGTTTTGAAAGATCATCAGAGTAATAGAATGTATCCTTGGTTCAAAGTATGATTCGATCTATGTGGACAGCTTATGCATCCTGCGTGAATTGTAGATTATCTAATATCTTTCTTGAGACATGACTCATTATGTTTTTTTATTATTTCATTGCAAAAGTTTAAACAGCGTCAGTCACAGACTGACTGGATTACATGCTACACAATCCACATACCAGAAACAAGAAAAACGAATCATATATTCAACATTATAGACACTCCTGGATTGGGAGATACTGAAGAATTGCAAAGAGACCAAATAATTGTGGATCAGATAAGAGATTTCTTCACGATGACTCCTCCACAGGGCATTGAGACTTTGGATGCAGTATGTTTTGTAACACAAGCTAATTTTGAACGATTTACACCTCATCAAAGCCACATCCTCGACTCAATCCTTTCTATCTTTGGCAAAGATATATCAAATAACATATTCGTGCTCATAACGTTTGTGGATGGCACTGATCCACCTGTAAAAAAGGCTTTAGAACATGCGAAAATACCTTTCAAGAAAATATTTCAATTTAACAACTCGGCACTATTTCTAAGTAAACAACAACCTGAAAACTCACCATTTGGCCCAGTGTTTTGGAATATGGGAAAAGACAATTTCAAGCTATTCTTTGAGGAACTTGAAAAAACAGAAACGAAATGTCTTTTCCTACCTAAAAACGTGTCCAAAACACGAGACAAGCTCGACGAAACGATTCAACAACTGCTGCAACAGATGCAAAAAGGTTTACACGTGATCATTACAATCACACAGGAGAAAAGAATCATTGATCAACATATGCCCGATATCGAGGCAAACAAAGAATTTGAGTATGAAGTTGAGGATATTCATCAGAGGAAAATTGATTTAACCGAGGGCGAATATGTATCCAGATGCTTAACATGCAATACTATATGTCAATACAAATCCAAGATTCCATCCCACGTTGAGGAACATGATTGTTCGTCGGTGAATAGTACGGACTCTTGCACCAGGTGTTCCAAAGGATGTAGTTGGTCACAACATGTAGAAACCAAGTACCGTTTTGAATTCTACCCAGAAACGGTTACTAAAACATTTGAAGACCTGAAAATAAAATATGGCATCGCTCGAGAAAAAGAAAGACAGTATTCCATTTACGTGAGCAATATGAAGGAGCAGATTAATCAGGTATGTGGAAGAGTATTTTCATTGATAAAGCAAGCAATAAATTGCATCAATGAATTAAATCAAGAAGAATTAGAGAAAAATCCTCTGAGCCGAGTAGAGTATATACAATTACTAATCGAAGCGGAGAAAAAAGAAGTGAACTACGGATGGCAAAATCGAGTTGAGATGTTGGAAGTATTTAAGAAACAACCGAGTATCATAAAGGAGATAGCTAATCAAGAATTTAGACCCTGGACGGATGAGGAACTTGATGAGTTGCTAAAAGAATCTAATCATGACAGCGGTAGGAAAAGGATCATCAAGTATCAAATTACTTTAGCTTTAGTTCATAGCAAAATAGGGAATTTATTTAGCATGCATTCATTTGAGTAATGTAATTAGCTTCAACTTTACAAACATTTGTCACTTAATAAGTCGTGTATATCCAAACGTGAAAACTAATAGTCATTATAGCGTAAAATCATGACAAGATCCTTGTCTTATTTTTTACTAGTGTGAATGTTGCATAAACACATACAAACTTTTCTTTTGAAATTAAATAAAGGAAACGAGCGTGTACCAAACATATAATAAATTTGGATGTAAACTGAGTGTACATTGCGCAGTTTATATATATATATATATATATATATATATATATATATATATATATATATATATATATATATATATATATATATATATATATATATATATATATATAGATTCAGCACATTAGTATGGTATACCTAAATGAATTGACATCTAGCATAAATATAAAGAAAGAACGGGAAAAAAATTTCTTTTGAAATTGAAACAGAATTTACCAATTTTAGGTAACCCAGAAATCATACCCCAGACTGGTGTGGCAGTTTCGGTCTTGCAAGAAGATTCAGATGATTATGAAACAGGTGCGTAGGCAATAAACAATTGCAAAACAAAGTACCATATTGTTTTAATCTTAAGTTAAGAACATAGTTGATTACTGACTTTGCATGCATGTTAAATCAATGGTATTCTCTCCAAAGTGGACTGTTTTTCATATATAAATCTTCCATACTTAAACGTGAAAATTCGACCTTGAACTGACATCACATTTCAGTTAATTTATGTGTAAAGAAAACCAATATGCTGTGCAAATATGTTAAATGTTTTCAAGTCGATAAAGCATTTTGAAATCTGAATGCTATATTCGATAGAAATATTCTATTCTACAGTATTTTACCGAGATAGCTTAGCGTCCAAAATATGCTCTATTTACAAATACCCTTACCTTTTAACCTTTCTATTATTTTTATCCAAAATGGTCAATACCAAATATCTTCCTACCGCTTAGTATCATTGTTGACTAATAGCGGAACTGCGTACAACGCGAACAATGGGGTCCTCAGAAAAGTGGGTGATACAAAATAATATAATTACAACTTGAAAAAATAATGCATTAAAAGTTTTTATCCGCTTTTGTTTCAAATGTATCTTATCTTTACGTTTTTCATGACATTAAAAGCTAATATTTTTTCACCCTGTTATAAATTGTGCAATTGAAAATATTTTTATTTTGCTACCAAAATTTATTGCTTGCATTCAAAGCAATATAAGCAAATTAAAATATAATGAAGCATGCAGTTTTGCGGTAGCATGACTTTAGACAAGATATAGGGATGACTGTGTTAGTACATATCTTGATCAGTGAAAGAGAACCAATTTCTTAATTTAATATTAATCTTATAAAATACATGCATAAGAGAGAAAATTTTCATATTCAAACTACCAGACAAAGGTGGGAGCCAAGACATCATACAACTTTGAGTCTTGTACTGAGTCTTCCTTCTAGCCAGTCCTGTAAAAAATATTCATTTGTGACTGAATGAGGCGAACACACAGGCTGAACCATGCGGTAAAAATGTATCTGATCTGTCAGCCAGTAGCAGCAGCTTTGGAAAACATATTTCCCAAGGAGGCTCCAAGGCAGTTGACACAGACTAGCATTGTTAGGGATTGGAATAAAACAGCGAACATTACTAGTCTAGTATTCTACTACAAAGGCAACCAGGTTCGGTATTACAAACATTAGCAGTAGTTTACCAATAATTAATATCTAGTGATGGATTTGAAAATTTTTAAATATCGTTCGACATTATCCAACGTTTTCATTTTCAGGTTCCAGTTGTGATACCGTGATTGTTTGCAATTAGTTGTGGTTTACTATGGATTCACCGAAGTACGAAAAGGACAATTACAAGACAGTATTCGACATTTTGAAAAAAAAAGGAGCAATTTCAAAATGGTTTGGACTATGAAGAGGCCACTTTATATGATATATACCAGAACGTAGGTTCCTTTGTCAAAGTTTAAAATAAATGTTTCTTCAAGCAAGTAGTGTATATATATATATATATATATATATATATATATATATATATATATATATATATATATATATAAATATATATAAGTATATATAAATATATATATATATATATAAATATATATAAGTATATATATATAAAGAGAGATTGTCCTTTTATAAAATGGTTATTTCTAGATACATTTTCAAACACGATTGGGATGTGATATGTGAGTGTGTTTAATCGCAGAATTGCTAATGTGAACAAATTAGAATAGCGAATAAAAAGTAGACTAGAAAGTGTGGCACTCGGAGCAGATGTATCCATGGGAGAGTGAAAGGTGACATTTTCACGATTAAGTATTATTGGTGTTGTATATGTGACAGCGCGGTGTAATAATGTAACCCTTGTCTTTCATTCAAATTAATAGTATTATTAACAGTAGTAGTAGTAGTGGTGGTAGAAATACCAGAAAGTAGTAGTATTAATACTAGTACTAATCAACTTATAATCTGTTGTATTCGAGAAACATCGCAATATAATTTAAAAACAGGTGAATGCATGCATGCAACGTCCCCCATTTTTAAACACCAAAGGTCACACGACTTTTATTCACTAAATAAAGGAATAATATTAGTACGGTATTACCTTTAAGAATATAAATTGCAATAATTTAATTATAACGATTACAGCACCATATCCAAATCAAAATTGTCTTAACGGTAAACATGTTTGAGCATTTATTTTTTCAATTTTAACAATATTGTGCATGTCATGAGACATTAGAAACAGATTTGAATCTTTATGAAATGACTGAAGTATGGCTGTACATGTACTTTGGAGAATATTATGAATTCACTATGCATCTTGGAATATACGTTTGTGGATGTTAGGGTTAAAGACCAAAGCATCAATGATCCTTTCTTGCGACCAATATGAACCCTTCGTCAATCAGAGAACTCATGTACCGGCAAAAACGTGAATCTTCTTAAGTACCGCAGACATATAACGT
Source organism: Potamilus streckersoni (assembly GCA_016746295.1). NCBI lineage: Eukaryota > Metazoa > Mollusca > Bivalvia > Unionida > Unionidae > Potamilus > Potamilus streckersoni. Next base: position 2,963,760 of record JAEAOA010002340.1, on the reverse strand, counting down.
AAATTATGAACAGTCATAGTGAGCACAATAAAGAGGTGTCGTGACGATAAGACTGTGGGAGGTATGAGCAATCGATAACAAAATGGCTACCATCCTGTTTAGTGGTCGGTTGCAGTTACCAGAAGGATTGTTCACGTATACATGCTTGCTGTGTGTATGAAAATATTTTTTGTGAATGAAACCACTGTCATGTAAACAAATGCGTCATATGTTTCATAATATATAGTTCCAGTAAGCTCTAATGGTTGGATTGTTTCTAATTAAAAACACTATACTTAATTGCAATGATGCACAATGTAAAATTATATGATCTATGTTTGACCATAAAAATAAATGATTAAATACATATTTTATTTACATTTTTGTGTTCGTCCTGAAAACAGGTTGCATAGATATGGAAAAAAAACATGGTAATCTTCTCTGAATAGCTACACCATATCTTGTCAGGGTTTTTTCCTATACAGAAAACACACTCCAGGTTTCATAATACTTCTAACTGGTTGCGATATTCGCCGGATTTGACCTATGAGCTAACACAATTCAGGGTATTCTAATATTCCATGAGTTACAAATCACCTGCAGATATGTAATAAAGATGCAAACTTTATTCCTTTGCAATCAATAAAACAAAATGTCATGTTACCAAAAAACATTGTATCACATAGATATTGTTAAATCAAAATGAAAATTGCTGATGATTTGTCCTTTGTAATGAAAACAAGAGTTAATGTCAGTTAATTAAGGAAGGTGTGAAAATCACATAGCATTAAATCGGATTTCCTAATTTCAATTGGATTTGTAAGAAAGTGGCAATATTTTGAACATATGATTGTCAGACAATGATACAGAATATTCGACGGTGTCTTGTCAAAACAGTCGATTTAGTATGTGTTTTAACCCATCAGAATCAAGACTACAAATATGTTATATATTTTTCGTCAGTATCATATTGGTAGCTTTTAGTTCTCACGAAAATTGCTATGTTGAGCAACAGGTAAAGAATCATATTTACGCAAAGTTCATTAATCGGTTTTGGAAAATGTTTGAAACCTTTCATAATTTCAAGACCTAAAGGCACCGAAGCGGTTCATTAGTGCGGGGATATAATTCGTGCTGCCAGGTAGCTGCAGTTGTTTTTGTATTTAGTCTTTTTCTTGTTTTGTTTCTCGAGGTGTTTGGGGAGTGTTGGCGGGGGCTCCCAACAGGCATGCTTTACTGGGCTTTGAATTTATTTTCAGAACGAATACAAGATAAGAACTAAAGTGAAGTTTGTTGTTGAATTCCTTTAACACCAAAATGTTATTGACACATTTTTCAATCATAAAATTCAGCCAAAATCATACCGCGAGATGCAATTTTGAAAGATAAAAGGTTTGGAACTTATTTCAGGCAGCCTGGCGATTTATGCAATTCTAGAAAATCTTTATATGAATCTTCTCCCATTCAATAATAATTCTAACTCATCCATTTACACACATATTCTGAAATGAAAATTTACTCATCACTTTCCAGGGATTTTAGTGGCAACGTAATTCTTCGCAGTTCTAACGTAAATAGGATGTTTGCCATCATTAAATATAATTAGCATAATTCTACATTTATAGTTTGCATATGAATATAATGTTTCTATCTATTTCTTGTTTGCTGGGGGGGGGTCTTTCTTTTTAACGTTTTTCTTCCAAATTTATTTTAACGGGACATATTTGAGCGTAGATGATTGTCATTTACAGAGCGTTTAACATCCTGCTTGATATTAATGATCTATATTCATAATTAGTCAAAGTCTTCCAAGCGCTCTGTGATAAGAGATGGTTTCAATGTGTTTTTGTTTCGCAATGGCTCTCATCTTCGATGTTGGATTAGCAGCTTTTGCAAACATTTTAATCTACTTTATATCAGTATGCTTTGTATAAATGTTTCAGGCAAGGATATTGCAATCTTGATATTAGTGCTTTCTGTCCAATTCAATAAACTTCTGTCAGACCGTCATGATAAAATTTTTAAAATTTGTTTATATTTATAGTAAAGGCAGCCATATTTGATGTCGGATCAATATCATTTGAACAAATGTTAAACTTCTGCTTGCCATAGTGCTTTCTGTCAACTTTCTGACAACAGTAGTGACATGGGATGTTAACCTTGTCCATAAGCATTTCACATATTTTACTTTTTAGGTCATTTTATACACGTTTGTAAAGCATTGTTTTTCAAACAATCTCTCTGCGTAACGGAGTCCATGCGCGAGTGCAAAAGCGACATTGTTTGCTCAAATCTGACATTCTTCATTTCCAAGAATTTTTGACTCGTTTTGATCAAATTGTTTTCGGTGCTTCTTTATTGTTAAAATGTACAATATATTTGCTTGTTGTTGTTCTTGTTTGATTTATAACAGCGACTATATTTTGCAACGGATCAGCAACATTTGTGTAAACCTGATATTATATAAACACAGTGATACTAAAGTTAACTGGACCCCCGAGTGGCCGAGTGGTTTAAAGCGCTGTCCGTTACGGATTACGGATCACTGCCATCTCACCTCTGTCTGCGTGGGTTCGAGTTTGAGATTCGCCGAATGTGGATATGTGAGAAAGCTTGCCAATAGCTTCTCGTGGGTCGGTGGTTCTTTCCGTGGATTTCCCGGTTTCTTCTTCCACCATTAATACTGGCCGCCATGTGCAACCTATCGTGTGCTGAAAAATGGCGTTAAGCCCCACAACAACAACAACAACTAAAGTTAAAGGAACACATTTTTTTCTATTCATCTATGTGTCTCGATGAGTATATCAAAGCTCAATCCATGCTTTATCTAGTTGCTCTAACACTATACACTATGTACCAGTGTTCCTAAAATAAATTCTAACATAAAAAAATAATTTTTAGTATTTATATTTACTCTGTTAATTAAATGCATCAGCGGTAAGGTATTTTTCTAATATGTAATTTGTGCTATTAATCTTCACTTGGTTCAATTTGACTAATGTAGAAATGACAGACAGACATAAAATGGTGCTTGATTGCATTGTGTGAATGATAGAATTTAGACGCCAGAAGAATCTCCCAAACGGCATTAAATTGCTAAAATGTCTTTAGACAGCCAGAGCTTCAACCAGGGCGCCGGTGGGGAAGCTCACAGCGCTTCCCAAACAACTTAGCTGGTTGAATGGAGCACCATCCCCCACTCTTCTGGCCTTGTATATTGCCCATTTCGGCCATCATCGTCGCCCTGGGCGCCAAATATGCCACTGACCCCTGACGTCATTTACCCTTAGTACGTCACTGCTAATATTTAGTAGAACATGATGCACAACATGATCGGAACGACTCTACAATAATACTAGATTTGATTACATAAAGGTCAAGATCAGACAGTTGACAATGCCATTGTTCCTATCATCTGTTATAGGATCTTTGTACCACGTGTGCATATCTGATAAGTACTTAGAGAATTATTCATATAGAGAGTTACTTATATGGAACGCGGGTAAGAATGATCGATGGCGTCCGCCTGACCAAGTTCTCTCACACCTCACCTCTGTTCACGTGGGTATGAATGTCTGGTTCTTGCTGATGTCTACCCGGGTTCTTCATGCACTAAATATGTAGCTTATCTTGAATCATAAAATGAAACTTGTCTCTGGTATTGATAATTAAATACTTTCGCGACTGTTACAATAAACAAAGTTCTACTTGTTGCATTGCACAGTCTTGTATATAGCTCACCAAATAGTCTGTATCCAAACTAATTTGTGGACATAGCCATATTTATTTCCAGGGCAGACTACTGTGTTTTCACTGTACTTTATTTTCATTCCATTTGTAACTCAGTTTATATGAAAACGAAATAATAATTCAAACAAGGTGATGTGGCAACTATAATTATTGCATATGTAATCAACTCATTATATAGATCGTTCTATCACGTATTTTTGAACCTTTGAGTCTCCTTTAATCTGAACCGTATCACTTGTAAGGATACAGTAATCCATATAAAATTACTGGACTACATTAATAATAAGTAGCTGTCCATCCATCGCCTTGACTGTAACTATGAATTTTCACAGAAATAGGTTACCTTATGTTTGAGATATCCCTTTTGTAAATATTATTTGTGCACCGAAATGTTAAAGAAACAATTCAATTTGTGATTATAGCCGTTGTTGCCAATGTAGGCCGATAAATCATTCAAATATATCTGGATTTCGTATCACTTTATGGAATACATATCTAAATAGCATCGGCTTATATAAAACAATGTAAATGTGTATGGCACCCTGAATTGTAATACATGTTATTCGATGTGTACAATGAGTGTCCTCAGATCTAAAGCACGTGTAAATGAATAGAGTTGCTATTTTCTTGCAGTTATGGCATACCGAGATAAAATATTATTTCATTAATGCTTTGTAATGAGACTACGGTTCACATTTTGTGTTGTCTGGTTGGGTGTAATGTGTAATGACCTTCACCTTGACTGCACTGTATTCCACCAGAAAACATTGAAGGAGAATATGACCGAAGGACAATAATAATTCAGTACATCACATGACGTAATGTAAAGTCTTATGACGTGGTAATAGCGAAAGCCGTCATAAGTGTAAATAACGCTGTCATACATAATATAACTGGGTCAGGTGAAAATGATTACTGTCATTAAACAAAGTCCCTTGTTAGCCAATAAGAACGCAATAATTCCTCATATATTTAGGGATTCTAAGTCCGTTTGACTTGAATGTGAATGTTTCCTTCACTATATTCTGATCCAGGTAGTGGGCGTTTATTTACGATAATTGACTGTTAAATATTATCTCAATAATTATGGTGATAGTTCGTATCCTAGGTCTACTGCAGTACAAGTTTTATGTCACACACAAAAATGTAAAATCAGATTAGTTTGTAACATGCAACATTCCTTATGTATCGAAAGGACTTTATGTCAATTTTAACTAAATAGATAAATGAACAAATTTTTGCCTATTTATTTCCTCCAGAATGTACTCATTTTACTACTCCCACACCTACCCCTTTTTCCAAATATCACTCATTATTTTATCTTAAATGTTTGTACTACAAATGGTAAACAGTACTCCATTTTGGTTTTGAAGAATAGTTATAGAGCCATATAGTCAAAATGTGTATTAATTTTTAAATGCAAAACGTCTTCTTGAATGACAATGTAAAATGAAAATCAGCATACGTGTACTTATGATATTATTTAAAAAGACAGCATTAAAAAATAGTTCCAAAAAATATTAAGCTCACACTTCCAACAATTATGAAAACAATTCAACAGAAATTCTTTTTTGGATATTATCGCCAATAATGACGACCGTAATGACAATTACAATGACTGGATATGATCATCATGACGATGGTGGTAACAATAACAGTAGTACTGATAACGATACGGTGCGTTGATAACTATTGCGATAAATACGGCCATGAAAATGACTCTATGCCTATTGATGCTGGTGATGCGTTGATGATGATGATGATGATGATGATGATGATGATGATGATGATGAGTACAAAAAATGATGAATTGAAGCTATTGGCTTGTAATTGCGCTGACTTTGTTTTGTTATTTACGTCTGGGTGCATACAATCTACAAATTTAGTTCGATCAAGTACCTCCTAGATAAGAGAATAAAGTTCGCGGTAACGTGTGCTGCATCAGACTATCTGCCTACCACTCAAGATAAAACGTGACTTGGAACATGACCTGTTCTAAGCCAAAGGCTAAAGTCTTCACGTTTTACTCAGCATTTTTCACTACATGGCTTACGTTTTCATAAAAAGCTACATATACCTAATGCAAGCTTGATACTAAAATTTGTAAAATCCATAACAATAGTATTTTCTAATACAATGTTTGTAACTCGGATTTTGCAGCTTCTCATACAGCACTTGATTTCATAGTAGTATTCGTATTTACATTGAAACATTTTGGTACTCTAGTTGTCATAATTTTTTTTTCATCTCTATGAGCTAAATATGGCAGAAGTTAAGACTCAGAAAACGTCAAAAGTTTAAGATTTTCACTTGGTGAGACAGGGCTAAGATTCCTCCATATCATCGTTATGTCTAAGACTGTTCTGATTTATTAATACATACTCACTTGTAATTACTTTTCGCAACAAGAGAAAAGGTCAATAAATTGCATTTGAAAGGAGAATTACACACCAATCTCAGGATCCCCTAATATTCTTAAGTTAAATGTAGTGTCACTGGTAGTTCGAACATCATTACCAAATTGGGGCTAAGTGTGAAACAGCAATGTAATGTAATATAATCATAATATTTACACATTTTAGTATCATGCTTACATCAGGTATCTGCATATAAAAATTGGGTCTTTTATGACATGTTGTAGAGGCAAATTGGGCACAGGTTATTTATAACCGATACACGCCAAGTGTTAAGAGATGTTTAACTTCTGCACTAGTTAAGGAAAGTAAATGTGCTAAAACTTTTTATCAAGGTGTGAATCCGCGTGTACTCGGCTAAGAGACGAGTATATTGTAAAGATTTACTTAGTCCAGCCAGTGTATACCGTGTCACGAGTGGGCGTATAGTTTTCAGGACCCCTGATAGTATGTTATACACTGATCATACGAGCTGAAACGTAGATCCCTGTTAAGCTTGTAGATAAGAAAATATTGCATTCTTTCAGGAAAATAATTCTTTTTTCTCTTAAACACCAATGACGTTTTGAGGAATCTACATTACATCTTGAAGGAACAGGTTTAATACTTCTCAACCCGTTTTATTCCTTGCTTTATAAAAGAAAGATTTAAAGATCAAATAAAGAAGACCTTGACCTACTTTGACTAAGGTTCAAAGTAACTATACTCGGTTAATGAATGCTGTTTAACAACAATCGACACAGGCCTGGAAAGATAACCATATCCGGCAAACTTTACGATTTACCTGGAATCGTGTTAGGCTGATTTACCTGGAATCATGTTAGGCAGATTTACCTGGAATCGTGTAAGGCAGATTTACCTGAAATTGTGTTAGGCAAGGTCCATTTATGCATGCAATCGAACCGATCCGGTGGCCTAGTGGTTAGAGCTTCCGCCTTGGATGCGGTAGGTCGTGGGTTCGATCCCCGGTCGAGTCATACCAAAGACTTACAGAAATGGCACTAACAGCCGCCTCGCTTGACGCTCTGCATTAAGAGATTAGTGTTAGGACTGGTCGGCCTGGTATCATGATAATGTGACTGGGTGTGACATCATGCTACATGTCTGCGGTATGATGCCCCAGTGCTATACATCACTTTAAACTGCCACACTGCAGACATCGTAGCGAAATGACTGAACAATTGTTAAAGCTACGTTAAAAATCATAAACACCACACCACCATACATGCAATCGTCCAGTGTGTTAGTGTTCTTTCTACTTATAATATATTCAAGTCAACTTATGATATATTCATCATATTGTATGATACTAGTATAGAAATGGCAATTCAATTGCTTTTGTAGAGATAGCGCATTAAATTTATTTTTATACCTATTTGTTTTCTGTAATCATACAACTGTATCCTATGCAAGAAAACTCAAAACCTTATGATATATTTGGGTCGCAACTTGAGGGTTGGGAACCACTGTTCTATATCAAAGATCGAGCCATTCTTTTTCCAATACTTTAACTTGCTATTTATTGAAGTACATCTTTTGGTGGGTTTTCGACTATTTTTCTTCTCCACACTGGATATTTAAATAAAATATGAGCCTAAGCACGTGCTAAACATATTGATAATGCAACAGGTAGATGTCCCTGTTAATTGTAGGGTACTGATTTGGCACTTACGATCAGTCTACATTAAAGCAACTAAGTGAGCTCTTTATAGAAGTTACAAAGTTCGATACTATGTAACAACATAAACATGGTTACACACCTTGTATCAAGTTCAATTGTCCTTGTATTCATATAGAAGTATAATAAAAAGAACATTCTGCTAATTTATGGTGCAAATGGAGACTTTTCAGTAGGATCATCAATAAATCGGAAATTTAAATAATGTTGTTAACAGGGACAAAGACTCCATTATGTAGACTCTCCCTTTGACATTATCACCGTTTGACGTTTATGGCACATTTTTCAATAGACAGTTCAAAATATGAACCTATATACTAGCAATGTTGCTATAGTTTTTCGAGCCTACACGGGAACATACAGATAAATACCCTGCCCACTCGTCTGCACATTTGAGACCATAGACTTGAATTTCGACTAAATAAGTAATGAAAGAGTCGCCATATATTCCTAAATTTATTTAATTACATAATGAAAAACTTTCAGTCTCACAGACGCTTTGTTTGTTATTTGCAACAAATGCAGTCTCTACATTCTCTCACTTGTCGAGTTCTGGCAGAAGATAAATATATCATGGTAAAGCTGTTTCTTGTTTAATTATACTCTTGAAAAATATTTAAGTATCGCCAACGGCGGCCCATGTAAACCTTTTCGTATTTTACGGCGTAAGCCAAGCCTGATTTTAAGCAAAAATCAACAAGCAACTTACCTCGCGAAATCTAACATGCCTTTCTGCGATAACTAAAGCGTAAATTTCAGCGTAGAAAAAGCAGAACAGTTATTTGTAGTACCAATCAATATGCTGTGTTTTGTTTGTTGTACCAATCAGTATATTGTATGTTGCTTCGTGTACCAATTAGTACATTTTAAGTTGTTAGCAGTACTAATTAGTACATTGTAAGCTGTTTGCTTTACCAATTAATACACTAAAGGATAGATTAGACGAAAAATGGACATGGTAGTTGTTACAAATTGCAAAAATTTGTATTTAAGTATTTAATATACGGTTGCTTAGTAGGATAAAAAATGTATACAATGTTTTATGCAATGAAAAGAGACAGTGTTTAGCTTGTGGAACGACTTTATTTCTGGCTTGTACTGGGCAATTCTGAAGCATATGAACATAACATTTTAACGAATTTTGTAGGCTACAGTATTACAGGCAAAACTTTGTGATGTGCTGACCATTACCGGTAGCATAAAATGTTCATTCTCAAGTCATTTGTTGTACACGTACTTTTCTAACCATTAGCTGAATATGAAGGAAACAAAGAAAAATATTTGGACACCGGCGAAAACTCATGACAGAGGATATACATCTGAGTCGATTAAAATCAGTTATTGTAATGTAGTCCTTTCCAATGCAAAGTAAGTTATATTTATTGCATCGTTCACGTTAATTGTCTGTACTTTTTATAATTAGAAATATCTACTATTGACATGCTTTATACCAAATAGAACATTAATTGTTGTTTAATAAAATTCTGCTTTTTAAATCCATGTAAGAAGTTTTACAGATTAGCAACTATTGTTGCAGTCCTTGAAGACGTTATTAGATGGGCAAACGGAACGCAGCACATGAAATTCTATTTAAGCAGCTATCTACTGGCAAGTATTCCACAAATTATACATTTGATATTACCTTTGATATATGTCATTAAAGAGAACAAGAGAGATAAGGTTCCACCCGTTCAAAGCATTAAACTAGTCACATTGTATCAGTTATCGTTTCTACGTGTGACCTATGCCTACAACCTCTTAATTTATTTAAATGAAATCGAACTATACATTGCCAAATGTTTTTCCGATGGCTACCTGGATGACATGGTTGAACACCAGTCTGGAATATGCATAAGGCATGATTTAACATGGACTACTTTTTTGATATGGGTAGTAAATTTTGATCGATAAGTTAAATTTAATTCCTACGTAGTCACGGTACCTGGCAGGAGAACGATCGTGTTTGTTTATTATGAATGAAGATCAATATGGAATAACCAAACTGTACTTATTATTACATATAACTATTACGTTTTAACGCTATAATTGTTAGAAATGAACACAAAATAGACCAGATAACTACATGTACATTGACTGACGAATCTATTTTACTCATGGGAAGCATACTCTTGCAAACGTACTTCTGACATATTCTGGGAATGCTAAAGGCAGCATATCTAATGTTTGCTATTGTGCGGTCATATCTAAAGTATGTTATCGTGTGACTGTCCTAAATGAATCATACCTAATGTGTGATAACATGTGGCTTTGCAAAAGTAAGCATACCAAATTGTGAACCACCAAATGGCAAAAAAGGGACTTATGCCCTACGTTCCTCAGGATAAACAGTAGCTCTCTTTATATATTTTATTTTTGGTAATGCATTTTCAAACTGTTGTTGGATTGTACTTGCCTAATTACATCTTAATTTCTTGTTCATCTTGTATAATAAATCCCTCAAGAAATGAATTTGCCGAAATTATGTTTTAATCATCAATAATGTTCATTCCATATGAACAAATTTGTAAAAGTAGTATTGGTGTGCCTTTTTATAAGATATTTGCAATAACAAGGAACATATCGAATGCCAGGTCAATGTCCTTAAATTCGCATCTAATTTTAAAGGATAGCAGAAATCAGTGCCGGAAAGCAATCACCTATTATCAATTGACAAATACAACATTCGATGAACAAACATTACTTGACAGAAACGCCTTTTAAAATGTAAGAAACTTCGATACAAAAAGTTCGAATGACGTTTGATGCTTTAAAACGGCAGTTCATTTTATAACCAACATTCTGAAGTAGATATAGGCAGTATGATGTCAAAATATTGTATGAACAGTACTGCATCAATATTGTACGCATTTGTGTGGAATCATGTAAGGTTCCTAAATCATAACTGTTTGTTAAAGAAATAAGGACATAAAAAATGCTTGTAATTATAAAAATATTTCATACCAAATCAATGGAACTGGTATAGTATAAGTTCATTGTCTTAATCATTTATTGTGCTTTATCGCACGATCGTCTTCCAGTTTTACAGGTGGACATTACTCTCCTCATGGTAGATCGTTCTTTCATAATGGTATCTGCAAGAATTAACCCTGTGCCAAGTTCATATTTATATTAAATAAGATTATTTTTCTTCAACACTATTATAAAATTTATATTAACTTCCAACAAAGATACGCCTTTGTCTTGTTGATGTTTTCACCTGTCAATCACAAATATAATGCCCGATAATAAATTCATTTCTCCGTCTGATCGTCAATACTTATCTACATGTCTGCATATATACCTACCTGCCCGTATACAGCTAAATATATACATTTATTGCTACCACCATACAAACATGCATCTACGTATCTAACTACATAATAACTAAGGTACGCACATAAATGCATGTATACACGCCTACAGTCCCTCAATTTTAATACTGCCTAAGTAAGAAATTGTAAAACTTCTATCAAAACCCAGGTTTCATTCGGTAGTTGTATTTAATTTCCATACCACACTTTTGCACATATATTTTCCAAATATGTGACTCTTTTATTGTTTATTTTAAGGTGTCCAGAATAAAAATGACCCCAAAACAACCGAGGAACCTCTGCCGCAAATATCGATTGTCATATCCTGTCAAAATGGCGTGGGTTAAACCAAAAAGCTTTGAAAATGATATTCAGCGCTTGGAAACGATGTACCGAATAAAAGGCGAAAAGCAATGGTCTACCGCAAACACCCCGGATAATTCGAATTCGTATATGGATTGTGAAGCTGAACAGAGTATGATTTTAAAGTGTGAGTCATATTTGACGACAGTGACATCTGCAGACACGTCGTGAATGCACAATCTATGTCAGATGATATCCTCCCTGATGCTGAAAAGATCAAAGATGGTCATCCGGCAAGCTGAAAGCATCCGTTAAACAGAAACGATAAATCTGTCAATCATAAATCGAAAACAAGAAAATATCGATCAATATTACAAGATATCATACAGTAACATTATATATATATATATATATATATATATATATATATATATATATATATATATATATATATATATATATATATATATATCCATCCTGTCAAAACTAGTTAGAGCGCCAACATTTGTCCCAAGAAAAATTTTACCTTATAAAGACGTTGGCGATTAGAGGAGTTACCACCCTCACCCCTCATAAGGAGAAAATGTAAAAACAGAAAGATAAACATGTAGTATATGTGATGAAAAACAAAAAATTATATAAAGAACGATTGAATATATTTAAAAGAATCAGTTAAATTAAATCATTAATATTAAATCGAATGATAAAGGTAAATACTGTAATATTTAATTATCTTCAATGAGTTCAAGATTCACCTCTATTAACAAGTATTAGTTGTGTATTGGGCTCATATTCACATAGGAAAAGAAGTATAACTATTTTAGTATTATTATCTAGATTTCTTCATTAAATTAATGTTCCTTTGTGTATTGTAATGCACAAGATCCAAGTCTCAAATTTAAACTCATTTTAAATATAGGAAGTGTTTATGAGAAATGTACATTACTTTATTTATCTTACCGCGGCGTTTCCAGCTTCGCAAATGAATCCATTTAATCTAATTTCAAATATCGTGTTTTGTCAACAACGTAGTTGTATTCAAAATGTTCATGATATATTGAAACAATTATTTGTCGTGACTGTTACGGTAACATTGTCTCAGGGGATGATATTAGTTTACTGACAGTAAGGGACCAAAGATTCAAGACCAACGGAATGAAAAGGCTCTCAAGGGATCCTTTGGCAGTCTGAATGGTGGGTCATTCATGCTTAGACATTAACTATTTAATGAGAGTTGTGTGGAACCAGAAAATCGTAAATACTCCATGATTGTAAACTAGATGGAAAGAGTTCCAGATGATCAATTTTCTAAATAATTTAATATTGATAAACAAGTAAAATTCAATTATGTCTTAATTGTCCACAAATCTTATTATTAATGTATATAAAGTCTATATCTCAATCATGACAGATCCATACATCAATTTTGTTACAATCCCATCTCCTTAGATTGCCTGTTTCATTTACAAATGATGTCATTTTATGTCTCTTGTTGAATTATACTATTAATATGTGTATAAATTCTAAACATTGACCTCCATCATGACATCACCATAGTTCAATCATTTTTGTTTTAAATTCCATCACATTAGATTGCCTGTTTGAAGTTACAGACTTCAATTAATTTTATTTCCAAATGATGGTATTTTCTCATGTCCATTTTTAGCTGTGTACATCCTCTCATAAATGCATTGATGGCCTCTATACACAATGTGCATGGTATAGTGTTGGACTCATTCTTCGTTCAATTATTTATTAATGAATAACTCATTTATGAAACTGTATTCAGTGTCTTTGCTAGAACAAATCTCAACCAAGCTTCATTTTGTATTTGAGACAGAGGTGCAAACTTTGGAAGTTATCTTGGACAATGATCAAAGTTCTTCAATAATGAAGTCTGGAGTATGTTTACAACATAAATACATTCAGTTAAAAGATTAGCTCAAGACTGTTCCTTTTAAATATACACAGTATATCAGGAAGGCAGTTTTTAAAAAATATACACATTGATATTTTATTTACTCTTCTCAAATTAGTATGTGATTATGATTTTTAACGTAGCTTTAACAATTTTTCACTCATATTGCTACAATGTTTGTGGTGTGGCAGTTTATAGTGATGTCTAGCGCTGGGGCATCATGCAGCAGACATGTAGCATGATGTCCCACCCAGTCACATTATCCTGACACGAGGCCAACCAGTCCTAACACTAACCTCTTAATGCTGAGTGTCAAGCGAGGCAGCTGTTAGTACTATTTTTGTAAGTCTTTGGTATGACTCGACCAGAGATCGAACCAACAACCTCCCGCATCCAAGGTGGACGCTCTAACCACTAGGCTACTGGAGCGTTTTTCTTCTTAAATGAAATAAACTTCTAAAGAGTATCTAAGGGCAACTACTCCACAATGAATGTGCCCTCCCTGGATCCAGTTTTACTAGAACAAGCCCCATTAACATGCATGGATCTTGCTCATAGTAAAAAGATGTCTAATATGCAGATGATGTAAGTTTATTTGAAAAAAGTTTGATCAAGACTTGGATGGATATATGTCTCATTTGGGAGATTCAGCCACTTGGATGCAAGACCATTCCATTAATATGCATAGATTTTTGTCATTATATTCATTTGAGATTGTGTTGACATAAGCCAATTCACTTAATTTTACCAAAATAAGATCAGAAACAAAATTGCAAGATTGTCAAAAGCTCCACCTATCAGCTGTACAAAGACCCCATTTATGTGTGGATCAGTTTTTGCTCAACTTTACGAAATCTTGACAAAATAAGCCTTTACTCCAAGACTGATAAAAATCAGTAAAATGGCTTTAAGAGTCGTACACCTGCAATGCATTTGATGTGAGTCAAACCATAAGCTAAACTGGCATAATGGCCAGACATGCTATAACAATAATGAACAATTTTAAAAAACAAAATCTTTATTGCATAATTTAATTTCTGCATACTTCAAATCCTATCATACACAAGTAAATCATGTGAAAGTATAACCTACAACAGATATCAACAATCACATTGTATACATTAAAAATTGTTGTTCCACATTCATTCAACAAAAGTCAAGCAGGATACAATTCATTTCATCATTAGGGTATAAAAACTGCATTTCTTGCTTAAAAAAAGTCAATTAAAACTGAAACAAAATTTTATTAAGAAAATTTTTAAATTGTGTTAGCTGTTATTTTTCTAAATGGAAAAGAGACGATAACCTAATATGCACATTTTCAAAAACATACTTTCAACATGAAACTAAATAAAAATTACTTGGTACTAAAAGTTGTTCATTTATTTCTAATAAGCAAAGTTTGCAGCATAAATATAACATACATACACAAATACATTACAAAATATTATTTATATTACATACTTTAAACAAGCATCAACTCTGACAGCATTCATCACTATAAATTAACAATTCTATAACTTCATATATGTGTATATACTAATCATAGGATTTTACTTTAAAATTTTCTTACATGCTAATTTACGACACCTAATGGTTCCTCTTTTATGCATGAATTTTTTCCCCAGTTCAATGAAAAATACAAAAACCTTCAACTCCAAATCAATAAGTTATATTTCTTTTGGATAGCAATATGGTGATGTTCAAAATAACATATTATATGAGCTAGTAAATTAAACTTTCATGTCAAAAGAACAAATCTCATTCAAAATTCTTATTTAATTCCTAAGTCAGTTTTATTTATCATTTTAATATGTACAACAGATTGTGTAAAAGGTTCTTAGATTTTCCTTTCTTTTTTCCCCACACAAACAGCAACTGTCAAGGTGTCAGTTTCAATGTCTTTAACCATTCACACAAATAAATAATATTCACATTTTACTGGCATGCAAACATACTTGTCACTAAATCTATTTTAAGAATAAACAAAAATATTTGCATATATTATAAGTACTAACATCTACGTATATAATAAAGAACGCCAAGATTAAAATTCTAGAGACAATTATGCATGATCGTCTATGTAACAAAAAGTCATACGGAATGAAGGTTTTCAAAGTTAAAAAAAAAAAATGACATAAAACAATGCCCGGAAGCATAATCAAGATGTCTTATACAGATACTAAATTGTAAAATTTTAAGCCCCTACATTTGCGATGGGACACAAAATAACCATTTAGTTCACCCAAATTATTTATCCCGACGGAGAATACAACAAAAGTAAAAAATTTCAAGACAAACTGAAAGCACTGAATGCAAATACAATATTGAACGTTCCATTTTTTTGGCACCAATCAAATACCACATATAGAGTTTTGGATAAATGTACCATATACTTACACTTATGATGAGTTGAGTCCAACTATTAACTGCATTGGCCATGATTTGCAGTTGCATAATGTACACACAGATCAGGATCTGTTTGTCCTAATGATTACTCAGAACAAACTGAATAGACAGATATACCAGCACATTGTACAAGGGCAAGATATGGTGTGATGTTTGCATTTAGATGCAACTTATTAACACATTAGTTGACAAATACAATCAATTCTAGTGCAATTTATACTTGTGTAACTCATGCTGCACCAATAACAAAGTGACTTTAATATAATGCACATATTATCTAAATCTAGGAGTAAGGTTGTTTCCATCTTAGGGACCAAAGCTGTATACTCTGTATACACAATTTCTACATATATTAATATTTATTTATGCAAATAATCTGGACATGCCTCTCAAAGAGCCTGGATAAGCAATATACATTGTACCTCTTAAAATGCACCAACTAAAAATATGATTTCGATTTTGTATTGATGGGTTTCCATCAGTTATTGTAAATAAAATTGTACAAGTGAGAGCTGGGATACCCAATTTTCCTATAACCATGTCACAACCGAGTTTCAATCTTCTTCACTATCATCAATTAATAATTTCCTCAAGAAATAATACTTGTTTTTTTAAATATTTCTCATGCACACTTACTGAAACATGACTTATCTACATAGTGACAAGGAATGTCACAGAGTATATGGATAAAAAAACCATAAACTTAATGAAACACTTAATACTGTTATTGAGATTTGATTACATCTTAAAAAAATTCTAAATAAATAATTCCCCAATATTTCAAAACAATCATCAATTGCAGAATGACGGTCTTCCTCCAAGATCTGCATCTAATAAAAGCATTTTCAATATCTCATGTACATCTGTCATCATACAGGTTTTAAGTAGCTTTTCAAACCTAATTCAAAGAATTAAAAATTTATTCATCAATTCATTTTGTCAAATTAAAAATTTATTCTTCATCAATTCATTTTGTCAAGCCTTGCTTCAAAATTGTTGACATAAGTACTTTGTCTTGAAGTGTGTGTTCCAATTCTTTCTCATCTAGCTTCAAGGTCACCTGGAATTTAAAACAATTTTTGATTATCATTACGAGTCTGTTTGGTTCTATACAGGTACAAACAATGCAGTGTCTCCTTTAACTTGTTAAGTACTGTTTTCCCTTGTCTCCCAAAAACTACAATGCAAATCTTTAATATAGAATCTTAATGCTAATGCCACTATACCCAGCTTAAAATTTATAAAATATATTACCATAATGCTATAAAATGTTTCCTCTTAAGTGACATCTCAAGATCCGTGTTTGTAACTCGGATATCCCACATTGCAAACCAACAGTCCAAACAAGTTTAAACGTTTTAAAAATTTTTGATATAATACAACAGAAGAAAAATTCTACACAATGCTGCATCTTCCATGATTTGCCCAGGTGTAGTCCAAAATCTGCATGGCAAAGCACAGCATGAAAACTAGATCACTGAAGGGGTTGTGTCAAGATAACATGACATTTTATATTGACAGACATTATTTTTTAAAAAATGAAGCAAATTCTTTTAAGGGATTAGAAAATTGTCTTATTTATATAACTGAATAGTTCTAAATAATTGCTTATATATAATCATTGAAGTCAAAACCTGAGGTTGAAGTATGCATAAATAAATAATTTGTTTATTGTTTCCTTTAATTTGAAATGGAGAGATACTTACCTTTGACATTCTAGCTTCCTTTGCTTTCTTTATTCCAAAGATTCCCCTAGCTTCTAACAGTGTAGTGATACCCTGTAGTTCGGAAAAGTCTATGCTATCAATCTGTTGCCTCTGACAAACACTTCGGTACACTTCATGAAGCTGAAATAGTTTACAGTAGTCAAGTAAATTAGTTTTGTATTACTTCTGATCAAACATGGATCAATAAGGTCGCTAGTCTAATCTGTTGAATTTACATAAAGTTGGTTTATTTCTTTAACATCTTTCTTTTCCTTTTTATTTGGGTGGAGAGTGGTGGTGGGTTGAGGAGAGAAAATCAGTATATTAGACCATTACACAAATCTACAGCTTGTGTTTTAACAAACATGCATGAAGATCAAATTGTTTGTCTTTTGCTTATCAGCAAAACAACAATGGCAGTGATCATGAATTAGAACTGTATACATGCTAACCCCTGGAGAGGAAAATCGTGATCCAATTGGACAAAAGGAGTAATCTGAGCAGAAAAAGCATAATCCACATATTACATACTAAATTTCAATGCATATATGTACAAAACACATATTTTCTGCAATTTTGTCAACAGGAAGCATCCGTTTGAACAAAGGACCAAAGTTATATTCTACCACTAGTTGTAGTCAGTATTCTATTAAGCGATCGGTAAATAAAGCCCTTGCATTTATAAAATTTATTTCCACATTTTAGTTCTGTTGTAAAAAAGAAGTTAACTTAGTATTGGAGTTAGTAAAACGAGCTAACTCAAGGCGTCTTTGTTTTACACTATGACAATATTAAAATCCTTTCCACACAGCACTTTAGACCACTCTGGGCCCCAAAAAATATTGAAGTTGCTATGAGAATGAACATGTGCAATTTAAAAGAGATAAGTTTGGCTTCATTTTTCTTCATGAGTATTTTTTAAACTTCAGTTCTAAATATAGTTCATATACTTCACAATGCTTGCTAAAGTTTATGCTGTAACAACAGAATATAGTTCCACTAAGATCGCAACAAGCCATACAAGACTGTTATCGGCATAAGTGATGACCGCTGCTATCTTGACTAGCACCTAAAGGGATAAACATTATTTTATTCTGGATTTGAGCACTTAAAGGGATAAACGTTTCCGGATTTAAGCCTACTGAGAATTCAGGAATTCATGGGTTTTTTTTATGTGGTGTGAATCAGTGAATCGCTATCCAGAGTCGTGAAATTCACACCAAAATCATGACGGTTGGCAGGTCTGTGCTTTACTTCATTCTACTTTGATCAATATATCTTAAAGCATAATAAATACATAGGTGTATGCAACATGGAATTAATTCTATAAAACTAAAGATTATGCAATAGTTGAACAGTTGGCAGGTAGGCAATTAGTTGCAACTGTAGACTTTATGTTCAAACCAATAATTATAATTCAAATCCTCAAATCAATTAAGAATCCTCGTATCTCTCCTACTACATTTAAGAACTCAATTTTCTGAAGCAATATGCAAAAAAAAAAATTAACCAAAATTTCAAGAAATGCCACTTTTAAACTATACCTTTCCAACAGTGACTTCTTTGAATTTTCCTTCCTTTACAAGGAGTAGAAGGGAACACACAACTAGTTTCTGCTGGAGTGGAACTGTCTCCTGTTCTTGAGCTGCAGAACTGCTTCCGTATACATCAGACAGAACCTTGGAAATGTGCTGAACCGTTATCTTTTTGGGAACATGTAGTCCTGAATTCTTGATGGGGCTGTTACAATCTGAAATAATTTGAATTTTTAAATAATGATTTAAAAAAGAAACATTTACAAGGAATTAACTGCTATTTGCATGGTAGTTATTGTGTAGATTTAATGGCTAATACAAACAAAATTTATCGTTGTCACAGTTGTTGTGAATATCAGCATATCTTATGTAGTACCAAATTGGGGTAGGGGTACTAAAACCAATATCAATAATGGTCTAACCAACAATGATTATAGCAATTGCTTTTTTCCACCTTTTTCCCACAAGCAAAAATAGACTGTCCTGAGACCATTTTCCACAGGTGGGATGGTGGTGGGCTGCATTCTGAACAAAGCCTTATAAACTGCCCCAACAGAAAGATTATTGAAGTTATTGAAACATTCAAGTTAGCTCAATGACCTAATTTTGGCAGATGTATCTATCACAACTGCAGACCTGTTTACCCATAAATTTTCCTGTCAGTATTTTAAGCAATGCCTGTCAGTATTTTCAGACTGCAGTCAGTATTTTCAGCACACAAATAATAGATACAATCAATATACTATAATTATCATTATGTAGTATTTCACGACATAATGACTATACAATATTGTGTAAATAACTCTTAGTTTGCAAAGACGCTGGTATTCAGTTAGTTCTGTGTTTCAAGGCACAAATATGCAGAAATTGAACACCACTGACTTAAACATCCTGTTCATATTATAGTGATAAAAACCACAAAAAAATACAACATAACCAAATTTATTGTTGTTTACCTCCGTTACTTTCTCTAGAAATTCTGTTTTCTCAGCTTCACACATATCCATAACATTTTAATTAAAGCCCATTCTCTATTTTACATGGTTAAGGACGACTTGATATAAAACATTATGACATTGTTACCACCCATCCACTTAGAAAATAAGTTTATCTAGATAGGTGAAGGCAATCTTATTTATCTGATAAAATCTAGTATCATCTTTGTCAATATTTACTAGAATGGAAATAAGGTTCATAAATTATTTTTCATTGCTTCCGTTAACTTGTCAGCTGTACTCAATGACAAATTCATATTTGCGATCAACTCACATAGAATCGCCTCAGCACGTGTTATTTGTTTTTGAAGTATGTTTTGATCACTGACTTCCTTTCCTTTCATCATTGACAAAATGTATTATTTCCATTCACTAATGATTTCAATTTTGTATGATTTTCCGATTCCACATGCCGTGAACAGTCATTCCTTCCACCATGTGCACAGGAAAGGTCTAAGTTGCAAACAGTGCAATGCACAAAATGTTCTCCTTTTGACGATGGTTTAAGGCATAGCCACAGAGTGTTAGACTTTCCATTTTCATCATCAGTTTCGTGCTGAAACTTTCTTGTCGGCGGCATTTTCCTTTGTTTAAACAACCGGATGTTGAAAATGTCAAAATAAATGACGTGGCACAAAATGCGGACGCGGATGCGGACCGAGGAGACAATACAACAAAACGAAACGGAAAAAAAAAAACGGCTTAAAAAATTAATTTTAAAAAGTAATAAATAAATGCAACCTCAAATCGTATTTTCAGTTCAATGACCGTATGACCGTACGGATGGGCTTTATTCCATACAAATACGGTCAAATACGGTCGGGTAAACAGGTCTGCAACTGAGTTCTGTTTATAAAATGAATACCAGTTACTAAATTTAACTCAAACTGCAAGAATCATTAATAAAGGGATATAACTCCAACATCTATATATAACAATGTTGAAAGACTGGCCAGATGAAATATTTAAAAACAATACGAATTCATGCCAACCCTTCGTCTTAAACTTTCACTGAATGATTATGGATTGAAATTCTGTAATGATCATTGACAGGTGCACAGTCTGCTTCTATATTACATTTCTTTAATATGCTTTTCAAGTTTGTAAATTGGTATTGATTTGTCACTTTTTCTTATCTGATATGTTTAGAACTTTGAAAAGATCTATCTGCTTGAACATTTTCTGTCATAAAATCCACAACACACTAAATAGTTTCACTTAACATCTGGTGCCATTTTCTTTAAAAATATAGACTGGTTTACTAACTAAATAGCTTACCAATAAAAAGGAATCTGGTAATCACATTTGAAGAAATAGGTCTGTTTTCTTAGAAATGGGCCATATACTGTTACAAATAGCAAATAAGTAAAGCAGACTTACGCAGCAGTCAACTTTTTAGGAATTTTCTCAGATTTACGAGTGGAATTAAAGAGATGATAATACAAATATCTTACTGCTTTATTTTAATTTTAATTTGTAATGTAGCAAGAACAATTAATCCATATGCAGTCTAGCATAAATGTAATTTGCTGAAAAAAGCATAGTATGCCAAAAGTGTAATGGTTGGCATGAATGCAATGTGCTTTGTAATCACTTTATGCACAAGCCTACTGACATTCAGCCAAACCTTTTCTGATAATTAGGAAATCTGGTCATGTCATCTATATTCCAATTTACACTATTAGGCAAAACGTGTTGCTAATGTCCACTTAAAAAAAAATGTCCGAGACATCTGTGCAAAAAAATACCAACCCCAAAACAAATGGACCCTTTTCCCCAATTTACTGAAATTTGGTTCATTCTGCATAAAACATGAAAATGGTTGGAATATTTAACTTTAAAATTTACCTGTTGCAGAGAGCTTGAGGACTTGCTGACTTCTGACATCACTCTCGACAAGTTCAATAGCTCGCCTGCAAACATCCAGTGCCTTTCTGGCATCCCCTGCCACTGCAGAGATTTTTCTTGCACAAAACATCACAGCACTTGGTTCCATCACAACCACTCCTTCTTCTTCCAGCTGAAATCCAAAGAAAAGTATTTTTTTTTCCCTCTAAAGATGCAAGACTGATATTCAAGTGGATAATTGAGTTTTGCTTTTGCTTGATTAAGAATAGAAATAAATACATTACAAGTACCTTCAGTTATGTATTTTTTTTATTAAAAAATGAAATTGCTGTTGATATTCAGGCTAAGCTTGCAAAATTTAAAACAAAACAAAAATTAAACTGACAAAGTTCTTACAAAATTAAATAGCTTTTCATAATGATGACTTTGAACTCAAATTTCTTGTCAACCCTAACAAGACCGTCTCTGTAAGGCAGTTTAATTTTTCATAAATCTGAATGGCCAGTTTTCAGTAAGGTATAACAAAAGATCATTAACTGCTATAGAAAAGCTGAAAAACTCGTTTAAATGTTTGGTATTTGAAACATGCAGTGATGGTCAACATTATGTTCAGCTGAAAAGTTTCTCAAGAACATTTAAACCTTATTTATTGCTAGTACAGGTGTAAAAACTTCAGTTCCAAACCCATACAACTCCATGGCTTCTTGCATTCTCTTAGCCGAACACAAATTCTCATAACTTTTCCATTTCCCATGACAAAAGCAATCATATCTCCCATGACAAGACAGACTAAAAACATACTTCTATCCCTTCCCACTTTTATTCACAAGAATCTGAATATTCCTTTTTATACTTCTGTGATGATTAACACTTTTATGAGGCTTATTTTCACTTTCATCTTCAAGATGCTTTACTTCCTGGACACAATTTTTTTTCAAATGCTATAATAAAAATTTGATCACGCAGACACGTCGCATGAAAAAAATGGGATTTAAAGTGTCTGAGGTACTGCTGTAAAGTTGGTTTGGCTTCCTCATAAACTCCACTACATCTAATATGAAACCTCTATGGATGAACCAACTATCTGGATTTTAAAGCTACAATCATTTTCCTCTAGTTTTTTGCTTTCAATTTAAAGAGTTATTTTTAAGAGACTTGCTGCAAAAAATTGTATGGGTTGGCAGGTCTACTCATTTATTGCTCTTAAAGGTCCTTCTTAGTATCATCCAGAAAACTGCTACAAATAAGTTTGAAATTTTTAAAAATTTGCGTTATGAGTATGGAGAATTTATATTAACTATTGAAAATATTATAAGTAAAAATTTCTGTTAAAACAATTTTCTATTTTCATTAGTGGTACAATAGCCAAATGAGACAAATTTTCTGATATAAATATATCATTAATTTGTTTTGCTTCTCTAGTCATACAACTGACACGAAAGGCCAGTCCATCAATACATTGATACTAATTTTAAAAAGCCAAACAGTTGTTACCGTTATTAGTAATACAAATGATATTCAGCAACAGAGAATGCAAACTATGCCAAAAGGTATTGGGGGATTTTATATGTTTTGTTGCCCTTTCTTGTTTCTATAGAGACAGTGGTACACTGCAAAGCTTTGTACAGGTTTGAGGTTCTCATGCATAGTGTATTAGATTGAACTAAATGGTGATTATATTCAATGTTCCAAGAGTGCTTAAAAAATTTCAACCTGACTTGTCAACAGAAAATATAAGAAAATTCTGTTATTACTGTTACAAATAACTATATGAATTATCCTCACCTTTTCTAATCTGGCTTTAAGAATTGCTGTAATCTGCTCTTTGCTGTAAGGGGCAAAGTTCAAAAGCTGTGGTCGACACTTTGGTCTTGCCTGTAATCGAGGCAACACACGATCTGTCAAATCTAGGGCATTTGCAATACCTGTGGAAAGGAATATATTAATGACTAAGTCTTAAAACAAAATTGAACATGTTCATTTCTACAGATATTTTGTATGTGCTGTTGCTTTTCTACAATTAAAACAAGCATCCCTCAAAGGATGTGGTCACAGAGCACCAATTATTCACAAAACACAGACCTAGTTACCTTGTGGTAGTGTATGTTATGTCACATAAAATAAAATGTGAATGGAGGATAATTTGATCATAAAGATGAAATTTTCCAGAAATAATAGACATAAAGAACTACTACACCAATGGATTGATCTAGATTCATTTTTTTAAATTATTATTAAGTAATTCCTCAACATGCAATCCAAACTTTTAAGTAAAGAGCAATTTGTTACCTCTGAACCACTGATGCAACAGTTCAAACTGATATGATAAAAATGAGCCGACCAACAAGTCAGTTGTATAATCTTGAAAGGCCAAGGTATGCTCAAATTGTTTCATTTATGTAAAGTTGGCTATTATAACATTTACTTGATGATATAAAGCCATCATAGTAAATGGGAAATTTATTAGTTGTCAGGGTCCCTGTCACTTAGCCACACATTCCTGCATCCAACACCAGCACATGCTTAATACAGTCAACCCAATATGTTTCTACAAAAGAATCTTATATCTACTGATTTTACTAAGCTAGATTTAACAATCTCCAATAAATCAGACCCCCAGATCAGTGTTGATAGTGATGGATCATTTGTTGATCTGATCTCACCTGTTCATTAAAATGTGATTCTGCTGAATGCAAATCTTTCTGTAACACTCCCTTCTACAGTTTTGACACTTAATAGTATTTGCTAACAGCCATATATAGCAGAAAAATCAAAATGGCCTAAGGAACTAAGGTTGTGTTATTCCATGTGGATTACAAGTCAACAAAACGTAGGACTTGATTTGGAAATATTCTGCATACATTGCCCAAAAACAACATTTCAAGACACAATAAATATCAGTGTCTAAAATGTATCCAGATATATTCAGACCTGTTTACCCATAAATTTTCCTGTCAGTATTTTAAGCAATGCCTGTCAGTATTTTCAGACCGCAGTCAGTATTTTCAGCACACAAATAGTAGATACTATCAATATACTATAATTATCATTATGTAGTATTACACGACATAATGTCTATACAATATTGTGTAAATAACTCTTAGTTTGCAAAGACGCTGGTATTCAGTTAATTCTGTATTTCAAGGCACAAATATGCAGAAATTGAACACCATTAACTTAAACATCCTGTTCATATTATAGTGATAAAAACCACAAAAAATACAACATAACCAAATTTATTGTTGTTTACCTCTGTTACTTTCTCTAAAAATTCTGTTTTCTCAGCTTCACACATATCCATAACATTTTAATTAAAGCCAATTCTCTATTTTACTTGGTTAAGGACGACTTGATATAAAACATTATGACAGACATTGTTACCACCCATCCACTTAGAAAATAATAAGTTTATCTAGATAGGTGAAGGCAATCTTATTTATCTGATAAAATCTAGTATCATCTTTGTCAATATTTACTAGAATGGAAATAAGGTTCATAAATTATTTTTCATTGCTTCCGTTAACTTGTCAGCTGAACTCAATGACAAATTCATATTTGCGATCAACTCACATAGAATCGCCTCAGCACGTGTTATTTGTTATTGAAGTATGTTTTGATCACTGACTTCCTTTCCTTTCATCATTGACAAAATGTTTCTATTTCCATTCACTAATGATTTCAATTTTGTATGATTTCCCGATTCCACATGCCGTGAACAGTCATTCCTTCCACCATGTGCACAGGAAAAGTCTAAAATGCAAACAGTGCAATCCACAAAATGTTCTCCTTTTGACGATGGTTTAAGGCATAGCCACAGAGTAGAATAAACTGGTAGAAAATGCTGCTTTCTGTGTTAGACTTTCCATTTTCATTATCAGTTTCGTGCTGACACTTTTTTGTCGGCGGCATTTTCCTTTGTTTAAACGACCGGATGTTGAGAATGTCAAAATAAGTGACGTGGCACAAAATGTGGATGCGGACCAAAGAGACGATACAACGAAACAAAACGGAAAGAAAAACGGCTTAAAAAATTAATTTTAAAAAGTAATAAATAAATGCAACCTCAAATCATATTTTCAGTTCAATGACCGTACGGATGGGCTTTATTCCGTACAAATACGGTCGGGTAAACAGGTCTGTATATTGCGAACACACCTGACTGAAAATGTTTCTTGGATTTTATGAATATGTGCAATCTAACCCACAATTTGTTCACCAGACCCTACACCGAATGGGGGAACGATTTATCAGACTAGATTTATTGGTACCTGATACCAGTAAAAGTGTAATATGATCCATTCAATCTATATGCTATAACAGAAACTGGTGTCTGTTGATTTACTTAAGTACACCCTACACCTCTACAGGTGTAATTTGGTCTGTCCAATTTGTGTTTTGCCATAACAGAAGCTTATGTGTACTGATTTTATTCAACACTTAATTGCACCCTATTGATTGACTTAAGTACATCCTACATGGGTATAAGTGTTATATAGCCAGACAATGGATGTAGATTTTACATCGAGTAACATACACAAAAAACAAGTGCAGGGATCTCTGAAATGCTTAATTACGCATATCTGAACGCAAACTTTTGATTTGGGATGCATAAAATTGCTGATACAGGAGTCCTCCGTACGCACGTTTCTTTTGCAAAGACAAAAGTTTTGTGGCAGAATAAATCTTGTAATCACTATGAAAACTAGTAATGCATTTATTTAATTTGTTACTGACATCTTTGATCAAAGGTCGCCAGCTTGCTTTGATAAAGGTGCATGTGTTTTTAAAGGCGCCACTAAAGGCTCCCTTTAAACCAAACAAATATATATTTGTTATTGCTGCATCATCAAATAATTGTGCTTCAGAGGTAATCAGTTATCATAGAAGTTGCAGCAAAACTATACTTGGTTATATTTTTTTAAATTGCCATTGTGTGGTTGACTATTAATTTCACATTTCTGCCCTTTGAGGTGGTCGATTGAAGTTGCAGCAAAACTATACTTGGTTATATTTTTTTAAATTGCCATTGTGTGGTTGACTATTAATTTCAGATTTCTGCCCTTTGAGGTGGTCGATTGTAGCTATACTCAGTTGTATGGCTATTTTGATTATATTACAGCAAACAGTTTCAATTTCAGATATCGACATAAGTGGATTAGGATATAACATTGTACTGTTATGGTGGTTTGTCAATGTGAAATAAAGATTTTTTTACTTAAGAATTGATTCCTGTGCATTTTTATATCCAAGTTTACAGCTTCCTGTCATGGTGCCTTTGAATTTCTCCACCCCAAACCCAAGACTGTATATACAGTTTTTATTAGCCAAAAATGTTGTCACCAAAAATATTGACAGATGGTATATTTTGTCACCAATATGTAAAACAAAATCGCAATTTGCAACATTGGTGAAGACCAGTGTGAACACTGTAATCAGACCTGTTTACCCATAAATTTTCGTGTCAGTATTTTAAGCAATGCCTGTCAGTATTTTCAGACCGCAGTCAGTATTTTCAGCACACAAATAGTAGATACTATCAATATACTATAATTATCATTATGTAGTATTACACGACATAATGACTATACAATATTGTGTAAATAACTCTTAGTTTGCAAAGACGCTGTTATTCAGTTAATTCTGTGTTTCAAGGCACAAATATGCAGAAATTGAACACCACTGACTTAAACATCCTGTTCATATTATAGTGATAAAAACCACAAAAAAATACAACATAACCAAATTTATTGTTGTTTACCTCCGTTACTTTCTCTAAAAATTCTGTTTTCTCAGCTTCACACATATCCATAACATTTTAATTAAAGCCAATTCTCTATTTTACTTGGTTAAGGACGACTTGATATAAAAAATGACATTGTTACCACCCATCCACTTAGAAAATAATAAGTTTAGATAGGTGAAGGCAATCTTATTTATCTGATAAAATCTAGTATCATCTTTGTCAATATTTACTAGAATGGAAATAAGGTTCATAAATTATTTTTCATTGCTTCCGTTAACTTGTCAGCTGTACTCAATGACAAATTCATATTTGCGATCAACTCACATAGAATCGCCTCAGCACGTGTTATTTGTTTTTGAAGTATGTTTTGATCACTGACTTCCTTTCCTTTCATCATTGACAAAATGTTTCTATTTCCATTCACTAATGATTTCAATTTTGTATGATTTCCCGATTACACATGCCGTGAACAGTCATTCCTTCCACCATGTGCACAGGAAAAGTCTAAGTTGCAAACAGTGCAATGCACAAAATGTTCTCCTTTTGACGATGGTTTAAGGCATAGCCACAGAGTAGAATAAACTGGTAGAAAATGCTGATTTCTGTGTTAGACTTTCCATTTTCATCATCAGTTTCGTGCTGAAACTTTCTTGTCGGCGGCATTTTTCTTTGTTTAAACGACCGGATGTTGAGAATGTCAAAATAAGTGACGTGGCACAAAATGCGGACGCGGATGCGGACCGAAGAGACGATACAACAAAACAAAACGGAAAGAAAAACGGCTTAAAAAATTAATTTTAAAAAGTAATAAATAAATGCAACCTCAAATCGTATTTTCAGTTCAATGACAGTATGACCGTACGGATGGGCTTTATTCCGTACAAATACAGTCAAATACGGTCGGGTAAACAGGTCTGTGTTATTGATTTCATTTCTGGTTCTTGCCATATAAATATTGCCTGCGATCCTGAGATCAAGAGACTTGGACAAAATGCCGTTTACAAATTGAGACAAATATTTTTGGTTAAACGAAAAAATGATGATTTCAAGAAGATTCAAAACTGTGCTAAAGTTGCTAGAACTGATAGTTCGGACGCGACAGTAGCCATGTGTAAGAATGTATGTGATGTCTGGCTTAGTGGGGACTGCAACTTTTGCTGTTGGAACTCCTATTTTTACCAGACTAGGAGTCATGGACTCCTTATTTTAAAATCCTAGCGAGACCTCTGAAGTCATACTATGAAACCATATATTCCAATTTTTAACAAGCAATTAAAACAAGAACTTTTCATTTGTATATTATTTACATTTATTTGCGAAATTTTTAATTTGTACTCACCAATCAAAATAAGCCTTGACCTAGAAAGTGATGGCCATTCAAAGATAGTGTACAGAATCTCCTGATTTTTGCTGTCTAATTGATCAATCTCATCAAGCACCATAACTCTAAAAAAGAAAGACATCATTGAGTAAACAGTACAAGAATTCAAGTCTTCTCCATTCAGTGGAAATCTCTACCACAACTGAAATACAGTACATACCACAAAAAAAATCAGTGATAATAAAAAGATGTTTTATTGATATTTTCCCCACATAAACAGGAATCAGACTTACATAATGACCAAACGTTAAATGTTCAATCACAATAATAAACTGTGTATAAATATTCACTATGGACAGTGCACAAATTATTAAATGCGGAATATGTAATGTCTCTGTACACTTACATGAAATTAAATGCCACTTTATAAAAAATTTACAAGTCTTTTTGAAGTTCTAGCTGGGAAAAACATAAAAGGACAATTAAAAAAAGAAAAATTAAACCCTCACATTTTAACCAAAAAAACCCAATAGGTACAATTATAACTTGGTATAAAAACAGCAATGAAAATATTTATGACTGGGGAACATAAATGAGTGAAAAATAAGTTCTTTTTAATCATTAAAGTTTGTGTAGTATAAATACAAATTAAAGGAAAATAGTAGGATTAAGGAAAAGTTGTCAATTCAAATAGTCCTTTATGTTCCACATATGTCCTGCCAAAACTTAAATCAGAAGCCCACACAAACAATAAATCTTTGCAAAAACCAAAACCATAACTGTAAGAATGCGGTCAAGTTATAACAAGAGACCCATGAATAACATATTGTGCATACATCCTATGTTTAATTTCGAGTCATGTAGGCAATACTGTGATTGTGTCACTTAAACATTGCGTTTCAATTACCTGAAAATTTGACAAAGGAATGAAGTCATAAATGACATTTGCATGCAGAAACTATGAACCTTTTATCAGAGTTACCATGACCTAGACTGCATATCTTATGCTCTAGAATCTAGAGATTTATTTATTACCCTATGTTCAAGACACACAAAGTTTTGTCAAACTTAAACAAGAACAAAATTTACTCTACAAAAACCATTTTCTTTGAGCACTGACATTTGGACCTTTTACCACAATATCATATAGACCTTTCCCACACTTTAAGTGCAAACACCTCCACAAATTTTAGTCAAGGAAGGCGGTCTAGAACTAAAGTTATTTTAAAATTATATTTCGGTTTGTATCCTTGATCTTTGATTCAAAAAGCTTCTTTCTTCTCAATGTGCAAATCTTCCATAAACCTTAGAATAAAAACATATTCTCCATCAAGTCCATCTCTTCAAGCATTCTAGCACAGTCATTTTCATCACTAGTATTGCTTCCAAGGTTAGATATCAAATGACATAGATCTGGATTTTGAGTGGATTTTACAACAAATGAGAACACCCTCTCACAACCTGCATTTGAACGAGGAACAATAAGTACATTAATCATGATGCTGGACAACAATTTGTATTTGAACTGGCCATTAGCATCCTTGAATTTACTAATAAGATTCCATTGCTAGTCAATTTGTTTAGAGTTTAAGATCTAGTTGGTTTCTTTGGGTTCCTTTCACATTAATCTTGATGGGAAATAGACCACTCTGTTAAAATCACTCATCCCTTTTGACACATCAGCAACTACACTTTCCAGAAGTTCATAATTCAAGGGAAACCGCTTAACAATGTAATCACAAACAATTGTGTAATAGTCCCTTACAGCTTTACAGAATTGACAAAGCCAGATTTCATACAGCTTACATTTAGCCAAGTATTTTCTTGCTTCTGAACCAACTGTATCATCTGACTTTTGTTTCTTAGTCATGATAATCGATATCAGTAAGATTCTTGGCTTGTGAAATTTATTTTGCCTTTACAAATTTAATCAGCAACTGCATTAATAATTCAAGCATGTTTTCTGTTTTTGAATAATAGACTTCCTCCTGTTGCATAATTAAGTTGTACTTGTTAAATAAAAATGTAATTATGTGGTCTAGAAAAACGCAATAACTCTTCAGCCTCTGGGACTGCAAAGCCTTTTCCTCTCTGTAAATATTTTTTTTACCGTCTTTCTAGTCATTTCTAACCAACGGTGTCTGACATCTAGACAAGGCCATTTTATCTGATTTCTGTGATTTAGCTTTCTCTAAGGAAACTATCTTGGGTTTTATTTTCTTTTTCCTGCTGAGGCAGACCTGAGGGTAGTACTAGCCCGACTTCTAGATTTATCACAGTTCAAAGCTTCACTGCCTGTACCTGCACTGTCGCTATTTCCTACTTTATTACTAGATACATGTGAAACTTTATTCTTGGAACTAGACACCTTCTCTGACATCCTACTTTTGGCATTAGCTCTTTTGCCTTTAACCTCTTGTTTCTTGATTTCTTTACCAAAATATAACTGTAAGGGTTCCCAGTCTTTTAATACCTTCAACAAGACACAACCATCTCATTACACAATGCTTCAATATTTTTCTCTGCTCTTCCCCACAAAGAGTCTAAAGATCTCTCAGTTCTTTTTGTCTATTCACTTTATCCAAATAATGTCAACTAATAAGTCATCAAAACTGATCAACAACATATCAGCACCCTTTTTAGCTGTTAAATGGCATTAACATACACTCTGATATCTGAGGGATTCACCAGTTATATTTCCAAATACACGTTTATTGCAACCTGTCATCACTGAAGCTTTATCTGATTCAAAGGCAATAGAGTTATTCCAACTTACGTTTCTCTTTTTCAAATCATCATCCAATAATGTGAAAATATTTTCCCCAGTTGATCACATATTGGAACTGACAAAAGTGCTTCAGTTACAACCATATCTGTGTTATCAAAATATCTAACAACTGAGTACAGCTTCTCAGAAAATTGCTACCATCAGTTACTATACTGAAAGGTTGGGATGTAATATTATAGACAATGCCTTCCTATATTAACTTACACTGTTGTAATACAATAGCAGTAGTTTTTGTTTTGCCACACTGATAACTATTTGCTACTGAAAATTTGGGAAACACGCACTTGAATAGTTTAGAAGCATGGTCAGATGCAGCAAATGCAACATTATGCTCAACCAAAAAGTTTGTAAAATATACTTCGGCCTTAATTACATCCAATTTAGTTTCTCGCACTACAGATCCAAATCCCATAGGTCAGCAACTACAACTTGATTTCATTGCAACATATTCTATGTTTTTTTGTAATTTATGTGGCGGCGAGTCATCTTGCCCACCATGGGAAATGTTCGAGTCAACACAACATAATCAACAATAAATGTAAAGGTCACCATTTTTACTTTTTTCTAAGCATGACCAAATATCTGAGTAATCAGTTTTATACTTTTGCAACCACTGTTACAACTATTTAAGAGGCTGCCTGTCCTCTTCACCTTTGATGCATTTTTGTTTTGATGACATTTTCAGACGGCCAGATGGCAAAACAAAAAATGAAATCTAGATCACATGCATGCTTCTCATGATCAAAATAGGCAAGTTTAAAGCATCTGAGGTACCACTGTATAGTTAGTCTGGTTCCCTACTTAAATCCACTCAGTCAAAAAGGAAACTCCAAATCAGAACACTGAGTCTAATATAAAAAGCCGGATCCAAAATGAACCAGTACAAAAATATCCAGAACAGAAAAAAGATCATATTTCCTTTTTGCTATCATTCCACAAATCCGTGATGTTATTGCTATTTTCGTAAGACTTACAGCAAAATTTAAAGAGTTGGCAGGTCAGGGTCAATTGGGAAACCATAAAGTAAAATTTTTTCTTAGACTTTATGGTTAGTATTGATGGAGTGATGAATAGTACTAGTTTCTTAATCAATATGACCGATCTATCTTTGCAGCAAAATTTAAAGAGTTGGCAGGTCAGGGTCAATTGGGAAACCATAAAGTAAAATTTTTTCTTAGACTTTATGGTTAGTATTGATGGAGTGATGAATAGTACTAGTTTCTTAATCAATATGACCGATCTATCTTTGCAACAAAATACTTACACTGAAGGCCCAGCACTTGTAAGACATTTCTCAACAGCTCTTTGTCTTTCCTTGGATGTCGGTGCATTCTTCCCTGTTAGGTCCATGTACAGTTTGCCAAACACGGTACTGGAGTCTTTCAACGTCATGCAGTTAAGATACAGAGTTTTACAACTATACTGATCCTACAAGAAAATACAGGTATTATGAACGTCATGACGACAAAACAAGCCTTACATTTAGAATGATTAAAATCAGATAAACATACTATTAACTAATCTAAATTAAAAACCCATGTACATGCTTATCAGGAACGTTCCATCCCTTCATACTGCATCTTCATGTGCATAGATACAGACCATAGATTAAGTGTGGATAGTTGTAGTAAGAAAACAAAAAAAACCTACATACCATCAGTCATTGTAATGTGTTCATTTAAAAGTTGTTAACAGCCTACATTTTTTGTATTTTGTATGTTCATACATCGCTAGTGCAAAGACCTTTCTTTCATACCGTGCTTAGATCACAACACAAATTTTTGTTACCTGAGCAAGGAACATTTGT
Organism: Potamilus streckersoni; assembly: GCA_016746295.1. NCBI lineage: Eukaryota > Metazoa > Mollusca > Bivalvia > Unionida > Unionidae > Potamilus > Potamilus streckersoni. Next base: position 2,930,255 of record JAEAOA010002340.1, on the reverse strand, counting down.
CCTTATCTTGTAAACTGACATTCTCCTCCTTTACTCTTCTACATCTAAAGGCATGGAAGTAACTCCAAAACAAATCCATGGGCCGTGAGTGGCCCACTCATCATTATGGATCACTGTCATCTCACCTGTCTGTGCAGGTTTAAGTCTTGGATTCAGATAATGTGGGTATATGACAGTTTGCCAGTAGTTTCTCATAGGTAACTGGTTCTTTCTGCAGTTTCTCCAGGTTCTTCCTCAACCATTTATACAAGCCACCATGTGCTAAAAAAATGGTATTGAATTCTACAACAGCAACAACCAAAACACATCCACTACATCAAATATCAGTCAAGTTGGACTTCTATCCCTAAAAGACCCTCAAAACATAAAAGTATACCTGAAGCTGATGGAAGTATACCTGAAGTTGATCGAGAAGATGCATCAGGCTTGCTGTCTTGCCAGTGCCAGGAGCCCCTGATATGTACAGACTACCAGCAGTCTTATTCAGCATGTGTCCCTTGAGAAAGGCATTAATTTCCTCCACCTCCTTCTCTCGCCCTACTAGCCTTTCAGGTTTGGACGTGTGAAAAGACTGTTTAGCTTTGTGATATCCATTACCTATATTAAAAAGAAAATTGATAGCATCAAAATCTTTAAAAGATTGAGGACATTCTCTGCTAAAATTATAAATCTCAACTTGCATGTAAAGTAACAATCTTCAGATACAAAACAAGAAAAGGCTAATTCCAACTGTTCCCCAAAGTCTATCTATCACAATCATTTGGACAATTTTGGATATTTTTATTTTGGTAGACACAAATATGCCTCAGCTGTAAAATCCAAATTATCAGCAAAAAGAAAAAGAAAAGAAAATCACAAAAGAAATGACAAAAATATGAAAAATATAATAAATGGTCATTGTTCTAATTTTATGACCATGTTAACAAAAAGACTCAGTTGAAAAGCACATTCCTCAAGACTCACCATCAGGCTTATAAAATCTCACGATCTTGGGACTTTTTAGAGAGCTATTTTCCTTCATGCACTCATTGCTGTTTGATTTTGTGGGTGACAATACAAGTGATTTTAAGCTCGTCGACACTGAAAATAAAAATAATTGTCTGAATGGAAAATTTAATATGATTAATCAGGGTCAATGCTGGACTCTAATTAATTTTCAAATAAGGCGGTGGTGGTACAACATGAATACGAGTTCACATTTATAATGTTCAAAACAACCCCTTAAAGCAGCATTATCAATATTTGAGCCAAATTTTGGAAACAAGAAATACAATGGAACTCCATGACAACATTAACAAGCATTAAAATTTGATCCTGCAATGTTGTTTAGGAATAGTTGTTTTTTCAAAGAGTAACATCAAAATTAGGTTAGTACTGAAAAAAAGGCACATTATAAACCTGATCTCAAAACTTTTACATGATCAAAAATGAAATAATATTTTGAACCTTAATAATCTGCCATAGGTCTCCAAAGAACAAACATTAATTTGTAAATGAGCCACAAATGCATGGAATTTCATAGACCTTTTCAAGTTCTAGTCATGAATGAATTTCATTGGAAATCTTGTTTAAGCATAAAAGCTCTCAAAAAAAGAGAGGTGAAATCAGCTTCATTTTCTAAGTATATTTGCCCATAATGCCACATCTTCTGCCATGACTGATATACAGTAACAAGTAATAAAATCTTTAAAAAAAAATATGTCAACACATGAATCAAAGGTCCAAATTACACATTGGTAGTTAAAACTTAGATTAGTGCAAGCTACATAGAATATCCTAATTCTTCTCAAAATGGGTAATATATTCAGCACAAGTTATATACAGTTATATACAGTGAATTAGATTTGTTACTTCAGGAATATTTAAATAAATTTTTAACAAAATACAAAATCAATTCCAGTTTTTAACAAATACATTGAAAACACTAAACTTGAGAGGCGATTTAAGTTTTTAATGAAGGCCTTAACCTCACTTAAAAACGTTTGGCAAGAAATTAAATTTTGAAAAAAAACTGGACGTCTTTTTGCTATGTAGAAAACTGGGACTTGTCAAATCTTAAATAAAATCCTAAATCAATACATTCTTAGTTAAGACCAAGTTTATATCAAGAAACATGACCAGAAAAGTAATTCAAAACTGTTCATGTGTTAAATCTGATTAAAAATTTTAAATATAAATGTGATGTTGAAATTACATAAATGATGAATGCTCTGATTAAAAAACATGTTACCTTTTTGAGATGGTGAATTAGCAGTGTTGTAAAACTTTTGCATAAGGCTCCCACAGCAGGCAGGAGTTTCCTCTCTCTTGCTAGGTATCAAAGTGGATCCATTAGACCGTCTCTTGCTTGGACTTGGTGTACACAATATGGGTATGACTAGATTTTCTTCATTACCTATAAAAATGTTTACTGTGTTAAAATATACTGTGTCACTTTTATAGTTCTAACAGATCCATAAGGTCGATACATAGGCCAAAAGTAGTCCGGAACTTTCTTCAATATGGAAAACATTGCGAAGCACCTGTCCAACAATTCTAGTGTATAGATCAATGGATTATGGCATTACAAGGCAAAGGCTAAAGCATAGAAGATCCCCAGGAAAAATGCATTGTAATTGTTTCATCAAACATGATGAACAGTGCTCCAAGAAAATTCTCTTTCAACAAATGCCCAGTGCTGGTGACAAAAAAAAAAAAAATCAAAAGCCCAGGCACTCAGCAAAATTTCCTTTTAAATATTATTAGTAACAGAGTGTTGCAATAGCTACACTTAACAAATGAATTCAAGGACGGGAAGGGGGAATGCAACTGTCATTAATGTTCAATAGAATTGGTGTTAAAAATTTTGTGCTGGATTCTGAACAAACTGGTGAGAACCAAGTTGATCTGGGCAATCATAACGTTAGCAATGTCAAAACTGTATATGATTACATCTGATCACGAGATATGTTTGTCTTTATACAAAAATGAACATACATTACAATTGGAACTGATGAATTGTTTAGGTAAGGAGATATAATATTTTCAGGCTTAATGAAAGTTTTACTTGTAATACAGCAGTAACAATTTCCTTTGCCTAGTACAAGTGGTAATGTTGTTTTTAATCAAATATTATTGTCTTTAGATCAATTATAACCCATGGTTATCATCCTGACAAGTGTTGGTTAATGAACAATATTTTAACATAGAAAATAATAATAAATAAAAAATAGTAATAAAGAAAATAAATAATAACAGAGAACCAGTCTGAATGTTCAGCTCAGTGTGTTGATTATGTTGCATACTGGTGATAGTTGTATTTTAACAGACATTGAATGTACAAGAATGACTCACCAATATGTTGTTAAGATGCAAAGAATATAATGCTCCCATCCACATTTTTTGTTGAGGTGTTTTAAAAAGTAAAACTGTCAGCCAGTTGTTCGTAAATTTATTTCTACTGAACTTTGCTATCTTTGCAGATAGCCAATTTCTTCCTAAAACACCTTCAGAGAAAGAATAAGACAGATATAACAAATTAAATAATACAATATTTGCCAGTCAATTTAAGTGCAGAGATCATTATTTTCAATCCTTCATGAGTGTTGAATTTTGGGGTTTGCCTTACAATAATGTATTTTGCTGTCTATGATTCTATGAAGAAAAAGAAATAAAATGCACAAAAATATGAAATTTAGATAAGATCTTTATTTCTTACAATACATTTTAAAGTCATACCTTCTACACCTCTTTTTCTTGGTGAAGTAAAGACAGGCTTAACACTTGGCTGTGGTTGAACAAAGTTGATATTTTCAGTCTTTTGTTTGGAACAGATGGATTTTTTACTCTTTCGTACTGGAAATTCCAATTTTCTCTGAACACTGGCCATGCTTTCAGCCATGATCTGTAATTGCAAAGTTGAAAAGTCAATGTGTTTCATTGCCTTGTTCATGTGCATATGTGACAGCAGTAAATCTAGTGATACATTTGCTACCACCCTTAGATGAAAACATGTGTGTGCATGTGTGTGTGTATATAGTCGTACAAATTTATGTCAACATCATCGGGCCCGATGAAATATTGTCAAGATAAGTGGGGGGGTCGGAAAAAAGATACAAGTTAAATTCATCAGTAAGGGGTGACTTATCAGTGAGCAACACTTACACTGTTGAGAAAAGAAGCAATGGAAATTTTGAGTACATGATGAAACCAGTGTGAAAGACACATGTATATTGACAAATTACATTTGGTTACCTTTGTGTAATAAAATCCACATTAAAATATTGCATAGGTCACACCCTGATAAGAAAAACATTATGACACATGTATTCAATGTCAGCATTATCACAGTTATTTACATGCTTCAAGTAAACGTACATGTACTTAAAATGACTTAGATTTTGGTCAGTCTGTTCCCATCTTTTTGAAGCTACCAAGGAGATTGAGCTATTCATGGAGAAATGAAAACCTGACATGTTGATTTAAACATATTTAGTTACAGAATTCATCATCAGCGTTTCCCATTACGCACAGTTGTGCGTCAGGGATGCACACTGGAGAAAATTGACGCACATAAATTTTTTGCTATGCGTTTTTTGACACAAAGAATTTGCAAAATAAAATCAGGATTTATTTTAATATCCAACTCGTTGCATTGGAGATGGCATCATGTATACTTTGATTATACATGATTATGGATGGCATCGTGAATACTTCTTGTTTCGTATGCTGTGTTGCACGCTGCAATACTGAGCATACAAAGCAGAGAACCAGACTACCATTAGGCAATATTATGACAGTAGCTTCCACTTATCTCGAGAGCTCTAACGCGATTCTATCGAGTTCATCAAGATATCCAGATGTTTAACCTCAATTCTTGTTGCACTAAAATGTGATCTCGAGATCAAAACAGCGTGCACTAAGAATCATTAGCGAAGAAAGTAATAGAAGCAGAACACAAAAGAGCAAATGTCGATCTGACTCTAATCAAGTGAATAATCCTTTTGTGACATCGTTTGAAAATTTTCTAATTCTGCCCTTGATCACCACAAGATATCTTTTGAACACATTATTACCTAAAACATTCTTTCAGAACAAAGAAATAAGTAAACTTGCAGAGACAAATCCATTATTTGGATTACAAATTCAGGGGGTCATTGCAGATTTTTCTAACTTCGCTGCAACGAAAGAAAGATCTAAAAGTACAAGTGTAGCTTGTTAAAAGAGAAGATGAATTATTAGCCTCTGATTTTTGGATAAATGTGTTTTAGGACGAAGTACAATGAAACCGATGATAGTACACATTTTATGACAGGCAGTAAATAAACTGTCGTTTTGTTAAAGATTTATATGGAGTTTTGTATTGGCTTATATGTAATGTGTTGGTCTATAATATTGCTACAAAAATTATAAAGAGACTTAAAAGTACGACTTTAAAAGAAAAATTAACTAATAAAATTATTCTTTGGATAATGAATTGAGTTAAATGTGCATATTGGTTTATTTGTATTTGAGAGAGAGAGAGAGAGAGAGAGAGAGAGAGAGAGAGAGAGAGAGAGAGAGAGAGAGAGAGAGAGAGAGAGAGAGAGAGAGAATATTGTGCAAATTGCAATATCATATTCAAGCTGAAAAAGTATGGATTAGATGAAAATTTATCGGTACATTTTTACCCCCACATTTTTTGACCCTCAGTTCTGTAACGGGAGGGGGGTACGCTCAGTTTTACACTCCTGGGGACTACACTGTTCATCATGAAAAGGAAATAAAAGCAAACAAGTGATATATGACTGATGATTAATGAAGGCATAAAATTATACCTTGACACATGCTAATGAGGTATTAAAATAAAATGATTCTTACAATGCAATATTGTAACAATGTCAACTAGTGTTGTTCTGATTATCGAATATAATCGATGACCATGATAAAACAAACCATACTCTGTAGGTGCAAACTTAATTAAGAACATATAGTTATGATTACATGATTTTGCTATTAAATTGTAAATTTATTAAATTGTTTTAAAAATATGATTTGTTTCAGCTTAAATGTAAAATCCTATTGTAGTATAAATAATGACAAACAAGAAAATTATGTCCTTTATTTAATTGATAGACATGTCATATATATGAATGAAATGGTTTTGGGGAATTCGGGTTTGGAACAGTATTTTTTAGTTACATAAAACTGATCTGCCATAATAAGATGCTTTTATTTAACAAAGTTCTGAACAAAAATAACATCTTGGAAGAAAATATTTTTTATCAGATTAAAGTATAAATATTAAAGTTATTACTCCAGTACATTTATTAACATTTTTAACGGGATCCACGATTGGTCTAAAGCGCTGTCCATTACGGATAATTGCCATCCCACCTCTGCCGAGTCTAAGATTTGGCAAACGTGGATATGTGAGAAAGCTTGCCAGTAGCATCTCATGGGTCGTTGTTATTTCTGGTGATTTCCCAGTTTCTTCCTCCACTATTAATACTGGCAGTCATGTATAGCCTATCGTGTTCTGAAAAATGGTGTTATGCCCCACTTCAACATAACGTTTATATCTCTTGAGCAAACAAAATATAAAATTTACTCTTAACCCTTTCATCACTGCAGACCGCATAACCGGTCAGGGGGAAGTAAGTCCGTTTACACTATGGACCGACTTTTCGGTCTGGGGCAGTGTTCTTCTTTAACATTATAGTACCCGACTAAATATCTTTCGGGGTACCTCTAATAACTTCCATCTGGTAATGTAGATGTTATATTTGGATGATCTCATGAGTTTAACTTGTATACAACTAGAAATAACAAAGTAGGAACTTTTAACGTGGTTTCCGAATGGCTAAAATTTGTATCCAAAATGGCGGTGTTTGAAGGACTTTTATAGTAGAGTTTTCGGAGGATTTAAATAATTTCGACCTGGTAAATTTGGATGAAAATGAGAAAAGACGTATGGAGAGACAATGGAATGCACTTGTGGGTGACAGTGATGACAATGAAGAGGACTTTGAAAGTTTTGAACCAGAGGAATTGTAAGTTCAACGAGGGTTTTTTTTTTTGGATGAAGCTCGAAAACCAAAGAGATTTGTTTCAGTTTTCTGACAGAGTTGGGCACACCCAAGTGTTATATGGCTCCAGAAAAGCTTCAGATTATTTTCAAATATTCTATTCAGATGAAGTTTTTGGACAAATTGTCTGTTTAACAAACTTAAATGCAACGATCAAACGTGGCAGAGCGTTATAGGTGTGTGGACAGATCTCACCTTGGAGATCATTTTGGTTCATTTTATAGAATTTTATATATTATAGACACCATGAAATAAAGACTTGTATTGTTACTGTGATTATTCACTAGTACATCTAGGATCAATTAAACACATTTTAAGAACTTTCTAAGTTTTCTAAGAGGTAATAAAATAATTACTTGTATTTACCTGTTGTGTTACCTGTTTGTACCTGCATTTTAACAGTTGTAATAGATGTGCACATTTTAATGAATTAGTCATAAAATTTCATTTTTAACCTTGATTTTGACACATAATCCAGCCAGATATCTTTAACATTGACAAAGTTATGTTGTTTCAAGTCCACAAGTCATTTTGCTTTACACCTCCAAAGTTACTTAGTGTTGAGGACTCTATGCCTACAAAGTTACTTAGTGATGAAAGGGTTAATCTTTTAAATCTTTCTCTTTTTGAAGCTTAAGGTACAAACCAAAACCTTACAATGACCACTTGAATTTGTAATTCAAATAAGACATTGGGTGATAATGTGTTCTCCAGTTAACTTGTGGCAAACAAGAGATTTGTTTACAAATTTTAAACTGTCAGGATAGGATTATCCATTTGAAGTCTTTGATATGACTAGCCATGTGCAGAGTATTCTGAAAAATGCATTTTGAAGCTTAAACATTAAATTCTTTTGATTTATCATGATCTCAATATTACATATTTATATTTTTTCCCATATAAACCCAAACATTATGAAAGGAGCTGTTTAACAAAAATGAAATGAAAATATAACCAATCGTCAAAATTTTAGACTTTTGGAGACAAGTTTATTTCCCTCAACAAATGAAAATATGCAAAAAAGTAAAAATGTGAACATTTGTTTATAATACCATAACTAAAAAAAAAAATGTTCATCTATTAATGAATTTATATGAGTAACAAACGACATTTATAATGAATTCAAATTGTTTTCTACCTACAGTAATTAAAGCAAATTGCCTAATTCTGCATTAGGAGTAAATATACTAATTGAGAATTAAATCACATAAAGGGCGACTTTGAGGGCTAACTCTGTAATGGGCCGAGATCTTAATTTTTCAATTAAATTGCATAGGCAGAACTTATTAATGGGCCGATTCTGTTATGAGCCGAAATCTCCCGTTACCAGCTCCTGCGTGACCTGTACAACTTAATAAATGAAAATTATCATCATATTATTTTTTGGTTCTTTAGAAACGGTCTCAAATTTTGGTTTAAATTTCATAAATTCAATGAAAATTCCACACCGATTTACTTATATTAAAACTAGAATCAGTCATACAAATCAAATCGGAAAATACCAAGTCTCTTGCCGATCTATCTTTTCTGATAACATCATGAAAATGTTACATGTTTTTATAAATTTAACAAATTGAATTCATTTAAATAGCCATATCACTCAAGATTCTCGTCATTTAATAACGAAAACAGACAGTGGTACTTCAAATACATTATGTTCACAAACAATAAAAAAATATTTGGGAAAATAAAAAAAGACGAATATTGCTATACTTTCACATATATAAAAACATTGACTGACGGTTAAAATTTTTTACCGAAGCACCCTTTGAACCCAAATACTGTGATCAAAAAGAAATTTTCTTTTAAATCAATGATTTCATCTGTACCTCCAACGTCTTCCCAAGCTTTCTTGACCAAATGTGGCGCGAAGTTAAGTATTGTTTCCTTTCCATTGGTCGCTTGTATTCATTTGGAACACCTCTGCATTCAAGAAAAGAATTAGAAACTTCCCAGTAGTCTGTCTGTTCGTCGGCCAGTGCACGAAGTGAAACGTCGAGGAATTCATATAATTCGGTGAAGATTTACAAACACAATGCCAAGGTTGAAGATTATATTATTTTTTTTCCCCATTACTGTGTGTAAGAGTAATGTTTATATTTCAAGTCACCGAGAGGGTATGACCTGTTTTATGGTATAAACCAGTGTGAACTGTCCATATCATAACACTCCATATTATATACCCAGTCGAGTTTTGGCGCATTTACTCATCTTGAATTAAATATTAAATGCTTTAAAATTTAATAATAGTATAGTTTAACCAAATTCTATGCAGTTCCGATTATTGAATGAGCTATACCATAACTGTCTTAAAGAAAATTTGAGACGAATATCGTTGATTACAGTATGGACTTGTACCTATAGTCCGAATCTATAAACCCGTTTGTACCCTCCCCCCTCCCCGATTTCAATAACGAAAACGTTTGATATGATAAAAGGTGCACAAAACTAAGTTAATTGAATCATTTTCAACTTTTGTTGACATGTTTCATTTGGGTTAAATGCAATGGTAGCTGAGGAATGCCATATTTACATAAAGAAAACCTCACTTTCATTAAGAAATCAAAGGATTTATAGTTATAGTTTTCTGCATAATTCACAGGGAGGATTACATGAAGTGTCACACGTTTTTTGTTAAAGTTCTTTTATTTATATGTATTTGTAATTTGCACTAGACCTATGCTGTGAAAGCTCAACATCTTGGCCTTTGTCAGAGTTGATTTTTGCAGTTTCCATACTCAGTTCTTTTTGCTTCCACCAAGAATTTTTCACCTTGGGCATCTTTGATGTCCAGATTTTATTAGACATTTTCTCAGTGAAGGTGTTATAATTTAATGTGATTAAAATTCCTTCTTTCCATGGAAACACTGCTCATAAGTTCTTACAGCAATGATTGTGGCCATAGCTGTTTGGTAGATTGACATTTTGTTTGAATACAATAGGGCACATTGCATGTATGATGATTACACTTGAATAAAACTTGTAAAATTGTAAAAAGAATTTCACTTGAGAAAACTTTTTAATTTGGTATATATTTATATTTATTAAATCACTAAAAACGGGTTTTTAGTAATTGATCCGGAATAATCTGATAATGATTTAATTAAAAATGATGTGGTATCACACACTATTCACTCGGCCACAGTAATAAACTACAAAACGGTATACCACATAAAAGAATACCGCAAAAGCTATTCAAAGAAATTCAAGTTTGCAGGTTTGTTTGATTTACAGGAGGGGGGTCGGGGTGTGTTTGCTAGCCAAACACTCCAACAGTCACAAAACTATATATTTTACACTTGCAGTGAAATAATATAAAAATCAGATGAATTTATTATGATAACTTTATTGACATCTTTTCCATACAACTACTTTTTATATGATGATAAGAACTGATTTTATATTTTTTTCCTTACAAGAATCGCTGTAAAATCTCTGAGCATGGGCATCTTATGTTCTGCCTTATTATTAATGTCAACAATATGCTGCTATCCGATTAATCAGGAACAATTACCAAACTTTCGCTATTAATAAGACCATAACTGGAACTCTTGTGTGGAACGCACCGAATTAGAGGGGTTTGTTTGATGGGAACTTACTTTTTCTAATCTGAAACTAACATCATCTTCTGATGCTAATATTTTGTAACAGTGTTCACAATAGCCACTGCTTTGATCATGCAGAACAAGCGCTGAAGTCCTTATCAGAGAGAGGCCATTTAATGGAGAAGGAAGGCAAAAACATGTGTTTTGAAATGGTATTACCTGCTCTTTCTTATATAAAGGACACTGATATTCATTTTTCTTACTGTAAATCGCATCAGCTATACTGGTACATTTTGTATTTAAAAAAAAAACACAATTTGCTCCTTATAAGACAGACAAAATGTGGCGTTTTATAGAATGTATTCAGCCACCAGAAAAAAGCAAAAGTTTAATGAAAATGACATTAAAGAGAGGAATAATTCTTAGGATAGGGAAAAGTGTTATCGAATGTTTCAGATAACATGGACAAAAGACAGGGTATGGCTGAATTATGATGAAGAAAAGAACATTATTTGTATAACTGGTTTGCGAAATTAGCAAAAACAGAGAAACCATTCAGTTTTGTTGCAGGTTGTTCATACTTTAAAACTGAATAAGTAAACATGCATGAAAGCATAGGTAACAAAAAAAAAACAGAAAAGCTGCTATGCAGATACCACCAGAGAAATTGACCACCGGTAAGATCTTGGGGAAGATTTAACGTAATGTGTTAAACCATAGGTGCTCTGCACAAGCTTGATGCTGAGAAGAAAAAAAACACCCTATAATCTGAAGGAAAGCAATCATAAAGAGTGACAAAAATATATCAGATTAGCCCCATGACCCATTCTGGCATAGGACACTGTCTATCATACTATATAAGAGACAAGGTCAGTAACTTCCAAATACTTCTTTTTACCCATGACTCTCGATTTCCTTCTGCTATTTTGGTCGTTAAAGGCATATGGTCATAATCTATGGCTTTTTTTACTCCTGAGATATGTTACTGTTCATTAAGCTATAATTGACTTTTTTGTGTTGCACCAAACTAAAGTTACAGCTTCCAAAACGTGCGAATTTCACCTGCCGGGATAATGTTACTCTCAGGTGACAACCGGTGAAGGTGGTTATTGTAAAGAACCGAAGACCCATCAATGATTTTGCATGGATGTGTTAGCTGGATGAGATGAATGGAGTTGATGTTGGAGACACTTAACAGAATTGATAAACAGGTTGTTATATTTACTCACTACATCACTGGAAGAAAAAGGCAGAAACCTGTTTTGGTGGAGCATTTACGGTCAGTTCTTGTGGGTGCAAGTGTGGATGCTGATGTAGTGGAATTGGAATGGGACATATTAAAGAGTTTAGTGTACAGCAAGTAGGTGTACATTCAAATATTTATATTAAAAAATACAAGAAACATCATTGATGCCAGATTTGTTAAAATTCTTTATTTAGCATAGTATATTGATTTTAAATGGTAACCATGTAAGAAAAGATTTCAAAAACTTAATATCAACATTTTTTAAGTATTGACATTACATATTTCTTGATGTATATTTATTCAGATTATAATTTTCTTAATGTATTCGGTTATCTTGCAAAGACATCTATGCTTTGACTTGGTCCACAGTTGTAAAATGATGTGTTGCTGACTAAAAGAATAGTATGGCATTGATTAACCTTATCCTAACAATCCCAGCCTACTCTGCTAATGCTGAGAATGGTTTCTCAGAGATACAAATGGTGAGGAGTGAATGGAGATCATGTTTGCGACCTTGGGTTCTGTCGGACTTACTCTTTATAATGTTCCATACAAATGATTTTCCAACATATGATCCATCACCAGCAATACATTTGTGGAATGTTTCAGGGAGATAGGTAAGGAGACCTGAACAAACCCCATATAAACCCCGAGTGAATGTGGAGGATGAGAAAGGACAACTGGATTCTTTTCTGGAATTGGATCCAGATATTCTTGAGAAACAAGAAATGTGAATTGACTGACTGATGATTTGAAGCAGGATTTGATTTATAATTCTGTAATTCTGCATTTCATATGATAATGCTATTTATGAATAATATTGTTATTAATCTCAATACATGTGTGTGATATTGTTTTTGGACAGGGCTAGTAAAAATTTGGCAGGACTGGTAAATTTCTGAACATACTAATTCTTCTGGCTACAAAGAAATTTGTGTTAAATTCGAGCCCTGTAGTCAGTGGTTACCATATGCAGACCTGCCAACTCTTACGATTTTGGTGTAGGTCTTACGAAAATTAAACTTAAAATACAGACTAAAGGCATAAAAGCAAAAACTATGGAAAAATTATCATTGCTGAAAAACTGGATAATTGTTTCATCTATGTTTTATTTGGATTCAGGTTTCATAATAGAGTTAGTGAAATTAGTTAGGGAACCAGACTAACTTTATATCAGCACCACAGACACTTTAAAATGCACCTATTCCTGCGGAGCATCTGCATGATCAAACTGTTGATTATAGAATTTTTTTTTAAAATGGCGTCCCAAAAGTGATACATGATTAAGCTGAAATGGAAAATAAGCCTGGAAAAGTGTTAATAATCAACACAGAAGAATAAAATGGATTATTCAGATTCTTGTGGATAAATTAATAGAAAGGACACAATTAGGTTTATTGGACATCATATACCAATTTCAGTTTCATGGCATCAGATAGGATTGCCATCATATAAAATGGAAAAAAAAATTTCAAAAATTATATCAAGTTGACTGATAGCAGCAAGCTATTGAGTTACATAGTTTTTGGAACTAAAGTTTGTGCAACTGTAGTAGTGGTAAATAACGTCTGTGCGTACTTTACAAACCTTCAGTTGAACATAATGTTATTGTCTCAGTATCAAACTTTTGTTTTCCAGCTTTACAATTGTAGTTATTGATATTTTGTTAGACGTTACTGATAACTGGTCACTCTTACGGGGAAAAAAATCAGCTCTCTTAGATGGACTCATTGGGGTTGTCAGGTCTGCATATGTTGTACATGATTGAAAAGACATTAAACAGTCACTTGGTGCATTAAGCAGTTGGTTGCTATATCTATGCAAAATTTATAGAAAATTTTAGATGTTTGTAAACAGGTTTATTTGATGGATGCTATTTGAAGGTGTTTACCAAACCAGGTTTCACAAATTTACTGTCTCTTTTCTGTCTTTTATCTTCCTAGTCACTTTTATTTCATGTTACAATCCAATAAAGTTCAACTTTACAATCATACCTTTTTTTAGGAAACATAGAAGTCATTCACCAAGCAGCATGGAAAGTGAAAATGACATAGAGGATGAGGAACGAAAGAAAGAGAGTGGGACCAGTGACACAGATTCTGATTCGGATGTGGAGTCAAGCTCTAATGGTAGAAAAAGTGTTGACTTTAGTGGTTCAGAGTCAGATAATTATCAAAAAATGGAAGTACAATATGAACATAGACCCTCAAAAAGTTTGGAGAAAAGATTTTCTGGTGAGAGATCCAGAGATGAAATTAAGCAGTGGGACAAAGATGGAGTTGGAGATCAAGATGGCAGAAGGTCTAGGTCATCTTCAAAGAGAACTGAACCATATCAGCATGGTTCACAAGAATGGAGCAAAAGACGTTCAAGGTCTCATTCAAAGGGATCATTTAAAGGGAATGAAAGAAGCTATAGGGACCAAATGCAGTCAAGATCTGCAAGTCCTAAAAGTCATCAGAAATACACTGCTGGCAGAAAACCAATAAGCAACAGCAAATCAAGAAGTTCAGCACCAGAGTCAAAGAGGTCAGAGGAAGTGAGGAATAGGCCTCAAACACAGTATGGTTCATTGTTATCAGAGAGTTCCCCAAGAAAAAGTGGTACACGATCAGTTGAATCTGGAAGAAATAACAGTAGTTCTCCAAGATCCAGGTCTGCTTCTAAAGTGACATCATTAAGAAATGTAGATCACAAAGAACTTATATCTCCATCATATAGCCCCAGACACCGAAGAGGTTCCCCAGGAAGACCACAAACAAGTGGTCAGAATCGATTAAGACCGAGATCTTCATCAGGAAGCCCCAGACAAAAGAGAGGTGGGGTTGAGAAAGATAAAGGTCAATCCATAAAATTAAGTCCTGTCTCAAAAGGTTCACCTTTGAAAAGTAGGGTTCATGGGGTTCAGAAAGGGTCCAAAAATATGTCAGCAAGTCTTTTGGTTGAAAGGCATGGACAAGACCAAAAAAGTAATCCCCATTCAAGCTCCAAAAGTCCTGCCTCATCAGCTGACAATATTCAGAATTTGAAAAGGTCTCAGAAGAGTGACTTTAAAAGAAAGAGGTCTAGGTCAAGGTCAGGGTCATCATCACCTGAAAAACAGGACAGTAATTCAAGTAAGTACAAAGAAAGAAACTCCAGCTCAGTATCTAAGTCTCCAAGACAGCCATTCAAAATTTCAAAATCAAACAAAGATAAACTATCCAGATTAAGATCTAGGTCTCAAGAAGTATCAACTTGGGCTTCATCTCCTGCAAAGTCCTCAAAAGAACCAAGGAAAATACCCACAAAGAGAAAAAGTTCAAGATCAGGGTCAGATTCTCAGTCTCCAGTTTCAAGGTCAAGACCACAGTCAACCAACATACAGGCAATTCCTTTAGGTGATAAGAGTGGTCTAATTTTAAGGTCACAATCTCCCATGTACCAGGACAGATCACCTAAGCAAAAGACCCTGTCAAGCTCTGTTCAGATTGTTAGGGTGTCCAGAAAAGATAGTGCAGATTCTCATGAATCTGGTGACCAGTCCAGAAGCCAAAGTCCAATGAGAAGAGGCTCAATGAATACAAGGCATGATATGAGAAGATTTGAAAGTGAACCTGAAAGTGGTGAGATAACCAGTTCTGACGGTGATGCAGAAGGAAGTATGATACCAGCAATCAGAAGTGCAGTGCAGGTTGGTCCTTTTGTAAATTGATTGATTCATTTGCTTTACAAGATTAAATGCTTTCAACCTTTAGGAGAAAAATGTAATTGTGCAATATCATTTTACACATGAAAAAGTTATACTGATATATCTATATTTACACCTATATTACTTTTTACCATTTCAGTCTTGTGTGAGACAATCAGATTTGTGCCATTAAAAAGTCATCATTGTAATTATTAGTAGTATTAGTATTATTATTATTATTTAGATATATTGTCATGCAACTTTGATAAATGATGAGATGTAAATGTCACGTTTCCAATACTCTCTTTATCATGGTCTAGATTCTTTGAAGTTCTCAAAATTCACTTTAATTTACTTAAATGATTTGATTTGCTTTTTTACATTACAGAAACCCCGGACTCCAGAACTACAAAGAGGGAACAGGCAAGTTTATTTTATAATTTTTGTGACATCTATAGTTGTGCATATGCATACATGCCATCCATTATGTTTTTGGCATAATCATTATGCTATTTTTCGCTAATTTCTTACGCTCAATCGTGTGTACATTGCACTTTTTCTGTAATTCCACCTTCCAAAAATAATTCAAGTTGTTTTCTTATTTTTATTAATATCCCATTAATACCACAGGTCATATTCATGAACAGATGGCTGCTACATTACTATGACATAAGATTACACTTGTCAATAGACTTTGACCTTCTATTCATTGTTAGAAAACCAGTCTTTCGTTCACTATAGGTCACCTTATCATTATATTCTATTTATAGCAGCTGTATTTCATAATTCAGACAAAATATACTGGTTTTCTAATTTTGAATCTTTGCTCTGAGATTCATTGCTATGATTCTTATTTGGTATAGAACCAGTCTATATTTTGCACTAAAATTCACGTCAAATAGATTCTAGTCATTAGATGTGTGTTTTAGAGTGAAAATGGTTTTCAAATAATTTCACAGCTTGATTAGAAAAAAGATTGAACCCTCCAGAGATTAGTACATGAATGACATGATACAGCAATCTATTATACACATTCACACCCATTGCAGGCTCTGGAAAGGATCTTAATATTGGCTGACCTGCCAACTCTTACGATTTTGCCATAAGTCTTATGAAAATTACCCTTAAAATACGGACTTCAGGCATAGAAGCAAAAACTACGGGAAAATCAGTGCTGAAAAATCGGCAAAATTTGTTCATCCATGTTTGATTTGGATCTGAATTTCATATTAGAATTAGCGAAATTCATCTTAGAACCAGACTCATTTTACAGCAGCACCTCAGATGCTTTAAACTGTCACCATTTGTTTATGTGAAGCATCTGCATGATCCAACTATTGATTATAGAATTTGTTTTTAAATTGTGTCCAGCAAGCGATGCATGTTTATGATGAAAGGGAAAATAAGCCTCCTAAAAAGTGTTAATAATCAATACTGAAGAATAAAAAGGAATATTCAGATTCTTGTGAATAAAAGATGGAGCAGACACAAAGACGTTTATGGACATCATATGCCACAGTTATGTTTTCTGGACATCACATGCTAATTTGACTCATGGCAGGAGATATGATTTCGTCATGTGCAATGGAAAAAGATAAGAATTACATCATGTTGAGAGACATAAACAAGCCATTGAGCTGCATAGGGGCTGGAACTTGAGTTTGTGCATATGTACTAGTGGTAAATAATGTTTACTTGTATCTTACAATCTCTTCAGTTGAACGTCATGTTTATTTTCGCTGCATATTTCAAATACCAAACTTTTAATTACATTTCAAGCTTTGCAGTAGCAGTTTATATTTTTTTACTTACTGGAAACTGGCACAACTTATGGGGAAAAAAATCAACTTCCTTACTGAGACAAACTTGTCAGGATTGGCAGATCTATATTGGGCACTAAAAGTCAAATCGAAAGGATTCTAGTCAATGTGTGTGTTAGCAAAGATTTTGATCAGATAATTTCACAGTTTAATCCAAAAAGATGAAAAGTCAATCCTCCAAAGATTCAGAATGAATACATCAATGACAATATAGCTTTCCATTCTAGCTTGCATTATGTCCATTGCATGCTGTGTGCAAAGGATCTTAATATTGGTCATGGTGCCAAATTTGATAAGCAGAATAAAAAAAAAAAAATTAAATTAACTTATCTCCCTAACTCTTTTACTAAGGTTACTTGCTGAGTTTTTAATAGAATACAGGCTACACCTAGCAGTATGTTGGTCTTCTAATTATGCTGATGTTTCCTTATTCCATAATTTCAGCAAAGTATGAATGTGCAAGAATAAAATCATCTTAGAATTTTCAGTACTTAGCTGAAGATACTTCACTTAAAATAGCAGAAGCAATGAAAACTGGGCTGTTTAGTATTGCCACAGATGGGAGCAGTATTATGACAAAAAGTTATGTCAGATACCTTGACAATGAAAAGGGCAAAGACAGGAGTCAAAATGTTCTTTCATTATACAAATTGTCAGAAAATATAATCTGCTTGAGAATGCTTTGAAGACACATAATACAAGTTGGCAGAGTTTTCAGTTGATGATGCATCAGCATTTTGAATTACAACATGACAATCTATTGCTCTTTAAAGCTAAAATTGCTTTATTAGAATTTCGAAGCAGTAAATGATGTTCAGAGACCAGAAGGGCAAATAAAATAATAATTTTGTACATATGTTAATTGAATTTTAGCATGTTATATATAGATTACTATTTTTATGCTTGGATTACTCTTTTCATCCACTTCGATTACTGTTATTTTCCTTTCCAGTAGTTGGCATGTGATAGTGTGTGTGTGTGTGTGTGTGTGTGTGTGTGTGTGTGTGAGACTGGCAGTTATATGTGAAATGAAAGGCATTGAAAGTGTTGCTTTCTTTAAAAGCATTTAATGTTATCTTTTATCAATTTCAGGCAAAAAAATGTTTCCAAACTGAATATTGGTCTTTTTTTCTTGCTCATATTTCTTTTATTTAAAAAAAGTCAATCCCACAGCAGGGTGATTACTTTATAACAGTCTCTTTTGTGGCTGTGTTCTTTTTAATTCTCTCTGGTTAATTCAGTTATGCAGTAGTAGCAGATAATGTATCATTGCTGTTAAAATGTAGTCTTTTCTTGTAAAACCAGTTTTAAATAGCTACTACTGAACTGCTACTGTTGCAAAAATTCCTTCCTCCCACCTGTCATGTCATGTACTCCAGTTCTAAGTCAAAAGAGGATGCTGACAGTGACTAAGGAGTCAGACTTAAAACATGATGTTTTTAATTTGCCCCTCCAGTATAGGTGCTAATGGAACATGACATTTTTAATGCTAGCTATACAATGGATGAGGCTCTTTTCAATGATGGCCCTCCAGTACATGTACTAATTGGAACAAGCTGTTTTCAGTGCTGGCCCTCCAGTGCATGTACTAATTGGAACATGCTGTTTTCAGTGCTGGCCCTCCAGTTCATATACTAATTGGAACATGCTGTTTTCAGTGCTGGCCCTCCAGTGCATGTACTAATTGGAACATGCTGTTTTCAGTGCTGGCCCTCCAGTGCATATACTAATTGGAACATGCTGTTTTCAGTGCTGGCCCTCCAGTGCATATACTAATTGGAACATGCTGTTTTCAGTGCTGACCCTCCAGTGCATATACTAATTGGAACATGCTGTTTTCAGTGCTGGCCCTCCAGTATATTTACTAAATGGAACATGCTGTTTTCAGTGCTGGCCCTCCAGTGCATGTACTAATTGGAACATGCTGTTTTCAGTGCTGGCTCTCCAGTGCAAGTTCTAAATGGAACATGCCGTTTTCAGTGCTGGCCCTCCAGTGCATATACTAATTGGAACATGCTGTTTTCAGTGCTGGCCCTCCAGTTCATATACTAATTGGAACATGCTGTTTTCAGTGCTGGCCCTCCAGTACATGTACTAAATGGAACATGCTTTTTTCAATGTTGGCCCTTCAATACATGTACTAAATGGAACATGCTATTTTCAATGCTGGCCCTCCAATACATGTGCTAATTGGTTGTTGTTGTTGTTGGGCTTAACGCCATTTTTCAGCACACGATAGGCTATTCATGGCGGCCAGTATTAATGGTGGAGGAAGAAACCGTGAAATCACCGGAAAGAACCACCTACCCACGAGAAGCTACTGGCAAACTTTCTCACATATCTACAGTCGCTGAATCCTAGATTCGAACCCACACAGACAGAGGTGAGGTGGCAGTGATCCGTAACGGACAGCGCTTTAGACCACTAGGCCACTCTGGGGCCCCCTGTGCTAATTGGAACATGCTGCTTTCAATGCTGGTCCTCCGGTAAATGTACTAATTGGAGAAGAGAATTATTATCTTAGGCATGGAATTACAACTAAAAAAAAGTGTAATGAAGTAGTGGCAAGTATTTCATAATTAAAATTAGTTCACATCTCTCTCTCTCTCTCTCTCTCTCTCTCTCTCTCTCTCTCTCTCTCTCTCTCTCTCTCTCTCCACACACCCACCCACCCCAAAAAAGTATTTAAAAAATGTCAGAATTGTTCTAGCACTGTGTATTTGCTTTTATGTGCAAGACATAATAATTTGCAGCAGAAACTTCCAAAATCTATTGATGACATTAGTTAGAAATCAGCTTATCGAAATTTAATGCCATTGTATTTAACAGTTTAGTCCTGTCAGTACATTAATTGATGTCTCTGTAATTTCAGAAATAATATTATGGAAATGGAAACGTGGGATGGCTCTAATTCCAGAAAAAGATATAGATTTGACACTGAAGAGGAGGAGGACAGAGGAGGAAACCGAGAATGGAGAATGGATGACAGGTAAAAACACAGTGTTAAGAAGACTTGAGACTATCACACTACAGTAAGTAATCACATAGAAGTAAAGTACAGCTGCAAACAATATAGACACTGATTTGCTGTGACATAAATGCATCAGCAGATCAAGGTCTGTTTTGTTTCTTTTACTGACTCCTTGTAAACTGCATAGGTCACACATCTGCTTGCACATTATGCAATGGCAGATCTGGGTATGTGCATTTTTCAGTAATGACTCAACTTATAAGTGAGTGTTGATGCAATTTAGCATCCTCATTAAGAAAACTTCTTGTTCCTTCAGTGAAAACACCAAAAATGCTAAGAATATTTTTAGGTCACTAACATGAAAAGTCAAGTGTGCTTAATGATCCATCATGCTTCCTCTTTGGTATGACTGCATATAATTGGTGTTTACAACCTTTTTCACAGTTTACCCATTGTTTCCTAAACAGCTGATGCTTGTAATAATGTGACTGCATGCATTGTCTTGATCAAGTTGCAAATGTTTTGATTGCTTTTTGGTCTCTTCTTATCAGGGAATTCAGTTTGTATACTATGCATTTGTTGTACATATGTAGTAATTTCAATAAAGCAACCCTGGATCATCTTGATATTTCCTACTGTGTATGCAGCAGGATTTACTTCCTGTATATGTACATGGAATGCATTTGTAGGATTTGCAACGTCTTGCAAATTTGAAATGGGTGTTTCTTTAAAATGTTTTAATCAAAGTTTCTGTTAACTAACATGTTGTGGCCCTGAGTGGTCTAAAGTGCTCACTGTTGCGGATCATTACCATCTCATTTCGGTTTGCATGGGTTCGAGTCTTGGATTCAGCTCATGTGGTTATGTGAGAAAGTTTGCCAGTAGCTTCACATGTGTGTGTGTGTGTGTGTGGTTCTTTCTGGTGTTTTCCTGGGTTCTTCCTCCACCATTTATACTGGATGCCATGTATAGCCTATCTTGTGCTGAAAAATGGTGTTAAACCCTACAACAACTAAAATATTCAATTGTAAATAAAGTAGTTTAAAAACATTTTTCTTAACATTACCTTTAAATAAACCTATTTAATAACTTTGTGTAATGTGTGCTTTAATAATTTCATGCTAACTGGTATTTAATTTTTAAGAAAACAAGACCTACTAAAATTTCTATAGCCAAGTTGTTGAAATAGACCATTTAGTTTAAAGTTCCTGAATCATTGACAGCTGCATGAATGAATGTTTGCACATTCAAAGATTTTTGAATGGTATTGTTAAACATGCCTTTCCCCTTGCCCTTCACATTACTGACTTTGGTTTGGTACTTTTGGTACTCCTTAATCTATGTCCTCAGGTAGGAAATGTGATGGATCAGCTACCTCCTTAATCTTTGTCCTCATGTAGGAAATGTGATGGATCAGCTACCTCCTTAATCTTTGTCCTCAGGCATGAAATGTGATGGATCAGCTACCTCCTTAATCTTTGTCAGGTAGGAAATGTGATGGATCAGCTACCTCCTTAATCTTTGTCTTCAGGTAGGAAATGTGATGGATCAACTACCTCCTTAATCTTTGTCCTCATGTAGGAAATGTGATGGATCAGCTACCTCCTTAATCTATGTCCTCAAGTAGGAAATGTGATGGATCAGCTGCCTCCACAACTCAGTATTACCTTGTATTCTAGCACTATCATTTGCACATTCTAAGAATATCACCATCATGGATGGTAGAGCATTGACCAGAACAGTGGCCTCTCCGCCCTTGCAGATTTTGACTTGCCTTGATGCTTTTTCCAGCAAAATCATTTGATATGGAATTTGATTTGAGCAAAGTGCCATTCTTGAACTAAAACTAGGTAACAGTAACCAATGTTTCAGTACTTCAATGACCTGCATAAACCTTTGTGTCTAGCTGAATTTCTTAAACACTGTTACTATAAAGTGATGAATCATTAGATGCATCACTAGAAGATTATTCAGAGAAAATTAGGCTTTGCAGTGTAGACATACAACATTAGTGATTTTCTTTTTAGTATTAAGTTGTTAGAGAGACCTGGTCTTATGGATGAAACAGCTATATTGGTCACCCATTTTGAGAAATATCTATGTTTAACAAACTCCACTCATATTTGTTCATAATATTTTTACAGTGACACAAAATTAAATAATAAAGAGGAAACCTTAGCATCAACAGCTGTGAACATTTGATCAATATATATATATATATATATATATATATATATATATATATATATATATATATATATATATATATATATATATATATATTTGTATGTGTGTGTGTGTGTGTCATTTTGATGGAATTTTCACTCTTTATGCTATGATGTTCTCATTATATTTATCATATTTATTTCTAAATTTTCTTGTAACTTTACAAATGTGATAAATACATCTTTCATGGAATAATTCTATTGTGCTTTAGAAGCTTCATTTGCACCTAATTATTGCAGAGATTCCTATTCTGTAAGAGAAGAGGAAAGAGATGATTATGATTTCAGAAAAAGACCCAGATATGATGACAGAGACAGCAGAGATACTGCTAGAAGGAGAGATGAAGGAAGTAAAAACCTCCTTGATGACCAGAAAGGGGACGAACAGTTAGACTTATTTATTTTGTCTTTTTGGAACTTATCTCTTAAAGATGAGAAATGGAATTATTTTTTTCATTACTTTTGAGAAAGACTCAGTTTCAGTCATAAAAATAAACCAAAGCAATGATATATGCATGAACTTTGATCTCAGTGTGTATTTACTGTCTTTGATGCTCTCTCTCCAAAGTGATAAATTTCTTATATGCATATAAATTTGGTGCAAAAGTGTTACACAGATGTTGTATAATGGATATTAGGATGTGTATTTGGGGTTCAGGAACATGTTAAGCTGAATTATTTTAAAGTGACTAACAGAATACAAACACTGCATTTCTCATAAGTTTTATAGTATTAACTGAATACCTCATGCTGTCATTCCAGATAGTGTCATCATTTAATAATCAGCTTGTAGTAAAATATTTTCATATTTGCTCACCATGTTATAGAGTGGGCTTCTAGTATAGCCATGCATCAATCATCTGTTCCATCAACAGTTGCTTGCTACCAATGTGAAGACCATATTTCAATCAGACTAGCAACCCCAGTCATTTCTCTGATATTGAAATAACTGCAAACACTTGATTTCTTCATATAGATCTCTTTAATAACATTCCAAAAGTTTCATTTTTAAAATGTCTATTTAAAAAAGTTACGCAACTTTGAAGTTCCAAAATATTCATAAATTTCTAGAAATTTTGTCTTATATAAACATATTAAGATTATGTATCTGTCATGGAACCGAAGTAAAATATTCTTTACATAAAAAATGTTATAACTTTCTTATTTGTTGAGATATTATGAAATTTGATATTCTGATTGCATTTTGCCTGCTGAATCTATTGCTATCATTAAATCTGATGTCTGACTTCAATATTTTCATTTATAAGTGAGAAACAAACCTTTCACAACTTTTGACAGTCAACTTAATACAAATATCTCATGTTAGGAATAGTTCATATTCCTATATATATATATATATATAAAACAACTTTAAAAACAAGAAAAATGCAATGTTTATTCATAATTGTAATTGAAAAAAATGTTACTATACCTAATTTCAAATATACTGTGTGGTTAAAGTCCTTATTTCATTGTATAGAAGACAAAATTATCAACAAATGAAGATTAATAAAATGTACCAAAAGTAGAACCAGCATCTATGCACGCACAACCATACCTTTTAAATTCCAGCTAGTGTCATGCTTTTATTAAAAGTTTGCGCATTTAAATTTTTTATACTGCTTTCCAATTTCAAAGAACACTCTGATGAACCATTGTAAACCTGAATTTTGGCAATTGGAAATAAACTTGTTTGTTTAAATAAACTGCTTGTCATCGATTTGTTTGTCTACCCTACTAGGCCATTGAAAATACCCTTCCTTTCTGCATGGTGAAATGAACTTAACATATGCTGTTTTTTCATCCTTTACTTCTTCAACAATACCAGGATACCAGGAGTCTTGATAACACAATTACCACATACTGATTTTCTCTGAACATGTAGTTTGATACTTCATGTCCTGAGAATCATCTGAAACTTTGTGCCGATTCTTTTTTCCCTTTTAAGAGCAGAGCTTTCCCTTTTTATGCCTTTCTTTGTGACCATATCCTTGTGAATTTCATACACAACATGTTTTCATTTGTAATGTAGTCTTAACGCATTTCCCGACCAACTTTTCTTGCAGAAAGCATAATATTGTCACAATTTTCAAGTTCCAATTCACTTAGCCACTTCATCATGGGAATTCTGTTATGTTTCAATAACTGTATAGATGTATGGTGGTGCATTGATGCACTAGGTCGTCTTCTCTGACTGCTGTCCGGATCACCAAAGTGATCCTCACATCCAAGATTAGTGACATGTGCAAAATTTATTCTCTGTTCTTCCATTTTATTGATCGTTTCAGCAACAACATGAAACTTTCCACCATCAAGGAAGTCTGTCAGCTGTTTGTGAATTACTGCAATCATAGCCAAAGCAACAGTTACGATGGTCTTTAATAACAGACCTCTTGTCTCTTCTTTGATCCAAAACAGTCAGCTAGCCTTTGATGATGATTGACCTTTCCAATAGCCAAGGAATCGTTTGGTGACCAATGTTCATTTTGGTTCAAAAGATGAGTGGGTGTTTCCATACACTGTTCTAAGAACTGTTTAATTTCCAGAATATGTTGGGAAAGGTTTAGATACATTACTTTGTCTGTGGTGATGAGATGCCAGTATGGTCCTGTCAGCTTCATGAAAAATAGGCCAAAGGACTGTAAAAACATGCAGACAATGTCAGACTTTAAATCTGTTAATACAGATTTTAGTTTTAGATCGTAAATGTCTACTGTCTCCATAACTTTATAAAGTCCTGCCTATGCATAAATACTTCAGTGAAGTTTCAAATACTGCATTGAACCTGTTGTCTCTGTAATTTTCTATTACTGACTTAATACCATTGGCCATAAACTGTGCATCACACAAGTCTCGTATTCCATTGTGATCACCAGCTGGCCCAAACACTTCTGATGTATGTACAATCCAATCAATGACAGTTTCTTTTTTACTCCAACACTGGAACACTGGTATACCATCACGTCCAACAGGTCCCACTATACCAGGTTTGGTGTAGCTATGAAAGCCAAGAAGTACATAAGCCATACAGTAGAAAAGATGAACAATGCCCTCGTCTCCTTCACGCCATTCATCTAACAACTTTTTGGCCAATTTTTCATTGCTGGCTCTATCACTCATTGTGTAAGATAATTTCTCTAAAGACTGAGCCACAAATGCTGCTTCATCTTCTGTTTCTTTCTTGACTAAGTTTGCATGAAGTTTACTAAGCTCATTCAGGTGGTTTTTCGTTACACTATTTATGGAAACTGCATTCTTTTTATAGACTCTGTCAAACCCTACACTGATCACATCACCGCTGTCAAGAAGTGTCCTTTTCTGTTTTTTCCGTGTTGTGCCATCCCTACCTAAGCCCCAATTTTTAGCTTGATTGAGTTTTTCTGAAATACACCACTCCCTCGATTACTCGCGCCCGGATAACTCGCAAACCCGCTTATAACTTGGTGTCCAGCATGGCTCCCGATTTTTTTTCAAAGAAAATATATTTTAAAATGTGTTGAATGTGAAAAAAGTTGTGATATGAAATGGTAAATTGGTAAATTAAACCTGGATATATAGCTCATTTTTATCATCGAAAATGGTGATTATTGCCTATAAAGATAGAATCCATATTGTGAAATTGGCGATTTCTAATAAGATAGCACATGTTAGCTTTTTTAAATAGAAAAATAATTGTCAATACATTGTAAATAAACAGTACTCAGCGTAAAATTCTGGTAAATGCTAACATGCAGCAACAGAGAATGAAATAAATACCAATTAAATGTCTTGCTAGGTGAAATTCACATTCTAATCCTTTAAGTTTGTCACAACACTATAATCGCAACATGCATATTCTCTGATCTGAAAACATGAAAAGAATCAGTCGGCCGTCACATCGAAACCCAAGAGTACTTCTGTTTCGATCAACAGCTTGTGGAAGTGTTTGTTGCAATAAAAGAATCAATTAAAATGACCTGTGTTGTTTTATCACTTTGAATATGTCTTTTGTATCAGATCAAACAAGGTAAGTACCACAAAATAAAGTTCAAAGGCATGCTAATAGGAGCAAACGTTCTTGTATTCATTACCGTCATCATATTTCATTTCGCTTAACCAATCGAAAATATTTTCACCTTTTATGTATTAACCTATTTAAAGTATATAATATCAGTAATGTATCATAATCATTTGTAAATGTGACAATGGAGAGCAAAGGAATTAAGCGAAAGGTGTACTTAGTGACTGAAAAGCTGTTCATCATAGATGGTGTTCGTAATGACGAAGCGAGATAAAAAATTTGCAATGAACTAAAAATTGCTGAGTCGACATTTAGAGATTGGCTTAAGGATGAGCCAAAACTTTGAAATTACTCACATGATGTTGATTCAGATTAAAGGGATGAAACGAAAACGAGCACGGACTGCAAGCGAATTAGATGATGCTATGTACGCATGGTTCACATGTGTCACAAACTGCAAGTGTTATCGTGTTCTAAGTTAGGTCGTTTTAAATTTTTAGACCCATTAATTTCATGTTGGTAATGGTTAACCCTTGTGAAAAATTTTTTTTTCTTCCATTTTACGTCTACCACATCGTTCGATCGACATTGTTTTTTCGAAATGTGTCGATATTTCGTATTTGAAAAAAACGTCTTTTTTGGATCAAACAATAAAACTAGAATGTATACCATTCACAGCAAAAATTTGTGACATAATACACAACGTGAAGTCGTATA
This sequence comes from Potamilus streckersoni, assembly GCA_016746295.1. Lineage (NCBI taxonomy): Eukaryota > Metazoa > Mollusca > Bivalvia > Unionida > Unionidae > Potamilus > Potamilus streckersoni. Next base: position 2,903,015 of record JAEAOA010002340.1, on the reverse strand, counting down.
TGTGCTAAGCGAATGGAAGCCACGTGGAATAATGTTTTGATGATCAATATACTGCAAGTTATCCTGAAAATAATGTTACTCAAATGAAAAAATTAAACAAAATACACTGATATGAAGAGATGTTTATTCACTGTTAATCTTAGCACGATTATTGAGTATTCAACACTGTAACATGTCAAGCCACCCCCACCACCCTTTTGCCAATACAACAATCTCTTTATTAGCTTTGTTGTTTGTTATAGGTCCCTCGATAACTCACGCCCTCGCTTATATCGAGGTCGATGTTTTTTTACCCCGATGACCGCGAGTTATCGGAGGGAATGGTGTAAATGTTTTTGCTATGAAATGTCCTTCAACTTTTTCTTGAGTGGTTGTTGGGTTTGGCAAATCTGATCTGACCTTTTTCCCAATATATGTTGTAACACAGACTGAAACACTGGAGACATTTTCTCAACAGCAACTTCTAACCCAACTAGTTCAATTACACAAAGACGAAGCTCGTGGTTATAGCTTCCATCATCATTTTTTGTTTTTATATTTTTTTATAATTTCATCAGCATCTTCAAGTTCTGATCTTTTGTTCTCCTTCTCTAGTATTCGAGATCTAATCATTTCACGGTTGTCACATTTCTTAATACTTCTTTCAGCATCAATTTTGATTTCTCACAATTTCTCTTTTGAGAAATAACTCACTTGTTGTTTCCATATCAAGTGGATAGTTTTAATTTCATTTCTTAGATAACTATTGCTTTTCTGAAGGGACAAGATCTTCGATTTCTCTTCTGAGAAATAACTCCCTTCTGTCAATACAGTAATTTTGTCGATTGATGCATGTTTCTCATTAATCACATTTTCAAGCTTCAGTCATCCTTTTTATTTGTTTCTCTTGCATGTTGACTTATCGTTTCAAGTCATGCAATGCATGCAAGGTTTTCTTTGCAGCCTCATCTCTTATTTATATTCCGCATGGAATAGTGACCAATCCAGTTTTTAATGCGTTCTAACATCTCGGTATTTTCACCAATTTTCTTCAGAAGTTTCTGGCATTTTTTCAATTGTTTCTTATTTGAATACTTAAGTTAGTTTCTTTTTTCAGAGATTCGTCTTCATCACTGTCAACAAAATTAACACTTGCCTGAACATCAACTGGCTTTTTTAGTGCAAAAATTATTTTCACTTATATTTTCATTTTCTATGTGATGAATAGTTTCCTTTGAAACTGCTTCATCACAAATCAATGTAGTTAATTTTTTAGTGGTCATATATGAGCTGAATGTTTCACTCTTTGGCTTCTTTACATTTGTAAACCCAGTAACTTTCTTTTTGGCTAGACGGTTTTTTTTCTGTTCACATACTCTACTAACTTTTGTTTTAAGAGATTTCACATTCTCACATTCAAAGTTGGAGTTCAGCTTTTAAATAATACTGAACAAGGCATATGAATTTTTGCCATGGTGTTCAATGTATGAATTTATTTCAGGTACAAGTCCATTTGTTAGTTCATGAAAAGGATTCAAGTTGGTTTCATCTTCTAAATCCTGTGATGTTATATTTAGCTCCTTGCTGAACAGACCAGGGAATGCAGCCATCTTTCACTTAGTACTAATGTTTCAGTATCATCTACCTGCAGAAAAATGTATCACTTTCAGACTTTGTATTTTTTAATTATATTTTGAAAACATTTATCCTATCAATGCATGGGTAATTTAAGAACCCTTTTTAAGTGTGTGTGTAGTTAATATGCACGCTCGTCAAAGTAAAAAAAATAATTTAAAATTTTTAAAAATTTCATGCAGAAACTTTGCATGTGTCTGATAGTGATGCTATAATTTTTATCATAATTGAATGTTTTTGTCACTATTTCATCAATGTCCCATTACAAAATGTATCAAAATCCAATAACATAAAGGAATAAGAGGTTGAACATATTTTGAAACTGATTATTGTCTGTCAGTTAAGATTGAGCCTATTTTTTGCCTGTTCATTTTGCAACTGTATACTGTCTAAACCATACAAGCATTAATGCAATAAAAACTGTTTTAAAAAATCTTTTTACCACGTTCTTCTGGCACATCAATTTGTACGAAATTAATAATAAGTTTAGTTTTTGAACATCTGTTGTAAAGTTGACATTGCTGTCAGCTGTTAAAACATTCAAATATAGCAAACAATGTCGACACTGGGAGATTCAAATATTTTATGAATTCAACGCTTGTTGCAGTTGGCTTTAAAACGTTTCCAATATAAACATTTGGTAGCAAAATAAAGCTTTGAATGTGCCAATTGTAATGATATCTGTTGCATTAATTTAAATTGACACACTTTTAATCAAGTTTGAGGGATTATATCTTTGCATAGGAATATCAGAGGAACATGCAAAAACCACTGACCTAATTGTTTACATCTGCTCTAATTGAATTGAAAAATTCATGAATATTCATGAAGTTTTAATAACTTGCAGTGTTTAACAAGCAGAGAGGGGTCATGCAACCCCAGCATAATCAATGCTTATTTCCAATGATGCGCAAAAGCAGCTACTTTCAATGATTATAAAGTACAGGTAGTCGTTGATTTACAACCACGCTTGGTTCCGACGGACCCGTCATAAAACGATTTGTTTGTAAGTTGAGTAGGCTATATGTACAGTACTGTGAAATGATGTTATAAAAATCATTCAGTAGTATTTTATAGTAATTTTCTTTCATTATTGTTATCCTGTATATATTATCATTTTCTGTGTTAATTTTATGCCATTTGTATCATCTCTACACCATTTTGTTTCTTATTTTTACATTCGTCAGGTTTGTTACTGCCAGTAACTGTGGATATGCGATGGCTTCGCCCACCGGTCGAACAATTATACTGCTGTATAAAAGCGGCCTGCTTGACGAAATTCTGTCTGTCTGTTAGTCTGTCTGAAATTAAATTGTTAAGGCAGCTGTTGTCAGTACCATATTTTCGTGTATACAAGACACGTCTTATACAAAGTTGTACTTACCCCACACCCATGGTGCGTCTTAGATATAGGTGCGTCTTATGTAAAATAGTTTTTACACAAATCTAAACCGGTACTTATATTTATGAACTTCAAAACGCAGTTGACACTGCTGCCAAAGTCATTGATCTTCATTTCTGTAGCAATAATTCGAGCCTTCAATTTGATCGCTATCATTAAAACTGCATGGTTACAGTCACATTGCGATGCACCTAGTTGGCATCTCGCAGCCAAATTTTCTTCCAGCAGCTCTTTTGCCACACTCCTTGGCAAACTTGACAGCTAATTTAAAGTTGGCTGTATATGATTTTCGCTTTGGCACAGTCACAATTTTAAAATGTTATAAATGCTAAGCAAATTGATCTCTCATTTATATATACTGGTAACAAGATAATATTCCCACGTTTATTTAAGCTAACCACATACATCATGCATTTATTGGTCTATGTACCGTAGCAGAGATCTCGGAAATGCTTAATTACGCGTATTTGGACGCACAGTTTTGATTTAAAATGCAGAAAATCGCCCACACAGGAGCCTCCGTATGCACGTTTTTGTTGCAAAGAGGAAAGTTTTGCGGCAAAATAAATATTTTCTAATCACTATGAAAACTGAAGCAATGCTTTTGTTTTAGTTTGTTGCTGACTTCTTTGATCAAAGGTCACCTGCTTCCTTTGATGAAGGTGCATGTGTTTTTGAAGGCGCTGCTAAAGGCTCCCTTTGAAGGACAAAACAAATACCTGTTTTTTATTGCTGTGGCAACATCAAATAATTAAAGAACATTAAGACAATGTTTTAATAAAAATCCTTAATATATATCGGTGCTTCAGAGGTAATCGGTTTTCGCTGAAGTTGCAGCAATTGTGGTCGTAAAGTTGAATGGTCATAAGTAGCATAGGTCGTAAGTCGACGACTAACTGTACAGTTGAACCTGGTTATGTCACCGGCCTATGGATTTGCCAAAAAGCATTGAGATAACCAATGATCAAGATAAACGAAAACCAATATGGCGTCAACATGTGCTTGAAATTTCATTAAGTACATGATGTGCATTAATCAATGAGAATGTACATTCACTTAATTTTTTTATGATTCTTTTTTACACAAAAGCGTTTCTGTGATTTCTTTCATGAAGCAATCGGCATGCTATATAAACAAACGTACATGTTTGTTAACAACAAAAGGCATATGTGCACCAACTAGCAGCAGAGATTTACCAGTATACAATACAAACCACCATCGATTCTCAGTACAAAACTTTATTATATTCTCCAACACTGCAAACACAAAGATCGCTCACAAAATCACAAAAAACAACATGCAGTTCCTTTTTACAAAAAGCTAACCGGTGTCAAATTTAAATTCGCGAGTCATTTCACTCTGACAGCTCTGAATAGTGTCGTAACAGAATTGCTACAGCATGTTATCCTTCAGAAAAGATCAACAAGAATGGTCAATGGAATGAACGACCATATGGACCGAGATTACGTGCTATGTGAACTCAGCACATGCGTGGTTAACTAAGTACATGTAAATTAAAAAAAAATCGAAAGACAGTATTCTTGCAAAAAGTATCTCCATTCCTACGAATGAAACTTACATGAGTCAACACCAGCAATATTGGACCGTATATATTACTGTAGCATAAGTTAACACCCGATATAGGGATTCTTTCACTCCTGTATTTTGAGAAATAAATATTTTTTTATGCAAAAGTTATTTATTTGTTGTTTGCTATTTTTTCTTGCTGAGTTTAAGTGTCTGTAACAACCAACAAACAGAAGAATTAGCCATTCCAGTAATTTTATCTGTTCTTATCATGTCTTCAGAAGTCATCGACTTAAGACCATGCCTGGTTCCGACAGACCGGTCATAACACAATTTGGACATAAGTTGAGTAGGCTATATGTACAGTACTGTAAAATGATGATATAAAAATCTTTAAGTAGTATGTGAAGGCAGCTGTTGTCAGTACCGTATTTTCGCGTATATAAGACACATCTGATACAAAGTTGTACTTACCCTGCACCCATTGTGCGTCTTATATATGGGTGTGTCTTATGTGAAATAGTTTTTACACAAATTGTCAAAACCCGCGTTTTATATACCAGTACTTATATTTATGAACTTCAAAACCCAGTTGACACTGCCGCCAAAGTCATTGATCTTCATTTCTGTAGCAATAATTCGAGCCTTCAATTTGATCGCTATCATTGAAACAGCACGGTTACAGTCACGTTGCAAATGCACCCTGTTGACTAGATTTTCTTCCATGTTCGGCCATTGCATTTCTACCTCTACAAGCTCGTTTCCTTGGATTCATCTTCTAATCTCCACGTAAATTTTTCTCGCTGCAGCCAAATTCTCTTCCAGCAGCTCTTTTGCCACACTCCTTGGCAAACTTGATTTATAATTTAAAGTCGGCTGTATATGATTTTTGCTTTGGCATATTGACAATTTTAAAAATTTTAAAAATGCTAAGCAAATTGATCTCTCATTTATATATACTGGTAACAAGACTATTCCCACATTTATATAAGCTAACCACATACATAGTGCATTTATTGGTCTATGTACTGTAGCAGAGATCTCGGAAACGCTTAATTACACATTTTTGAATGCACAGTTTTGATTTGGGACGCAGAAAATCGCCCACACAGGAGCCTCCATATGCACATTTTTGTTGCAAAGAGGAAAGTTTTGCAGCAAAATATGTTCTAATCACTATGAAAACTAAAGCAATGCTTTTATTTTAGTTTGTTGCTGACTTCTTTAATCAAAGGTCACTATTGAAGGCGCCGCTAAAGGCTCCCTTTGAATGACCAAACAAATACCTGTTTGTTATTGCTGCAGCAACATCAAATATTGAGACTAAGTTTTATATTAAAAAATTCCATAGTATATATCGGTGCTTCAGAGGTAATCAGTTTTCACTGAAGTTGCAGCAAAACTTTTTTGTTTTGTTTTTTTAAATTGCTTTCGTGTGGTCGACTAGTCATTTCACGTTTACACCCTCAGAGGTGGTCGATTGTAGCTAGTCGCATGGCTAATTTGATTATGTTACAGCATACAGATGGGATTACAGTTGAAATGGTACACCTGGATATAGTAGTGCTGCCGAAGCTAGTACGCACTGTCGTGCGCCGCAGCTAGCGATTGTGGTCATAGAGTCGAATGGTCATAAGTTGCATAGATTGTAAGTCAATGACTACCTGTAGTACGGTAGCAATATTGACTGTCAAAACATACAGTGCACTGCTAAGATGGGGTTGTCGATACATAGGATCATTTGTGTACTGATTGATTCCAATGCATTACTTATATTTGTAGCTTCCTTCCGTTCTCCCTTTATTTATCCAGGCCTAAGCCACGATTGTTTGTACAAATTAAATAACCAAAAAGTCAGTCATTAGATGGGACATTTTTGTCACCAATTACGAAGGGAAACAGCTATAAGTTATTGAATGACGGCTAATCATTTCGTTTTTTTTAAATGTACCAATAAATAGTTTTGTTGACATGAGAGAGAGAGAGTTGATTACCTTTGAAGTACTGACTGCTGTGTATAAATACCAAGCAAATGGAAAAATCTCGTATCAGAATTATATACTGTCAACAGTGCAACATTATCATGGGTAAGTGCAAGTTAGAAGTTGCATATTCATCATCTGCATATTCATCATCTCAGCCTAAGAGTTAATTAACAAAATTAACAGCATTTGGATTTAATACAAATTCATCGAACACAGTTGCTGATCCTGTTATTCCTGGCAGTCCTGCTCATTGATCTTTTACTTTTGCCGTCAATCCTGTTACATCTGCAGAGACTTAAAACTATGCAACAAGAAATATCAACACAAGCATGTTTTGCATAATTTAATAATTTAATTCTAAAAATGATTGAATCCGAAAATAAGCAGATTGGAACCTGCCATCAGGAAGTTTTTATATTAATGCATAGTTTTCAAAAATCTCTGATTTTACAGGTCCAAAACATATGAAATTTTCAAAATGACATGCCATTTCTCCCGTTGGAGTCCGTTATTTGCCTTTCCCCTCCCAACGTGCCCCCATTTCATATTTTATACAACAGCTAAAGGTTAGACTGGAGCCTTTGTGACATACTTCAATTTTCAATTTTCATAGCCTATTAATTAACAGACTGAATAATATTCACTATTTATTCTGGTGACACTTTCTGAAAACTGGCGACAAAATATTGTGGTTGGCGATTTTTTTTGCGACAAATTTTTACAAACCAGAACCACCCCTGAAGATGACTTCTGTGTTAGAGCAAGCAGTGAAGCCGAATAGTATACTTTTTAATATGTATTACTACAGATAAAGGATAACTACTTCTAACAAATACCAAGAGAATATTCATCAACTTCTCAAAATATAATTTTTTTCTAGATCAAACACATGGAATAAAGAGTGGTAACAAGGTAGCCAATCAGATGCAATAACCAAAAAAATGAATAATAATATTCCTCAATATCAAACTTATCCAATAATCCAAGTCTGATTAGCAGCCCCGGACCGGCATGGACGAGTTGGCAATTTACTTGGAAATCTGATGAAACCATAGACAAGTGTAAAATTTTTGTTGCAGTATCAATATATGTCATCTGATTGCAACACATTTTATATATTGTAAAAGCTAATCAAATTGTCTATATTGGGCATGTTTTCTTTTTATATTTAACGTTATATTAATGGAATTATTAGTCAAACCCAATTATCTCAACCTTGGTTTCCTTGTCAACCTTGTTAAGTTGACGTTTTTGAAGTGGAACCACCAAATTCTCTTTGTCTTAGCATTTTCTCATCGGTTATGTCGGATAGGACGATTCTTTTATGTCGTTAAACCCTAATATCTTGAGCACAAAAGCGGGCCAAATTTGCCAATTAACGTTGGTTATCTTGATCCCCATGACCAATCGAAGGTGATTTTTTTCTCCTTATTGGTGACAAAAATGTCCCATCTGGCAACATATTTTTTGGTTATTTAATTTGTACAAACAATCATGGTTCTTGACTGGATAAATAAGAGAGAACAGAAGGAAGCTACAAACTTGATGTACATAAATGACCCCATCTTAGCAGTGCATTGTTACATCATAATCTGCTTATGCTGACTTATGGCAGAGTACTGTATGTTTTGACAGTCAATTATGCTACTGTACTATACCTACAACTGACCAACTTCTGAAGACTCCAATAGAACAGATAAAATTAATGGAATGGCTAAATCCTTCTGTTTGTTGGTTGTTACAGACACTTAAACTCAGCAAGAAGAAATAGCAAACAACAAATAAATAACTTTTGCATGATTAAAAATAATTATTTATTTCTCAAACTACAGGAGTAAAAGAATTTTTATATCGTGTGTTAACTATAGTAATATATAAGGTCCAGTATTGCCAGGTGTTGACCCTTGTAAGTTTCATTCCTGGGAATGGAGATACTATTTTGCAAGAATACAGTCTTTCGATTTTTTAATTTACATGTACTTCTTGCGATTGATTACATTTAAGCTAGCTTAGGTCTTATCAATAAAATGATCGTACTTGTTTAACTGCGCATGTGCTGAGTTCACTTAGCACATGATCACTGTCTGTATGTTCACTCTAATAGTTCACTCAATTTTGTTGATCTTATCTGAAGGATAACATGTTGTAGCTATTCTGTTTATGATACTTTTCAGAGCTGTCATAGTGAAATAATGTGCAAATTTAATTTTTGTAAAAATGAATTACACACTGCACATTTTTTTGGTGATTTTGTGAATGATCTTTGTGTTTGCAGTGTTGGAGAATATAGTAAAGTTTTGTATCAAGAATTGATGGTGGTTTGTATTGTATACTGGTAAATCTGCTGTTAGTTAGTGCACATATGCCTTTTGTTGTTAACAAACATGTATGTATATTTTTATAGCATGCAGATTGCATCATCAAACAAATCGCAGCAATGCTGTTGTGTAAAACAAAAAAATATGTGCATGTACATTCTCATTGATTAATGTGCATCATGTACATGCTGAAATTTCAAGCATGTTATTATATTGACAGCATATTAGTTTTCGTTTATCTTGATCATCAGTTATCTCAATGCTTTTTGGCAAACCCCTAGGCCGGTAATATATGTGTGTGTGTGTATATATATATATTTAGTCGAACCCACTTATCTCGACCTCGGTTACCTCACCAGACCTATTAAGTCGACGTTTTTGAAGTGGAATCCACAAATTCTCTCTTTGTCTTAGCATTTTCTCATCAGTTATGTCGCCGAACCCTTATATCTCGAGCTTAAAAGAGGGGCAAATTTGCCAATTAACATCGGCTTCTCGATCCCCATGACCAATCGCTGTCGATTTTTTCTTCCTCTTATTGGTGACAAAAATATCCCATCTGGCGACAAACTTTTTGGTTATTTAATTTGTACAATGGTGGCTTTCAACTGGATAGAAAAAGGGAGGACAGAATAAAGCCACAAACTTGACTAAGTGATGCATTGGAATGAGTCAGTACACAATAGATCCTTTGTATCCCCAACCCCATCTTAGCAGTGCATTGAGTGGCTGTTCTGCTCTCTCTCTCTCCTCTCTCTCTCTCTCTCTCTCTCTCTCTCTCTCTCTCTCTCTCTCTCTCTCTCTCTCTCTCTCTCTCTCTCTCTCTCTCTCTCTCTCTCTCTCTCTCCTCTCTCTCTCTCTCTCTCTCTCTCTCTCTCTCTCTCTCTCTCTCTCTCTCTCTCTCTCTCTCCTCTCTCTCTCTCTCTCTCTCTCTCTCTCTCTCTCTCTCTCTCTCTCTCTCTCTCTCTCTCTCTCTCTCTCTCTCTCTCTCTCTCTCTCTCTCTCTCTCTCTCTCTCTCTCTTTCTCTCTCTCAAAATATTATTTGTCTTCTCTTACAGCAGGGTATTGGGCAAAAGACCAGCAGAGGAGATTAAGGATAGTGAAGTGGGAAAACCAGAAACTGTAGAGCCAGCAGAAAAAAAGGCCAAAACTGTTGGTGATATTCTTACGGGTCGGACTGGGGGAGCATATATCCCACCAGCAAAACTTTGGGCCATGCAGGCAGCTATTACAGACAAGTCCAGGTTAGTATGTTATAGCAGAAAGAATTATATTAAAAAAGATTAAAAAATTGATGTGTGCTCAAGTATGCATTTATTTTTCAACCTGTTTTTGAGAACAAAAAAATGTTTCAAACAAGCAGACTAAAGTTGACAGAAAGTAGGTCATTCATATTTGTACAAATAACTTTGATCCCCTTCATTTATGAACACCATTAATTTAAAAAAAGATCTTCAAAGGACTCCACATAAGCAAAAGCTCAAGAGTTTGGCCAATTTTGATAGAAAGCATTCAGTTCTAAATCTTTTTTGTTGACATGCCATCAGATATGGCCACCTCTGATAACAGTATTAACTATCTTTATATCTTTTCAAAAACAGCTCATCTGAAATTGACCAAATTTATTGAACATTTTGGCATGAATGACTTACAGATTCATACAAATGATGTATTGTCATTCAATATTGAAACCATAAGAAATAGAAATTCTTGTGAAAGATTTCTTAAAAATCTTTCCACAAATTTGACCAATTTATTAAAGCATCTCGGCATAATGGGTTTTAAAATTCCTATACATCTGCCATCAAATATGACCACTGCTACTAAAAATAAAAAACTTAGAATCACTTCTATTGTAAAAAATACTTTCAGAATTTCACCAAATTTGACAGGATGTGACCTAGTTTGAAGACCTTTCCCATTGTCAGGGTGATGGCATGAAGATATGGTTGCCATTAGGAAAATAAAATGACAAATATTCACACTTTCATTTATAAAAAAATATAGATAATCACCAGCTCTAACAGAATGAATCTTCATGACAGAAAGAATCCTCACATCATTATTTGACAAATGATGTAGATATGTCATATAGTTGCGATATAAAGAAACCCAGAAGTAAATTTCGTAACATGTAATCAGCAGCATTAGGAAAAATTTCTACAGAAAGCATATGACTGGTTCTGACATTTAGCTCTACTATTTACAGACCTAGAGTAATTGGGGGTTTGTCTGTTGTCTCATCCATCCAATGCCTGCTGTCTGTCATCCATACATCCATTAGCACAAGTATGTTATCACTGTTGCTCCGAAGGATTACCATGAAACGTTACACACACATCATCCCATGGGTAAGTTGGTTCTAAATACACATATACACATAGTGCTGCTCAGCCAATGGCCATCTTACAAATCAATGTGTCACTTTTCCTTTGGATGATCACATCATGATTGTCACTAAATGACTTTTTTGACTTACAGTTGCACCTTAATTAAATACAAATAAAGCCCACCGCTCCAGTGGCCTAGTTGTTAGAACGTCCTCCCCATATGCGGGAGGTCATGGGTTTAATCCCCACCCAGTCATTCCAAAGACTTCTAAAAATGGTACTAACAGCTGTCATACTAGGCACTCAGCATTAAAAGGTTAGTGTTAGGAATGGTCAGCCTGGTGTCAGGATAAATGTGACTGGGTGGGACAACATTTTACATGTCTGCAGCATGATACTCCAGTGTTAGGCATCAATTTAAATTGCCAAATTTCAGACAATGTAGTGATATGACTGAAAACTTGTTAAAGCTACATTAAAAATCTAAATCACACACACACACACACACACACACACACACACACACACACACACAAATAAAGCCCTTTCTTATTACTGCTACTCCAGAGTGGAAAGTCATATTCAGTGAGCTTTTTAAGACTTCTTATGAAATCTAGTTGGTTCTAAATTAAAAAGTAGGTTCCACTCGGACATCTAACATAGCCTCAACTGCAGCCATCTTGAATATCCTTTTATCCTCTTGCATGTAGTTGCTAGTTTAAGACATTTTATGATGTTGGAATTGAGATGGCCACTGGGACCACCTTGGCAGTCATCTTGAAACACTTGTTATTGCTAATCCTTCTGAATGGAAAGTCATATTGGAGTTTTTACCAAGAGACTTATCATGATGTATAGTTGATCCATGGTGCCACCAAGACATACAAAATGTCCATCAATACATATTCTTGAAAGCATTAATGCAACTCAACCTGAATCAAGATGGGATTTTCATGGAAAGACTTTGTATGATGTTATGTTTGTTCTCAGTGAAAATGGTGCCAATCTTATTTCCAGCACATTGAAAATTGTATCATGACTCGTCCTGGATTTAAGAGGTCAAAATTGAATGTTCACTTGAAAACTTCTAAAAATGTCTCCATTCTAAAAGAAAGTGGTGCTGATATGACATCAAGTAAGGTCACCATGTCAGCCATCCATAAAATCTTGCAATTGCTGCTTCTGATAAATGGAAAGTCATAGTAAAATGAGTATCTTCAAATGTGGTCTGAATTCTTCTAAATGAAAATGATACAGTAATGCTGCCACAGTGACTAGTTTAAAAAATTTTCAACACTCTGTAGTTACAAACAAGGTATCATTTTATTCCTAGAAATTGTTTTTGGACCATAAAGCATCATTCCTTCTGAGGGACTAAATGTATGAAACTTGCCTGACTTGATGAGTGTATTTTTAGAGATTTTTAACTCCTGCATTAAGACGGTGAATTCAAGAAAAAAGCAGCAAAAAAGTCTGAATTAGATGGTGATTCAGTAATAGTTGTTGTTGTTGGGCTTAACGCCATTTTTCAGCACACGATAGGCTATTCATGGCGGCCAGTGTTAATGGTGGAGGAAGAAACCAAGAAATCACCGGAAAGAACCACCGCCCCACGAGAAGCTACTGGCAAGCTTTCTCACATATCCACATTCGCCGAATCCTAGACTCGAACTCACGCAGAGGTTAGATGGCAGTGATCCGTAACGGACAGCGCTTTAGACCACTCAGCCACTCAGTAATAGTGCTGAGCACTTCATTTGGAACTAAAGACCATCAGAAAAGTAAACTTTACATCTTGATACAATATATGCACTTTTCTTTTGCAAAATAAAAATACTTAAATGACCACGCAATGTTCAAAGAGAAATGTTTTTCAATACAGATCCTGAGCTGATGACTTAAATAAACTCACAAGCCCTGAGTGAAAATCCACAAGCCCAGACTCCAATTTCCACATGCCAAAAAATTTCCCCATTTTTAATATTGTCACACAATATTGCAATAGCTACAGTTCAATTATAAATTCAACAGGGTTCAAAAGGAGTTTGAAGTTAATGCAAATGTCATTAGTGTTCATCACTAAGCCGGCATGCTTCACGTAGTAAAATTGTCAACCAAGAGTTTTGTAATTTAGTTTTGTTGGACTTTACTGGTAGCTAACCTATATTGGCTTCTAAAATGAATTACACTTGAACACTATTCCAATGACTGAAATGATCATGCTTTGCATTCTACATATGCAGCAGAATCCGACTATAAACAAACATTGTGGCTGTTCACAAACTTGTCAAAAATATAATACATATGACTTAAACATTCTAATTCAAGGGAATAAATGTAATAACTTTTGTTTTTTTACATGCATATAGCATCTCTTTGATTTAGCTATAACAGGTTATTCCACCTCTATATGCTACCCATGCAAATTAGCAGTGGGCTTGCCCACTGCAGACTTCAATCACGTCTCACTAGCTATTGTCAGCCAGTTAAGTTATATGTGAAATGGTGATTTATACCTGACCTCTTTGCCTTTAATTGTTACTATTTAAACTGCCCAAGGTATATTTACATCACCTCCAATCATGACTGTTTACGCATTCAACATATAACAGGCATTTTCTGAAAGTGGTGGTATTTTTGAGGTTTTTTCTTTTGTTTTTGTTTTTGATAATTACGGAAAATTGTGTTTTCTCAAAACATGACAATGTCAATGGGTTTGGTAGTACAAATTCATAATTTCATCAGATATCTCGGAAATGCTTAATTACGCGTATTTGGATGCAAATGTTTTATTTGGGACGTAGAAAATCACCCACACAGGAGCCTTCCATAGGCACGTTTTTGTTGCAAGGAGGAAACTTTTGCAGCAAAATAAATATGTTCTAATCGCTATGAAAACTAAAGCAATGCTTTTATTTTAGTTTGTTGCTGACTTCTTTGATTCTTTAATCAAAATTCGCCGGCTTGCTGTGATGAAGGTGCATGTTTTATTGAAGGTGCTGCTGAAGGCTACCTTTGAAGGACAAAACAATACCCATTTGTTATTGCTGTGGCAACTGACACGAATTTTTTTTTTAAATTTCCTTAGTATATATCAGTGCTTCAGAGGTAATCAGTTTTCATCGAAGTTGTAGCAAATCTATTTTTCTGGGGGTTTTTTTAAATTGCTGTCATGTGGTCAACTGTAGTCATTTCACATTTCCGCCCTCAGAGGAGAGGTGGTTGATTGTAGCTATTCAGTTGCATGGCTAGTTTGATTATATTACAGCATACAGTATCAAAGTTAGATATCAGTATAAGCGGATTATGACATAACAATTAATTAGGTTTATTTGTCAATATAAAAAAGGATTTATTTATGTAACAGTTGATTTCAGTGCATTTTTATATCCAAGTTTGCTGCTTCCTGTCATGGTGCCTTTGAATTTCTCCACTCTAAACTCGAGACTGTATATACAATTTTTATCAGCCAAAAATGTTGTAGCCAAAAATATGGCTAGATAGCATATTTTATCGTCAATATGTAAAACATAATTGCAATTTGCGACATTGGCGAAGCCCAGTGCAATCACTGTTATTGATTTCATTTCTGGTTGTTGCCGTATAAATATTGCCTGCAAACTCGAAATCAAGAGACTTGGACAAAATGCTGTTTGCAAATTTAGTCAAGTTTTTTGGAGTTAAACGGAAAAATGATGAAGATTTCAATGAGATTCAGAAATGTGCTAAAGTTGCTAATACTGATAGTTTGGATGCAACCGTAACCAAGTGTAAGAAAGTATGTGATTTATGGCTTAGTGGGGACTGCAACTTTTACTTGTGGGACTCCTATTTTTACCAAATTAGGAGTCATGGACTCCTAGCGGAGACCTCTGTTCAACTTG
Organism: Potamilus streckersoni; assembly: GCA_016746295.1. NCBI lineage: Eukaryota > Metazoa > Mollusca > Bivalvia > Unionida > Unionidae > Potamilus > Potamilus streckersoni. Next base: position 2,887,954 of record JAEAOA010002340.1, on the reverse strand, counting down.
ACAGGCTATGATTAAATCTGATTAAAGTCAGATCTAAATTTCATGTAGGACAGTTGTGAATAGGTATAGATTGTGCCATATTATGTGCAGGTATGTGAACATCTTGTAAATACATTTACACATTTCATCAGTGCGATCAAAGTTTCCTTGGGCAATTTAAAATATTTTTCTACAAGCCCCATGGGTACCTCACTTAGAATACAGGATGTGCCCCATCTGAAATTAGAGGGGCTCATCACATTGGGCTATCTAATTATTTTATCACCATCTTGTCCATGTTTATTCTATGTTTTTATATATGTTAAGTCGTCTACTTTTGCAGCTATTGTACCATCTACTTTAAGGTCGAATTTACATCTACTTTTAGAGCTAAATTACCATCTTTGTTTACATGTAAACTACATCTGTTTTTATAATACATTTGCATTTAATGTTGTATTTTTGCATTGACTTATTCTTGTACTTCTAATTTTAGATATGGATATTGCATGGATCATTACTATAATGGTATTATTATTATCTTTATTATAACAATGTTGAATGCACCATCATATGCTCTCATCTTTACTATAACAATATTTAATGCACATGACTACTTTATTGGCCTAAGTGATTAGAGCATCCACCTTGGATGCTGGAGTTCATGGGTTCAAACCCCAGCTGAACCATACCAAAGTCTTGTAAAAATTATACTTGCAACTGCCTCGCTTGGCACTCAGCATTAAAAGGTTAGTGTTAGGACTGGTCGGCCCGGTATCAGGATATTGTGACTGGGTGGAGCATGATTCTAAATGTCTGTGGCATGATTCCACAGTGCTAGACATCATTATAAACTGCCAGACTGCAGATATCTTAATGACTAAAAAAAATTTAAAGATACATTAAAAATCCAAATCGCATTCTTGCACATCTAATCAAGCATTATCTTCACTTATCTTCTCTATAGCAATTTTACAATGACCATTATAAGCATTTGTCTTACTATGACTGTACTAGAATACCATTATGTGCACTCATCATTACTGTAACAATACTGGAAGGGCCATGTGTTTTTTGTTTTTTTTCATGTATTTTAATCTTCATGTATACATGTAATGTCCAGATTTTACAGTAGTGCTGTACTGAATTTAATTTATAGTGTTGACTACCAGAGATTGTCATGGGAAGCCCTGAAGAAAAGTATCAATGGTCTTGTGAACAAGGTCAACATCTCCAACATCATCAACATTGTACGCGAGCTCTTCCAGGAAAACATTGTCAGAGGGAGGTGAGTAGTTACCTAAGATATTTTAGTGATAATGTGGTTAATCCTCTCTTAAGAGACCACATGTCAGAAGCCTGTATGTATTTATGATTTTAAGAAAAAAAAGTACTTAATTTTATTTCTTTAATTAATGGTTGCACGTGCCATCCTGTAAAATAGCTATTACCTTTTTGTCTTTGTAATTGAATAACACTTGCAAGTATCTAGAGTCAAAAGTACTTGTGGTAATTACTAATGCAATTGACAAAATCCATTATGATTTGATTAGCTGATCGCCAAGCAAGCTTTAACATGCAAACTAAAGATGTTTATTTGTGCCTATGGCACTTTTTTTCTATCTGTTCACCAGGCTATGTATATTTTTATAGCATGCAGATTGCATCATCTAAGTGACTATTTGTTAATCAACATATAATATGCTATTATGAACTGTCACAGGATCAGATCTTATCATTTAATAGTACCTACAAAGCCCTTAAATACCTGCTGATCTTTATTCAGTTTCTGTATGGAGCAAACACATCACTTAGTCCAACAAGTTGTACTCGGCAGTTTTATAAAATTTCTCTGACATGACTGGTGGCAGAGAATAACCATATCAACACAGAAGCTAAAGATGGATGGTGGAGTTTATATAAGAAATTTGAATCATCAAGTCACTTGATAGTGATAAAATTCTTTCCTCTGACCTTGATATTCAGATACCAAGTATAATCTATTCTATTGACTACTGACATCAATCTTTTAGAACACTCACTCTTCAGTATTAAGCCCTATCAGAACAGAACACCTGCATATTCAGTGGCTGTTGATTTGCTGCTTAATCCAGACAAGTCACAGTGGATTTAATCCAATATCAGCATTTGTTTGGTTGCCGTGAGCATATAAATGGTTTTACAGGTGGTATACAGAAATAAAATTTTGAAGGTCATCTACTGCACAAGCCATTTTAGGTGAAATATATCCTTTCTCTTCTAAAACATGTTCTTGTTGTTATTATTGTTATTATTATTATTATTATTAAAAAAAAATTGAGGCTGTGGATATACGAGTGTTATTGTTGATTCACATGAAAAAAAATGGCCTTTTTTCAAGAGCTAGGGACATTAAATTTATGAGAGTCAACTGTCAACATCAATTTTTGTTTTAATTCTAGTATTAAAATAATGAGGTCTTGATTTCATTAAAAGTGAAATTTCAGCTCATCCATGAGCAAATCTCTTAGTGCAAGACCTGGAATTTTAAGCTCACTACAAATTTTGTATCTATTCTCCATAATGAATCAAAGAGTTTCATGTATAAAAAATACTCCTTTTGCTTGTATCCTGTGCTAACATTTGTGAACTAGTAGTATAAACCACTGATTAATGTTACTTGAATTATATCACCCACCTAAAAATATATATAACAATTGTTCAATTGAATGACATGAAATCTGATACACTGACATGACTGCTAGCTTTCATGTGGGATGATTTGCATGCCTTTTTTATACTGTTTTTTCGTTCTTAATATGATAGAAAGGATGTAATTAATGGTATAATATAAAGCTGGTCTACATTTATTGTAACAATGCAAAATACTCTTTTGCAAGTCAGATCAAAACACAGTCATTTCTAAGGTTCTCAGAAATGCACATAAACATAACATGAAGAAAAATTTGAAAACTTGTCACCTATCAAATTCATGAGGAAAATACTGAAACCACATTAAAAGGCAGAACTAGAACATATATTTCACTTGACAAAACTTATTAAAAACATAATGCCTGGCTGCTTATCTTGAGTTGAGATGTATCAGCACAATTCGCAAGTATCTGTCAAGAGCTAGGGACATTAAATTTATGAGAGTCAACTGTCAACATCAATTTTTGTTTTAATTCTAGTATTAAAATAATGAGGTCTTGATTTCATTAAAAGTGAAATTTCAGCTCATCCATGAGCAAATCTCTTAGTGCAAGACCTGGAATTTTAAGCTCACTACAAATTCTGTATCTATTCTCCATAATGAATCAAAGAGTTTCATGTATAAAAAATACTCCTTTTGCTTGTATCCTGTGCTAACATTTGTGAACTAGTAGTATAAACCACTGATTAATGTTACTTGAATTATATCACCCACCTAAAAATATATATAACAATTGTTCAATTGAATGACATGAAATCTGATACACTGACATGACTGCTAGCTTTCATGTGGGATGATTTGCATGCCTTTTTTATACTGTTTTTTTGTTCTTAATATGATAGAAAGGATGTAATTAATGGTATAATATAAAGCTGGTCTACATTTATTGTAACAATGCAAAATACTCTTTTGCAAATCAGATCAAAACACAGTCATTTCTAAGGTTCTCAGAAATGCACATAAACATAACATGAAGAAAAATTTTGAAAACTTGTCACCTATCCAATTCATGAGGAAAATACTGAAACCACATTAAAAGGCAGAACTAGAACATATATTTCACTTGACAAAACATATTAAAAACATAATGCCTGGCTGCTTATCTTGAGTTGAGATGTATCAGCTCAATTTGCAAGTATCTGTCTGTTGATGCCACTAAAACACTTGTGTGTTCCTTAGTATTTTCAAGACTGGACTATTGTAATTTAATTGTTTTCGTCTCAATAATTACTGCAGAAACTTAAAAAAGTTCAAAACACTGCTGCTCGGATCATCCTTAGAGTACCAGGATCAGAGCATGCCTCTCCACTGCTCTGTACCCAATACTGGCTATCCATATGATCCAGAATTAAACACAAAATTTGTTCTCTGTGCTACGTTTCACTGACGGACTCCAGTCCAACATAACTATCTGACCTCATTCATATGTATACACCTGCAAGATTCTTACTCTCCTCTTCTGACACTGGCATTCTCAATATTCCCACTATGAAGATGAAATTATATGAACATCATTCTTTTGCATACCAGGGCAAATTGCCCACTGCACTTAGACAGAAAGACAGTGATCTCATTTAAGAGCGCCTTTAAAACCAATCTTTTTTAACTGTAAGAACAGTTATAATGACCTATTAATGTATATTTTGACCATATCCTTACCTAAAAAATTTACAGTACGTTTTTTCTGTTTCTAATTTTTATCGTGTTTTTATTTTTGTAATCATTTTATTATATATGCTTTTTATTCTTTTTAAGCGCTGACAAATGTTGTAAAGCACTTAAAGCTTTAAAGATTCGGTGCTATATAAAGTCTCATATTATTATTATTATTATTATTTGATATTTATTTCTTAAATCTCTTTCCACCACTAGGCATTACTGACATTTTCATAGATCGAAGTATCATCAGATATATTTTTATTTACAGTGTACTGACATTTTCTTTTAAAGGAAATTGAACAAAATAGCTTTTTACTAAAAGTTGTAATATCATGATGTTGAGTCTCAGTTTTCATGTTCAACAAATGGGCCAATTCTTCGGGTATGTTTTTGTGAAAAATATGGGATCTATGCCTGACCCATGATATAAGAAGTTTTGCAAGTTATCCTGGTGTGGGTTAGCAAGTAAGGATTGAACAATGATTATAACTCAACATTTATGCATAGACAAGTAAATTGATGCTGAATCAAAAATATTAGTAACTTTTTTACAAGAGGCTGTTATAATAAAACTCACACATGTATATCTGTTGAGAAATACAATATTCAAATACTTATTTTTAAATCGGCTTTGTAGTAAAGATGTTTTATAAAAGAATTAAACTATTTTAGTATACAGTAGTATTAAAATGAATATAGCAAAATGAAGATCAATAGGGTAATTTATTGCAACTTATATAATTTTGATACACTAGCTTATAAGTTGAGTCCGCCTGCAAGCTAAACAGATCCAGATATTTTATCGCATAATTAAAGCTGTCCCAATTTTTAAAAAACTACCAGGTACCCATCAGTCCTATTAATCAGTTTCCTAGGTGCCCTATCAAAGGAAATTTTATTAAATGTGTTTAAAAAATCTGAATTTAAATCAACATATTTTTGAATTCACACTTTCTTATAAATATCACTGCCCAATGTCATCATTTTATTACCCACAATACCATTATCATCGGGCTGCTTCCTGATGACCCAGATAATGATTGGCATCTTTACATGTGCTTTAAAACTTGGTTTGTGCTGCTTGTTAGAAGTTCTCATTTGAATAAAGAATATAGACACTGATCTGTAGTTGCATTCTGCTATGGCAGTATAGGATCTTTGTTGTTTGCAGTTTGACTGGACTTATAAATGAGTATGTACTGTATTTTTATTCTTTCTCTCAGTCATCATCTACAGATAAACAATGTTGTCTTTCCTCAGAGGCTTGCTGGCAAGGTCCATCATACAGGCACAGTCAGCCTCTCCAACCTTTACCCATGTGTATGCAGCTCTTGTGGCCATCATCAATACAAAAGTAAGTTAATTAGTACCTGGAGGGGTGTAGATAACTTTTATATATGGAATGGGTTTAGGTCTAAAACATGTTAAGTTGATTTCTAGTTCTACTAGCCATACACCAGAAGAGATTATGTGATTTTTTTTGTTGTTGGGCATAACACCATTTTCAGCACACGATAGGCTATTCATGGCAGCCAGTATTAAATGTGGAGGAAGAAACCGGAAATCATTGGAAAGAACCACCGACCCACGAAAAGTGTAGATTATGTGATGGCCTGTTCTTCAAAGTCATCCATCCATCAAGATAAGCTTGTTATTGCTGGTATAGTAAACTACTTGGAGGACTGCGATGAAACTTTGAAAACACATTTGTCATTGGTCCTAAATTTTGGTGCTTCACTGACATCTAATATGGCCACCATTGCATCCATTTTGAAAATCTTGCTATTGTTTCTTCACCTGATTGGAAAGTCATATTGCTGTAGCATTTACACTAGAAAAGTACTTACGATGTCTGATTTGTCGGTTATGAAGATAGTTCCGTATCAACATCCAGCATGGCCATCTTGATAATCTTGTTATCATTACACCTTCCAAATGGATGGTCTTATGAATATAGGAATTTTTCTGAAAGATTTCCTATATTGTTTGGTTGGTCCTAAATGAAAATGGTGCCAATCAGACATCCATTATGGCTACCAGCTTGCTATTGATACTCGTCCTGAATGTTGTCATGAAGTTTTCACCAGTTGAGACTGCTTCATTGGCCTAGTGGTTAGAGCATCTGCCTCGGATGCAGGAGGTTGATGGTTTGATCCCCAACTGAGTCATACCAAAGACTTACAAAAATATTACTTTAGCTGCCTCGCTTGGTGCGCAGCATTAAAAGGTTAGTGTTAGGACTGGTCAGTCTGGTGTCTGGATAATGGGATTGGATGGGACATGTCTGCAGCATAATGCCCCAGTGCTAGACAACACTTAACTGCCACACTACAGACACCATAGCAATATGAATGAAAAATTGTTAAAGCTGCAATAAAAATCCAAATCACACCCATCACCACCACCACCCACACACACCAAAGTCTAGTTGGTCCTAAATAAAATTATGCTGCTCCATATATCCAATATAGCTACCACAGCACCCATCTTAAACATCTTGTTGCTATTCGACCAAAATAAACGGCCTTATTATGATATATAGTTGATCCTAAGCAAATATGGTGCCAGGCTGACATGAGTTTAGCCACAACAGCATCCATCTTGAAAATGTTATTACTGCTACTGAATAGAATGTCTTAGTAGCATGGGGCTTTCACTGGAAGACTTGTTATGGTATCCAGTTATCTTTATTAAACATTGTCTGCCAGTCTGATATTGAGCAAGGCCACCACAATGGCCATTTTTTTAAAACTTACCACTATTCATCCTTAATGGAATATCAGATCAGCTTTGATTTTCACATACAGACTTCTTATGATATCTAACGGGTACTAAATGCAGAAAATGGTGACAAATTTGACATCCTTCTTGAAAATTTTATTAGTTCTCCTTCGAAAAAAAAGTCATATTGAGACCAGATTTCCAAAGAAGTCCAGTTATGATATCCGGTTCAGCCCGAATGCCAGTGTGCTCATTTGACTTCAAATATGGCTGCCACAAAGAACATACTGAAAAAAATTTTGGTAATTCTAAGGATTGGTTGGTCATTTCAGCATGGGGATTGCACATAAAGTCTTCTATTAGTGTCTGGTTTGTTCTTTATCAGAATGGTGCTGACATTACAGCTAATATGACTGACAAAGTGACTAATCTGAAACTTGCAAATATCAGATGGTTTCAACACTCAGAAATTAAATCAAACAAATGGTCTTGTCTTGTATGTATGGACAAACATTTCAACAGTTGAGCATCATCTCCTTTGAGGGACTTTTGTTCATAAATAAATTCTAAAAGTATATATTTTTGGGAAGAAAAAGCAATTAAGAAAGACTATGCCTTACATTAGTAAACGACATTAAGTGTCATTAAGCACTTTATGCCAACATGATTCAAATACTTTTAATTGTTGTAACAAATTTGTTGATTGTTTTATAGTAAAACAATTATAGAAAATGACTTTAAATTTAGTCAGTTGTTAATTTGGTGTAACCATGCAGCTTACACAGACTTAGGAAACTTATATTCCTGTGAAAATATTTAGAATGACTGTACCATTTACTCGTCATCACTCTTCATCCATTGAATCATTGTCACCTTTTGTCCATTTAATCACCATCACTCTTTATCCCTTTAATCATCATCTCTATTTGTCCCTTTAATCATCATCACTTTTGTCCATTTAATAATCATCATCTCTATTTGTCCCTTTAACCCTTTCATCACGGCAAACCGCATATGCGGTCCAGGGGAAATAGATCGTCAACACTATGGACCGAGTTTTCGGTCTGGGGCAGTGTTCTTTGTTAACGTTATAGTACCCGACTATATATCTTTCGGAATACCTCAAATAACTTCCATCTGGTAATGTAGATGTTATATTTGGATTATCTCGTGAGTTTAGCTTGTATACAACTAGAAATAACGAACAAAGTAGGAACTTTTAACGTGTTTTCCGAATGCTGAAATTTGTATCCAAAATGGCGGCGTTTGAAAAATTTTTTTTTAGAGGCGAGTTTTTGGAGGATTTAAATACTTTTGACCTGATAAATTTGTTTGACAATGAGGGAAGACGTATGGAGAGACAATGGAATGCACTTGTGGGTGACAGTGATGACGATGAAGATGACTTTGAAGGTTTTGAACCAGAGGAATTGTACGCTCCACGTGGGTTTTTTTTTTGGACGAAGCCCAAAAAGCAAAAAGATTTGTTTCAGTTTTCTGACAGAGTTGGGCACACCCAAGAGTTATATAGCTCCAGGAAGCTTCGGATTATTTTCAAATATTCTATTCAGATGAAATTTTTGGAAAAATTGTCTGTTTAACGAACTTCAATGCGACGATCAAACGTGGCAGAGGCAATATAGGTCACTTAGGTGTGTGGACAGATCTCACCTTGGAGATCATTTTGGTTAATTTTATAGAATTTTATATATTATGGACACCATGAAAGAAAGACTTGTGTTGCTACTATGATTATTCACTAGTACATCTAGGGTCAATTGAACAAGTTTTGAGAACATTCTAAGTTTTCTAAGAGGTAATAAAATAATAGTATTTTACCTGTTGTTACCTGTTTGTACCTGCATTTTAACAGTTGTAATAGATATGGACATTTTATTGAATTAGTCATAAAATTTGATTTTTAACCTTGATTTTGACACATAATCCAGCCAGATATCTTTAACATTGGCAAAGTTATGCTGTTTCAAAGTCCAAAAGTCATTTTGCTTTACAACTCCAAAGTTACTTAGTGTTGAGGACTCTATGCCTACAAATCACTTAGTGATGAAAGGGTTAATCATCATCACTCTTTGTCCATTTAATCATCATCTCTATTTGTCCATTTAATCATCATCACTCTTTGTCCATTTAATCATCATCACTCTTTGTCCCTTTAATCATCATCACTTTTGTCCATTTAATCATCATCACTTTTGTCCATTTAATCATCATCACTCTTTGTCCATTTAATCATCATCTCTATTTGTCCATTTAATCATCATCTCTATTTGTCCCTTTAATCATCATCACTCTTTGTCCATTTAATCATCATCTCTATTTGTCCATTTAATCATCATCACTCTTTGTCCATTTAATCATCATCACTCTTTGCTCCTTTAATCATCATCACTCTTTGTCCATTTAATCATCATCACTCTTTGTCCATTTAATCATCACTCTTTGTCCATTTAATCATCATCACTCTTTGTCCATTTAATCATCATCACTCTTTGTCCATTTAATCATCACTATTTGTCCATTTAATCATCACTCTTTATCCATTTAGTCATTACTCTTTCTTCATTTAGTCATCACTTTTTGTCCATTTAATCATTCTGTCCATTTAATCATCACTCTTGTCCCTTTAATCATCACTCTTTGTCCATTTAATCGTCATCACTCTTTGTTCATTTAATCGTCATCACTCTTTGTTCATTTAATCATCATCACTTTTTGTCTATTTAATCATCATCGCTATTTGTACATTTTATCATCACTCTTTGATATTATGCTGCCATGTTTTCAGGCAAGTTGATAACTGAAATGGCACATTTAGTTTTTCAATCAGCTTGTTTGGCACTAGCTGAATTTTTTCAGATTTGTCCAGGCATATTATTACAGTAATATACAAGAATGTGTTTGCTTGCAAAAAGACACACACTGTGCTAGATATTTTATTTTTTTAACTTTAATGCTATCCCCATTTCTCAAATGTTTCTATTGGCTAACGTACAATTTTAATTAGTGTTCATTATTATAAATGGATATTATATTTACATTGGGAAATAATGAAGGATACAAACTAATAGTAATTTTACATTTGTTAGTCTAGCATAAAATGGAGCCATCAGATTAACATGGGGGCTTAAGTGGCCGATTGGTCTAAAGTGTTCACCATTACGGATCACTACCATCTCACCTCTACATGGGTTTGAGTCTCAGGCTCAGCCATTGTGGGTATGTGAAAAAGCTTGCCAGTAGCTTCTCGTGGGTCGGTTCTTTCCAGGGTTTCACAGGTTCTTCCTCCACCATTTATACTGGCCACCATGTATAGCCTATCTTGAGCTGAACAAATGGTGTTAAACACTATAACACTATAACAACAACATTAATACAAAACTGCCATGTTCATGAAATTTCATTGATTTAAGTTATGCTGTTTACATTTTCATTGTTCATCATCATTCATAAACATTTTCTAAAATATCTTTTTTCAGCTTAGTAAATAGCTTTGGTTTTAAGACAAGTTAACAAATATTTTTTTGCCATCACATAAATTGGTATGGTTGGCTTTGAATATCAGTCAAGCTTTGTTCATTTTTTTGTGACTTCTGATGTGTAGTCTAGCTTATCTAAAAATTAATCGCATGAATATTAATTTATTGATAGTGTTATACACTACTGTATAATGTTTAGTTATATTTTTTATAAATATTACAGTTTATTTTATAATATTCAGAAGAAAGTTGAAATGTTTTATTGCTTCTAATCATTTATATTTGGACGTACCATTTCAGTTTCCACAAATTGGAGAGTTGATACTGAGGAGGTTGGTGATTCAATTTAAACGAGGATTTAAAAGAAATGACAAGAATATCTGTCTGTCTGCCACAAGATTCATTGCTCATCTGGTCAACCAGCAAATGGTATGTTTACATTGTTATTTGGTCTCCTGTTAGTCAATGACACTGCATAGGTATCACATCTTTAGTGGCAAATGATTTGTTTGTAGTTAACGGCTTCAGAACATTTAACATCATAGATCCTGTCTGTACAGGGTGCAGGAAAAGCACAGATCATATAGAAATAAGAAAGGTACAACACTTTATTTTTTTAGACTGCTGTGTTGGCAGCCATAACGCAACATATCTCTATCAAAATTAAGAATATTATCCATCATATTCTCATGTAATTTATTAATATTAATAGTGATTATGATAGATAATAAGGGGCCACAACAGACATACAATTTGGGCAAAAGTATGTTTTCATCCTGTCCCGAAAAGGGTGGAGGAATGGGAATATTGGAGAAAGAAGTTAATTTGAGGTCAGATTTTGTCATGGCAAGAGAAATTCATCAGCCAGTGTTTGTTTTACTGGCTTGACAAAATAAATAGTAATAAAATGCATAAAATATTCATTGTACTGTGAGAAAATATTACGAGAATCTTATCATTTTTCACAAAATCTACTGCATAATTTTGTTAATATCATTTAACACCATTCACATCTTCAGAGATAGTACCGAGGCATGCAAAATCCATGCAAAATTTTTATGTTTTCACGCACTTAGAAACCGGTGATGTATGAGAACTCCCACAAATTTCTATTCACTATATGAAAATGTACTCCATGAAGTATACAATTTTATTCAGCACTCTCCTTTAAAATGCTTATTGCAACAAATTCTAAGTCAGAAGAATTATAGCACTGTCATGATTTTTTTTGGACTGTTTACACATCATGTTTCATCAGTTTGACATGATTATTTTTTTAACTATTTATGGGTGTTACATTCGGTCCTACAACAATTATTCAGTCGTTTGAACCTTGCAGCAATGAAAGTTTACAAATGCATGTTTATTAGAAGGGCTATCTAGAAAACCAAAATATGGCTGATTCCCAGTTTGGTTCATCTTTAAATGTCAAATTCGTTTGGCTGTGAGTGTGTGTCATTTAGATTTAAAAGGTAGCTTCAACATTTTCTCAGTAATATCACTACAATGTCTGCAGTGTGTCAGTTTTATAGTGATGTTTAGCATTAAGACATCATGCCGCAGACATGTAGCATGATGTCCCTCACCCAGTCACATTATCCTAACACCAACCAGGCAGACCAGTCCTAACACTAGCCTCTATGCTGAGCACCAAGTCTTTGGCATGACTTGGCCGGAGATCAAACCCACGACCTCCCGCAACCAGAGGAGGAATTACAATATAAAATTTAGATAGCTCAGAACTATCAGCAGTGCTGATTGCATAGGTGTATAAAAAAAATTAAAGGTGAATGGTGTAACAATTTAATAAATATCTACATATTTAACTAAACTATTTTATCTACAACTACAATGATGCTTTCAACAAATAAACCGTGATTATGTTGCCATTTACTATTCTCATATGAAATTACAGTCTTAAGAGAGTGTGTTTCCCTTTATTGTTGATCCTGTTATTCAACTGTCCCCATCTCATTTTTCTTCTCTTGTACTTCCAGTACTCTTGACTCTCCTTGCATTCCCCATTTTCTTTTGGTACTATGCCTTCACCCAACTGCTTAGATCATGATAGACATACCTTCCTTCTTTCTGATTTTTTTTGGTGACCGCTCTCACTCCCACCCAAAAAGCTTCCTGTGAAATTATAAGGTCTATATAATCTGGTCTCCTTGCTCAAATCTCCTACAGATTGCTGCCGTTCAGCTACCACCTCATCTATTTGTGAAACAAAAATAGACTGAAAAGTGGCAAATCCATCAGGCTATTTTTGTATTCACAACTTATCAGTTAGCCCCATGATCAGTCCATCCAGTCATTCACTAGCTGAAGTGGTCCAAATAGATTGTGGTTTCTTTTTTTTCTTTATTCTAGTGAATTTTTTTTTCAATATAGATCGCTGCATCAACATGGATATGAGGCATATTTTATCTCAAAAATAACCAGGATGGTCCACATGATACAAAAGTAACTTCAAAAAGGAGTAACTGTTCCTTAAAGTATGTCACTAATACATACATGCCAACCATTACGCTTTTGGCATAATCATTATGCAAATTTTTTCACTAAATTACACCTTATGCGTAAATGTACTTTATGCTTTTTCGGTATATCCCTTCCCCAAAAAATTAATAATTTTTTTTCTCATTTTAGTAACATCCCACTAATCACACAAAACATACTCTAGAAAAGACGGTTTCTGAGTAACTATGACATAAAAGTACACTTGTCAGTAGACTAGCGGTGACTTTACTAAGTGTTATGTTCTATTTATAGCAGCTGCCCTATTTCCAAGAAGACCTGTTTCTATTTATAGCAGCTGTCTGGCTTAGGACATAACAGACTGGTTTTCTAAATTTTAATCTTTGCTCACATATTCTTCGTTAAAAATAATGTGAGGTACAGAACCATTCTGTAGGAATTTGACAGTAAAGTCTTCCTATTTATTCTAGTTGATGCGTTTGTTACAACAAAAATGTTTTTCAAATGATTTCACAGATGAATTAGAAAGAAGAAATAACTGAAAAAATGACTTAGATATACATGAATAACACAGTACAGTGCCATTCTATGGTAGCTTTACGTCCATTGCAGGTTATGTGGAAAGGATTTTAATATTGGTCATAGTGTAAAACAAAGATGCCTTGAATTAGCTCATTTTGCTAACTCCAATAATAAGGTAACTTCTTTTTTACAGCAGAGCTAAATTGTGTAAATGAATTTTATAACTGCAGGGGTGTTATTTACCAAGCTCTTAATAGGATACTTACTACAACTAGTGGTATAATACAGCTTTGGTCTTTTGTTCAAACGATGCTTCCTGACACCAAAATTGCGGAAAATATGCACGTGTTTTGTACACATGCGCATTGAATTTTATTGTGTTATATATGGATTATGCTTTTTCCTTGCCAGAGGTTGGCATGTATGCTAATATAGTCATCCACTGTGTTTCGGGTGAAATATGGGATAAATTAATCTTTTTGTAACTTTTGGCTCTGAACTTTTTAAATGATATAGAGTTTGCTTTGGGAATTTGAAAAAACTATTTCATTAGCTTCCAAGATACCGTATTTGTATGGTGGGCAGTACAATTGTAAGTCTGTGAAAATTTGAAGGTACCAGAAGTTACTATATTAGGCAAAACATTGTGTTAAAACACATCTCCACTAAGTTACACATACTATTATATTTTATCATGAAAAGCCATTCAAAGTTCACTAATTTTGGTCATTAAACTATTGCACTTAATTGGGAAAATTTGGGAGCAGGTACTGGTGTTTGGCAAAGTGACATCAACTTTGCTTTTTTGTGCATGGTCTGTCTTGTTTGCATTTGTACTGGACTTCATTATACATTGACAGATCATGGTCAGTCTTGTTTGCATTTGTACTGGACTTTCATTATACATAGACAGATCATGGTCAGTCTTGTTTGCATTTGTACTGGACTTCATTATACATTGACAGATCATGGTCATTCTTGTTTGCATTTGTACTGGACTTTCATTATACATTGACAGATCATGGTCATTCTTGTTTGCATTTGTACTGGACTTCATTATGCATTGACAGATCATGGTCAGTCTTGTTTGCATTTGTACTGGACTTTTTGAGGTATATGAATATTGTTCTGAAATTTTATAATTAAAGTGTTACAGTTCTTTTGAATGATGGCGGGAGCGGTACATAGATTGGACAATGGTAACTAATATCCTTGCTACCTCACTATGCACCATTTCATGCAGTGGTTTGATCTCAGCAAGTGTGAAAATATGTGGTTGGTCATCTAAAGTCAGTGATTTCCGTCTGGCTTTGAGCAAGAGTTTGATTTTTTCCTTTCAATCAGTGGGACATTATCTATGGAATAATATCATTTATGCTTGGTTGGAACAAAATCATAAGTTCAAACTCAAGAGTTTTATGATTTTCAGGTCATATTTTCTTCCACTTCAAAAACAACACAATGATGACATCGGAACTATCAAGAGATTGTTGCTTACAGCTTGTGGTGCTATGAACAGTTAAGATATATAAATGAGAGTTATAGACAACCTTTTTCTCAGTAATTGAATTTAGAAAAGACATGTTTGTCTATCTAACACTTGTAGACTGCAATATTAAGCATGCTTTAGTAATATTGCTCAGCTGTTTACTTACACAGGCCCATGAGGTACTATCACTGGAGATTCTAACCCTCCTCCTTGAGACCCCAACAGATGATTCTGTAGAAGTAGCTATTGGCTTCCTAAAGGAGTGTGGAAAGAAGTTAACGGAGGTCTCACAAAGGGGTATAAATGGTAAGTGTTCTCATGAGTAAGTGTTATAACTTAGTTGGTTTTCAGGGATGTATGCATAATGAGTGTTTTTACCTAGGTCAAGTCATATTCAAATATGTGTGAACTTTGCAACTGTGTTAACTCGTATTGGAATGTATGTGTACCTGTTTTAATTTAAATTGGAATGGTTATGTACCTGTGTTAACTTGTACTGGAATGTTGTGTGTAACTGTGTTAATTTGTGTTGGAATTTTTGATTACCAGTGTTCACTCAAATTAGAATGTGCGTGTACTTGTGTTAAGTCATATTGGAATGTCGTATGTACTGTTCTCTCCCATTATAATGCACTTTGTTATAATGCATTTCTGTATATAATGTGGTAATCTATGGACACCATACTATATATTATAAAAATTATAAAAAAAAAAGTTTTTAACATCAGCAGAAAAATTGACATCAGAACAACTGTGCTTTATGTACACATTACCTGGAAATGTTTTTACAGTTAGAATTTAACTCAAATTAGCAGCTGTTTGTACTTTGGCATTGTAATTAGCAATTGCATGTCTTTTGTACTTGCTGCCACTTTCTGGAATCCGTTGCATTGCAGCCCAGAAGAGATAGGTGCTCCTTTACATAATTTAGCTAGGTCCATTTAAACAAATGTTACTTTTAAGTGAAATCAGATTGAAAAGTGAGTTCATTATTATCAGTATTTATGAGTGAAGTAAGACAAAAACTTGCAAAGGAGACGTCCAGTAAAAGGAGTGCTTATTCTGTGAATATGATCGTGATTTTGAACGAGTCATGGAGGAGGATGTTGAAGAGGCTAAAGCTATGCTACAAGGACATTTTAACTCATTTGATTATGTTCAGCACTGGATTAAAATTAATGATAGTTGCTCCACTGTTGAATGTAAGACTGATGCTAACCTTGTCGAGTTCATCTTGCATTCCAAAAATCCCTTGAAAATTATTCAGATGAGAAATATCATTGACTTTGCGTAAAGAAAACAAGAATAGTATCAAACAACATAAAATCATGAAATACTGCCAGTAGGAAATGAACTTGGTGTTAATGAACAGTGCTGATTCTTTTTGGATTAGCAATTGTTGTGAACATATGTGATAACATGTAAATTTGTGATTTTGTTGCTTCTTTTGTGTTATTCTGTGTTTTGGAATTGCTAAAAGTGTGCTGAACACGATTGACATTACTCAGTCATATGTAACTGATATTTTGAACTGAAAACGAAGATATTGATAAAAATGACTTGACATTTCCATGCACTTGAAACAGATCAGTGTTTTTTTACTTGTCAAATGGATGTAGAAGTGGTACCGATGTGATTGTGAGATCTTTATTTACATCAGGCCTCAAGTGCAACCAAATTTTTTTTTTTACAAGTGGTAACATTATTTCATCTAGCTGTAGATAGAAAGTTTTGACTGGCAAATATATTTATTAAAATGAGGCATTTTTCATCATTGTTTTTTATGTTACTCATGATCTGATCTATCATATATATGACAATATGGTTGAAAGAAATCACCCTGAAGCATATTTCATTGACTTTTAAAATATTATTATTGGAAACAATTGAATGTATAAATGCCACTCATTGAAGAAAAGCTAATTTACACAAAATATTGGTATTGCTAATACATTAGACTGGTGTGTTGTTATCCCTCCACAAAAAAATCAACTCTTCTCATCATTTTCAATTATTCTCTCTATACTGCTGTTTGGTACATAACATGGTCGGCAGTTACGGACCCTTACTACTATGTTATAATAGGGGTGAGCTGTACCAATGTTGACTCAAATTGGAATGTGTGTGTACCAGAGTTACCTCATATTAGAATATAGGTGTGTGCCTTTGTTAACTCAGAATGTGATGTGATAGAAAAACTTAATACTTGTACATGCAGTGTATCTGTCTTATTCTGAGTACTTTACCCTTACATGATTTCAAGGGCAGGTTGAAACTATAGTTAAACTTTGGACATTAACAATGCATTACTGTGCTGTTTGTGCCAGAAAAATGAGTAAATTATGTGATGTTTTGTTCAATTGCAAATATGATGTAATGCTTCATAAAAATATTAGTGATTAACATTAAACTTAACATGAGAGTCTTACAGTTTGAACATTCTACATTTTAGCAATCTTTGAGAGACTGAGGAACATTCTTCATGAAGGAACCATTGATACCAGAGTGCAGTATATGATTGAAGTGATGTTTGCTATAAGAAAGGATGGCTTTAAGGTAAGCAGTTAAGAATTCAGAATCAGCAATAACTGTGTTCTTCAGTACATGTTATTTAAAGAGCATACATCAAGCTCATTTTTCTATCATTGTTTACAAATTACTCCCCCCCCCACCTTGACTTAAAACATTGTCCCGAAATTGACATGGAAAAATATTAGGTAAAATGATCTAACTATCCAGTATATCCAAGATGAAGACACTATCCAGCACGCAGTGATGCAAATTCCAGCGCAAGTTCTGTTGTGAAAACCCGTTATAACCAGTTCTGGATTGTGTGAACCTTTTGCCAACTTTAATAAACCCTTAGAAGTATTGGTAACCATCACTGTGACCCCATCACCAGTCCCAGCTTCATCTCAGCCCAGTACTGGCTTTGATAATTCCTAGACACCTGTTAATCTATTTCATACCTTTAGCAGCAGAGGGGCTGAACCCAGTAAATTAAATCCACAATCCAACCCTCTCCCAAAGAGAGTCAGCCAGGGGGCTGCATTTTACAAATCCAAGACATAAAAAAACTATCTGAAATATATAGACCCACCCAAAAATGTGAAAAATCTGGTGACTATGATGGTCAACTGAAAATTTTATCATGAGATCTATGATGGTCAGCCGAAAATTTGATCAAGTCCTATCCGATATCTTGTTTTAGGGTCATGCAAGTTTATCGTTTTAAACCCATGCTGGACTGACTTAGCATGACTAAAGTAATTTTTAAATTGATTGAGTTCCATGTCGGAACACCATGTTTGCCAAATATTTTGTAGCGTATGAATATCAACACCGTTGAATACAGCAAGAATATTGCAGTTATCGCGAATCACTTTTGGAATTTGAGTGTATCGTTGAGTGACATATATCACGTCAATGTTTTTATGCCTACCTCGTGAAAATATTCTAATTGGATTTTTTTGATTATCTAACATCACATCATCGTACACTACAAGATTGTTTATGTCTCCATCGAGATCTTCTACTGATGGTGCATCATTAATATCAGTAATAAATTCAATGACATTTTCACCTTTAATTTCTGATGCATTCTCGTTGAATTCTTTTAACACTTTGTAGCATCTCTGATCATCTACGCTAGGTGCCACTAAATACAACTTTTCCCATTTCATAAATCGCATTATCAAATTAAGCAGTAATTGTGTTTTGCCTGATCCAGATGGTCCGATTATAATCGCGCGGACAGAATTTGGAAGCGCTGCGTGGTGGTGTTTCACTGGTTCTTTTTTTTTTTAGTCGCTGAAAAATCAATTATATTATTCATATTGTTAAATATATAATTATGAGTTTATATTGTATGAAATGTAAGACGCGTACAGAGACAAATGACCTGATAACGATTGTTATAAAGAATAACAGAAATGCAGAATCTGGAACATGTATTATATGCAGTATAAGAAAGTTTAGATTTTTTTTTAAAAAAAGCAACTCGGAGGAGATATCGCCGGAAAACTCTCAAGACTCCCAGGACTCCCATGGGGAAAATATCCTGGAGAAAAACATCTCCCTGGATGTAGCTATTGTGGACCAGGCACTCGTTTAGATATTCGTCTCAACGAAAATGATCAACCTAATCCAGGAGAATTTCCCATTAATGCTATTGATGAGGCCTGTCGAATTCATGATATTGCTTATCAAAGTGATGATCTTCAACAAAGACATATCGCTGATGTTAATTTAATTCATGCATTAAATTCTATAAAAAATAAAAAGTTTAAAGAAAAAATTGCATCATGGATCATTAAATCCGCGATGAAAGGTAAATTGTTAGTTGGTGCAAGTATTTGAAAATCTGTAAGATTTTACAATAATGGAAGAAAAAAGAATGAAAAAGATTTATTATTCTCCACGGGGATATTGGAAGGGAGTATCCGTGGTGGATAAATTAGCTGCAGCCGCTAAAGTTCCATACGATGTCACTAAAACATGGCTTTCAAAACAGGCTATATGGCAGATTTATTTACCTAAACCAAAATCCATCAAATATGGATCATTTGATGTTTATGTCCCAAATGAAGTTCATCAAGCTGATATTTTATACCTTCCCCATGATAATGGATACAAATATGCGTTAACGGTAGTTGATGTGGCTACTCGATACAAGGATGCTGAACCACTCATGACGAAAAAATCTGCAGAAGTCATACAAGCTTTTAAAAAGATCTATAAACGAAGTCAACTTACATGGCCAAATTTACTTCAAGTTGATCCGGGTAATGAATTTCGTGGTGAAGTTACCTCAACGATGACAAAAAAAAGTTACGATCAGACGTGGTCATACAAATATTCATCGTGATCAAGCTATCGTTGAAAGATTTAATTGGACTCGCTGATAAATTATTTAGTTATCAGTATGCAAAAGAATGTATTGGAAGTGTTAACACTTCTACAAATAGATCAACAGAATGGGTTAAACGACTTCCTGCAGTAATAAAAAGCATCAATGATGAATATAAAGTAAAAAAAATAAAACCAGTTATTTTATCAAATATTTCAGAAAAAAGAATTCCTTGGGATTCCACAGTAAGATACCTTTATGAACCAGGCGAACTAGAAGGTGGTATCAGACGATCTACTGACCCTACATGGAGTACTACAACTCATAAAATATACGGAATACATTCATCGGTGTATAGACCGACATATTATACATTAGATTTTAATGCTCCACAAAGAAACTTCACTCATGAACAACTGCTTGTTATTCCGGATGATATTCAACTTCCACCAAAGAATCTAAAGTAACTCGCCTGAGTTGATTTATTCGACGGACTCGACTAACAGCTAAATATACTAGATTATCCCAACAAATGAAATCATCAATGATCCATACGATTGTATCAGTGATAGTTAGTCCTTGAGTTGAATGTATCGTTGATGCATAACCCAGTCTCCATGGTGAATTATCCATGGTTAATGCACCTGAAACATCTGATAATTTTACTTCAACAATATCATTTAAAACTAATTTTTTTTGTTCTCCACCAGGAATATCAACTAAAATATTCTGCATTCTGGTATTTAATGGACGATACTGCAACGGAACAAGTTCACTAGGAAATTTATTTTTATGAATATTAAATAATTGTGTGATGACATCATCTCGGGTTTTTTTTCTACTAGCTATGACAAAATCTGATGGTTTCCATCTATCTAAAAATTCATTAAATATATTACCGAGTATAGTTCTACGAAATATAGTAGCTTGATTTCCATTACTTGTACCTCTTATTGCATTTTTCAATTCGGTTAATTTATCATCGAGTGATCTACGATCTATATTCATTTCTTCATAATAATCAACTTGAGTTTTCAACCATTCATGTGGAGATGTCCCCGAGAATGGTCCAGGCTGACCATGATCACCGCAAAATATTATAGTTGTATTTTTTGTTTTAAGCCAATCAAGAAATATTTGTATTGTTGATTGGGACACAGTACAAATCTCATCCCAAACTATTACAGAATGAATAAATTTAGTTCCCATACGTTCTGGTGTCCATTCGCCACCACTCCATCTAAAATAATTATGATAAGTATCTGCATTAAATCCTTGTTCTTTAAAATATCTGACTAAACGATGAGTTGGACATAAAATAATTAAATCATCTTTGATACATCGAAAATGTTCCATAACCCTAGTAGTTTTACCGCAACCACCAGGACCGTTCAAATATGTTATTCTATGTCGGCCTATAGGATCATGAATACTAGGAGCGGTTGAATATTCGTTAATAGAAAATCTAGTATTTCCACTTTCACCATGATACTCTGGTTTATCCGGAAAATCATTTTTTGGATTATAATTATGTAATTCTTCGTCTTTGATTCGCCAGGTTCCCCAAGTTTTTCCATCTTCGAGGTACTCGTCAACTTCACTCTGATATTCTTCATCGTAATAAAATGAATCAATTGCAACTCTAACTGCAATATCAGGAAATCTATTAATCATGTTAAATAAATTTATCGTTGAATATGCTAGCATATATGATCTTAAATGAACATATTGAGGCATTTCTTCATTAATAAATTCTACAACTGTTCCAAAATGTTCACCATATGGATATTGAATATCAGGTTCTTCAAGATGTACATGACATGATTTTTCATCTAAATGTAATAGTTTGAGATTGGTTTTTTTATAATATATACCTTTTGATACTGCATCATCGATGACAAATTTTAGTTCTCCAGGATCTGTTATTAATTTGGAAGTTATGCGCCGACGAATACCTTCATTATCATATTCACCTTGCGTAAGTTTTCTGATCACTTTTCTGTTGATATTTTTACTTTCTTTATTGATCGAATCTCGAAGATATTCTTTTTCCCAATTTTTATCTTTATCAGGTAGCCAAATATCTGTTTGTTTTTCGCTAAATATTATCTCAGATACTATTAGATCAGTTAATATTCCAGTATCTACCGCCCAGCGTAATATTACAGTTGGAGTCCATGCTTTTTCAGTCATATGTTTTCCTAATCCTAAATAACACATTGGATGCAGTCCATCAACAAGTTTAAATTGTATTACTTTAGCAAATCCGGTTAAATCACAATCGGGTAATACCCCATTTACTGCTCTTCTCATCATATCATGTCCAGGAATACCAAATCGATTAAAATACTCACCGCATTCTCCACCACCAAGAAAACTTCCTGGATAGCAGGCGATCATATCAGCGCATTTAATACTTTCAAGATCATATTTGGTATTCCATAATCCACCATGTGAAAGTTCAATACAACTATCTCTGACGTCATTGATAAACTTTTTTTTAGTCGGTTTCCAAGAATTTTTTTCTTTAGTTATTTGATACGCAACTGACGCTACTGAAAAGCTTATTTGAGTTAAATTTTCTATGGCAAGATTATCTGAGATATACCGACTAGCAAATTCTTCCATTTTTTCTTGTAGTTCTTTCTTCCGATAGATTATTCCACTAGACGTAACAAATTGATCAAATTGAGAATTGCTAGCGATTCAAGAATCATTACACCTAAATAAAAATAAATTTAATGGTAGTAAATCTTTCATATTTTTTTTAATCCAAAGAAACATATCTCCGTGATAATATCTAACAGTTTTTTTTTCTGGAAAAATCACCTTCATTGATCCCCCATGCATGAAAATTATGGTCAAGAATTTCAATAGCAGTACCAGCTTTTTTATAACAACCTGAACTATAAAATATTCTATCTGGCAGCATTTTAACTATAATCGGTACTTGTAGTTTTTTTTCCAACTCGATTATATCTTTTTTGGTAGCTCCAACATCTCCAACACGATCATTCCACGTATTAATAATCTTAATTCTTTTCTCAGTTAATCCATGTCCTCGTTTAGAATTTTCAAAATGTTTAATAACCTGTTGTGCTACACAATTTATCGTTGATGATAATCTCATTCCTCCTACTTCGCTTTCATTCAGAGTTGGCACTAAATATAAACCATATATTGTAAAATTATACGGATAGGCCACGTAATATCGTCCATCAACACCAACTAAAGCTCCAGGTAAAGTATTTCTGTCTAACACAAATAATCCCCTCCTGCCATCTCTAACTCTATTTCGATGATGAAATATTCTCCATGTAGAAACTCTATTATTTCCTTCTGCTGGTTCCATTTCAAAAAACTGCGCTATTATCTCATCTTGTTGACGGTTTACTCTTTGACGTTCAGATGGAACTTTATAAAATGTTAAATATGAAGAATCTATTGTATATTTTTTTGGTTCTCGTGTACTACCAAAATCTATCCGAGATAATATTTCTCTTGCTCGTTCCATTGTAATCGTGTAATTATCACGGGTTGTTAAATACGATGAAAATACATACGCTGCTCCATTTTCTCTATGTATTCTTTTTGCTTCTCTGATTCCGTTAATTAGTTGAGATCTATGCTTTAATGGTTTTATTGGACCATCCAAATCAAATCTCCGTCTTATTCTTGCAGGTTCCACAATATCTATTTTTGATAATTTCTTAGCCATATACTTATTAAAAGGTTCTATCGTTAAATTTTGAAGATTTTTTCTTTTATTCGATTGAATTGCATTATTATTATGTTCCATATTATATAAATAATAAATATATTCAATTAAAAATTAAATTTAATTATTATATAGAGATGTCAAATCGCTGTTCATGGATGTGGAAACGAAGAGAAGAAATATGTAATCGTCCTTGTATAGGAAAATATTGTGCAACACATAATCAGCAGAGTAAAAAAAAATCCTCCCGATTGGATCAAATGTATCAGATGCAATGCTAGCATCAGAGAGAAAAACCCGTCTATGTGCCGACTGCGGAGGAAAACGATATAGAACATTTGTTAAATATTATAAAGAAAAATATAATATAACATTCACCGAAGATGATTTTATCACTGGAGATTATAAGAAACAATTAAATATGTAATTGTATTTGTATTTATATATTAAATCAAAAATGTTTATTACACATCCAGTTTACACGAATTACGAATACTGCAATAATATTGTAAGACATAAAATAAATATCGGTTATTTAACTAAATGTGGTTATATACAAATAACCATTTATCATAACAAAAAAATAAAACATTTCTCGTTGTCTAGATTTATCTGGGAAAGTTTTAATGGTCCAATTCCACCAGGTTTGGTAATTGATCACATTAACAGAAATTCTCTTGATAACAGATTAGAAAATCTTCGTTTGGTTACTCAGAAAGAAAATTGTCTTAATAGTTCACCTAAAATTAGATTTGCATATCGCCGGCCGGTAATAGGAGTCCATGATGGAAAAACTTTGGAAGAATCAGAGAAATACTTTTCATCGTTTTATTCCGCAGAAAAGTATTATAATATTAATCGCCAATCAATAAAACGTTGTTGTGACAATGTTCAAAATTTAGCTTACTCAAAAAAATTTAATTATTGGGTATCTTTCATATACCAGTGAAAGTGTATTCTGTTTAGAAACTACCATCTAGTTCACCATTCCGTAGTTTTTCTCTAAGTTTTTGTTCGATAGATACTTCTTTTTTTTTGTTCAGATATTGTAGAACTGTTGGAATCGCTAGCGATTCTCGTGCTAGCACTTCTAAGTTCGTTAATTTCTTTTTTTGTTCAGATATTTTAATTTTTAGATCATTTATCACAGCTTCATTAGAACTACTGGCACTTCTAAGTTCGCTAATTTTCCTTTTATAGTCCGGGATATTATTTAATTCTTCTTGGTATATAGCTTCAAGACGAATCTTTTCCTGTGTTGCATTTGTCAGTTTATTAAGTTTTTTTTGATTATCTTCTAAAGATTTTTCTTCTTCCACGATAGCGTTATTTATTTTATTAAGTTCAGCCAGTAAAGTTTCATATCTTTCACGTCTTTTTTTAATCTTTTCGTTGACGGTATTTATTTTTTTTGTTAAATTTTTACCAGCTTGAGTACCTGCTAGCCCTCCAGGAAATTTTTGATCCGTAGACGCATCTGTCCATATTTTATATAGTCGTGTTAATCCAATCTTGTATTCTTTAGCTATTTCTGCAGGTTTAAAATGTCCACGTAATCGGATAATATGTTGTTGTTGCTCGTATGATAAATATTGCGCGCGATTAGACATATACATTTGGGATATATTTTTTATTTAATAAAATTATGTCTAAACATAATGATGAGTAATTATGATGAGTAATATTAATCGGGAACAATGATGAATAATTATTGTTGTCACAGCAAAAAAAAAACAAGCTTTTTTTCTTGATTTCTGCAGGAATATAATTCTTGTTTACTATTTTTCATCATAATTATTCATCATGTTGCCCTAACATAATTCCTAAACATTTCACGATAAAGATCCCTAGGATGAAAAAGTTCTAGCTTTAGCTTTTCACAAACAGACTAATAACAAGTTCTTCTCCACGTAAATCAATCAAATTATCGTTTTGGTCGGTAAATCTAAATTTAAGCTCGTTGAATAAATCATTATGACATCTCATGTATACGGGATTAGTTGGATCATCAATGATCAAATATCCAGGACTTACTGATGGTGCGGTTGAATAAAGTAAATCGGCGGGATGCGCTCGATCAGATTGTTCCATATTTATCTGATAACTATCTTGAACGGCACTACATGTTATATTTACATTGTTGGGAGCTTTATGTCTACCGTCGCCGTTCGGAGAATTATTATGAGTGAGGATAATTGGTTTAGGTTGTTTATCTTTCCACGATTGATGAATTCTATTAAATCCTTCGTCGATGGCCAAATTGAGTAAATTTTTTACTTCAGTTCAGGTGCGTTATATCCTAATATTTTATAATTTGGATTTTCATTTATATTTTTTTTTATATTCTATAGCGGAGTAAGTTCTTGAAATTGGGTTATTTTCATCAGTGAAGAGATTAGTAATCCTCGAATTAAATATTTCCATGTCATCGATGATTTTATTACCCGCAGCGACTACACTAATAAACTTGTCCCTGGTGAGAAGACCGGATCTTAACAACGGTAATAACAATTTGAAATCATCATTCATTCTTTTGAAGATATCGGATTCAATATATCCGATTACTGGACTTGTTTCATGTATTTCCAGAATTTCACCTTCCTGTGGGATATAATTATTATATAATGGAATTGTCCACTCACTCCTCCTACCATATTCATCCATACGTAGATATCTCTTTGTAAAGTTTATATCGAGGAGGGTTTTATATCCTTTTGATGGATTTTCAGGTCCTATTTTATCAGTTGTGTAATCAGATTTTTTAGGTTCCAGTGTGGGAATACTAGCACCAGGTGGATTTTCAGGCCAACCTAATACTGTTCTTATTGAGCTGTTATATATATCAACGGAATATCCTTCAGCGATTTCAATTATTGACGATAATGTTGGTTAATGAACTTGGATATCTATTTTTAATTTTTCATCATTGGAATCGCTAGCGATTCTCGTGGAACTAGAAGTGCTAGCAGTTCCACTAGCGATTCCAACGATAGATTTTATTCTACGGGAGAATTCTTCGTTGATAGCTTCAATTTCATATGATCCAGTTGGTATATAAACATTAATCCAATCTGGAGTAGCACTTTCGTCGTCGCGATTTTTATATGCAAATCTAAGAGAATTATTAGGAAATTTATTTCCAAATTGTTTATCTCGGATATTAGGCCAACTGTTGTAAACTCTAAGTTTAGCCAGAGCAATTTTGTAGATGTGAATCGGAGATGGAAATTTAACAACAAATTTTGATTTTTTTGATGATATTGATATCATGCTAGTTTGTCTCGGGGATGTATTATCTGATATCCGCTGGAGAAATTGAATTTCTGACATATTTATTGTGAAATATTTTACATTTTCAAATGCTAGCGTTTTTCCAAATAGTTTTACATTTTCAATTTGGATTTCCATCGTTAACGATTGTGAAATTGCTAGCAATTTTAGCCATAGTGGAATTATATAATTCAGTTATCGTGGAGAATTCTTCAGCGGTGATTACTTCGTCGTCGAGAGAATTTGAAATCATTGACGAAATACGCGAGTGTGCATTTTCCACGATAGTATATTTTGTTATGTGATCGGTTAATTTAACCTGTGAACGTGACGATAATTTTTTAGTGATCGCGATAGAAATTCCAGCTACGGTAGTTATTGCGGAAATAGCAATTGGAACTGCAATTGGCGCTATCATTGTCACTGATGAAAGTATAATACCAGCTCCGGCAAGTAGTCCAGAAACTGAGTAAACCGTAACGTCAATGGCGGTAATTCTACGACTGTATTTTTTTTATTTTAATCTGGTATTCATCAGCGAGTGATTTAAGTTTCGCTGAATATTCCTTGACGGTATTATATCGAAAACCGTTAGCGGTTTCAAAGTTATTAGCGGTGGTATTTATAGACTGTAGATTTATTCATGATTTATTTTAAATCATTTGCTTTTTCAAATGATTTGCTGACTTAAATATTCTAACACATATGGAATTTTTAATCTTGAAATTGATGTGTCATATGAAGATGCTGTAATGTACACATTAGAAGTAGTATGATTATAGATTAACGTATTAATACCTCTGGATAACTCAACTTTTGTAACACTATTAACAAAACAGGATAATTTAAAATTTTTAGTTGTTATTAAGGTAAACCTGTATAAACCTGGAAATTCATTTTCACGATTAATAGATATATTTAGACCTTCAATATTTGGATTGTTAATCCAATAAAAAAATCCAGTATGTACGACAAGAAATTTGTTTAACGTGATCTGCTGGATGTTCTATTTTTATTTTTTCAACTATTTCATTTATAATTGGAATACCACCTTCGATATCCTGTATTTTTTTTTCAAATCTGTTTACAGTATCCGTGATATTTTTTATCGAATTCTGTGTTTGTATATAATTGTTATTGACTGTATTTGTTATACTATCAATATCATTGATGGTTTTTTGCTGAGTAGTAATAATGTCAGATATCGATGTGGTAACATCAGCAACTCTAACAGAGGTATCTTTGTCAAAAAGTCTTTTTAAAACATTATTTACTGGATTGAAATTTCTTTGTAACGTATCAAATTGAGATGTGTGTGTATTATATTTGGTTACATGTTCATTAAATGTAGCTAAATGATCTGTATAATCAGTTTTTAATTTTACTAGATTTCTATATACTCTTTGTTTATTAAACTCTGTAATATGTGAGTCATATTCAGTTCTAAGAAGTGTTAGATTATCAAGAGTAGCTCTAATATGCGCTGTTTGTAAATTAAATAATTGATGCGGAGAACCTAAGAAATCGTTTAAAAAAATTTCAAATTCAGTTAGTTTTTCACTGATTTTAGACATAATAATACTCGGTTCTAATTTTCCTTTCTTAAATACCACGATGGAATCATCATCCGCGGTGGGATTTTTTGTCAAAAGATCATCGAGATAAAGATTGCTAGTCTTTAGTTTACCATACTTTGTCTCAAATACAACTATTTCACCGGGATCAACACCCTTCGTGGTCAATAATCCAGAAATTTCATCTTTAATTTTTTTAGTTATTTCTTTCATGTCAACGCTAGTTTTTTTTTTTTTTCTTTAGTTGTTGCGTATGATCTTCCCCAAATATCAACCATTATTGTAACACACGTTACATTTTTAATTTAAACTTGCATTTTTTTTCACTTGTGTACTCATGAACTGTTATATGCGGAGGTTTATCAGGATTTTTAGATATTTCTGATAATACATTTAATACTTCTCTGCCACATATTGGCGGATCTGTAAGTTTTTGTGTCGGTAATGTAGAATAATATAATGGTGTTGAATTCGATTTTATATATTCTATGAATTCTTTTGGAGGGGCTAATCCATATGAATCAAAATAAATAATACTTAT
This sequence comes from Potamilus streckersoni, assembly GCA_016746295.1. NCBI lineage: Eukaryota > Metazoa > Mollusca > Bivalvia > Unionida > Unionidae > Potamilus > Potamilus streckersoni. Next base: position 2,858,965 of record JAEAOA010002340.1, on the reverse strand, counting down.
TGGATCAATAGCGTACGCAACCCAATGTGTTCCAGGTCCTTCATTATTATCTAAATTAATGATTCCAGTTTCTTTAGAAATACTAATTTTAAGTAATTGATCCCTCATGAAAACTCCTCTGAAATTTTTTATTTTTAATTTTTTTACTGCTTCGATGAGGTCAAAATTTGACATTGGAATCATTAGTGATTTTTTCATTAATACATTGGCGGTCTTCCTAGTCTTAGACCTTTTCCTTTTTTTTTATATCCCTGTCCTGTTGTCCTTGTTGCAACTAATCGAGAAATTGCTGGAATCATTGAAGCCATTAATCCTGGAAGTAAAATTCCACCTTTCTTTTTTCTATATCCATTTCCTGTAGCTTTCTTTAATGCCATTCCAGCAGCCGTACCAATAGCTCCAAGTGCGGCGGCCTTGGCAGCGGCACCAATAGCTGGACCAACTGCTGCGGCAATTATTGGGATGAGAGGAAATATTCCACCATTTTTAATCATATTATTAACGGCGGCTTTTGAAAGATCAAGTTTAATTCCTCTTCCACTAGCTAATGCGTTATTGTATTGATTTACTTGAGTATCCGTCAAAGATAATTTATTTTGTCCACCTGACATTTGAGCAGATTTTAATGTTATCGTTGTTCCACATTCTTTAGCAGATTTCGATTGTAATTTTTTAATTTGACTGGGAGTCAATTGAACATTAACAGTACTATATGTCATCTTTATTGTAAATTAAGTATTCTTTCAATTGAATTCATTGCAGAAATTATTCTAATTTTTTTATTTACAATGGTGCATCAACTAATCTCATTTGTCCTCCTATTCCTTCGATCAACATAGATTTATCATGCAGAATAACAGCAATTGCTCTATATCCTTCAAAACCGGGTGCGCTTGCTAATCCTACTGTAGCGTTAAATGTTATGTCGACAACGGATTCTTTAGTTAAATCTAGATGTTCCAATGAAAAGTATTAGATAGGATACAATGTTTGAAAATCTAACTGAGATATTTGCAGACCGGTATCAACATTTTGATCACGACCCATAAACGACCATAATTGATGATATACTCTGGCCATATTATTTTCATTGTCCGTAAATTTCATCCTTATAGGTTCTGCAGGTTCTTGTTGGCTGTTTATCCTTAGAGAAACTTCGGTTACGTCTAACCTATCAAATATCATATGTGAACGAGTTTGCTGACCACCACCATGAGTTCGATTTTTATTTTGCAAAGCTATAAAAATATGTCTCGGGGCTGAAACTCCTCTTTTTTTCTGGAAGATTCCAAGTAAATTCAGTTTGTTTACCTTCATAACTATCAGTCGTAGTATTTAACCAGCTTATTAGACTACTTGCGCCAGTATCCATCCAAGATAACAAACGTTGATTAACTGCGAGAGACGGTGTTAGTAATGGCATCCATAGAGTCAATTTAGATAAAATAACTTTTGCGTTATCAAGCGCTCGAGTATCTTCATCGTTATTATTACCTGGAATTCTCCAAATTGCTCTATCAGCATCGGCTCTTCGTTGAAGGACAACAGTATGTTTAGCTCCGTAAATAACTTTTCTAACATTTCTGCAAAATCCAAATATATGAGACAATGGAATAGCGCATGAAAAACGTCTGTTTCCACCTTTTAACATTCCTTTTCGAACTGCATAACCTATATTATAATTTGGGTTAGAATCCATCACAACAGGTTCTACATCAGCATCGTCTGCAGCAGCCGACACCTTCTTTGGTCGTCTCATGGTATATTGAGTTGTATCGGGATAATCAGAATTATCTTTAGCAAACATCATAGTTGGTCCAGCTGATCTTATGTAATCATCAGAATACCTAGCTAATCCAAGAATTGTAGTTGCAATATCTATATCATTATTTATTGATTCTATATCATTTCCGTCAATCATATATTTTGCACCTTCAAATAATGCCATAATTCCATTGTTTACAAATCCAACTTTAATTTCTGATGCCTAATGATTATCATTATCTTTTCTTAAAATTTGTCCTTCAACTTCGATATATGCTTCACAAGGTAAAAAATATTTGCTTTTATCTTGAACTTGTAGATCAATTCTACCCGTGGCTTTGGGATCAATTGCTTTGTAAGCAAAATATTGATAATTTCCCACAGAATCATCTTTAGGTACAGGCGCATCCATATCAAATGCAGTATCGATTATTTGCTTAAATACCATTTTTATACTAGAGTATTTTTATTTTCAATTCAGAAATACTAGTGTTGAAAATTCACAAGTATCATTATCTTCGTACTCTTCTAAGTCCACTTCCGGATATAAGACTTGAAAGATTAACATTTTGTGTTGGTGGAATCATTAGTGATTCCGGCGACTTTACTATTATCTCATTGATTTTTTCTTGAGCCGCATTATTTACCACTCTACTTATCTTTGCCGGCATATTTTCTGTTGAAGACAACTTTTGTTTTCGTCCAAACAATGACTTTACTTTATCTTTTACATAAGAAAATGCCTTGCCTGCTACATCTCCTACAGTTCCTAATGTTTTATCACCAATTACCCCAATAGCTTTCATTCCAACTTGTTTAACGAAAGGAGCTACTTTTGGAGCCATTCTTGTAAAAAAACCTAATAGTGTATCTCCGAGTCCTTCACCGTAAAATGTTTTATATACAGGCAATCTTGAATTTACTACAAAAACTTGAACCGGTTTATCATGATTGTAGTGTATTATCATTCTTTATTGTAAAATCAATAGATTTCTAATTGTGGAATTGGAATCACTTACGATTCTAATCGCTGTAATATCCATCATATTTAGTACCTTCTATAAGATCATCAATAAATTCCCTGTATGTATGAAGATCAATTATTTTATTTTGAAATAATCGCTGAGCTATATCAGCAGCTTCATTGATGATTTCAATGGAATTATTTCCTGCACTTCTTCCTCCTATGAGAACTTCTAATCGGGAAACATCTCTGATGATGCTATCTGGACATATTTGTGAATCATGGTAATTAGTTGATCTGGTGATTGGAGTTAGTCCCGATCCACTTGCTGGATCTGAAGATTCTGATACTGGATCTAAAATTAATGATGGTTCTAATTGCATCATTCTTGAAGGTTCTGGTATTGGAGTAACTGATGATAAATCTCCCTTTCTTCCTCTTCCTTTTCCTTTAGTAAAAATTTTTGATTTATTTACATATATCTTATCAATGTCTTTTTCATATATTCCATATCCAATGTCTTTATCAATATAGAATTTGTTAGTTTTTAGTTTATAGATTGCATTGGCCCATTCTTTAAATTTACTTCCATATGTTTTTTGGCCCGGTTTAAGAAAAAGTTGTCTATTAAAATATTTATCCACGACGAATTCAGCGAAATTTATATCATCAGTATTTTCAACTTCTTTTAAAAATTCATCAGTAAATCTTGCACGTAGAGTTATCATTTTATCATCTCTTACCAGCGGTACAGCAACAGGTTTAACATTTTTAGATTTTTCTTGGAGTAATTCCGCTATAGGTTTTTCACCTGCGGGTCAAAATGCATCATCGCTATCACCATACAATATAGTTTTCATACCTGTAGTAATCGGATCAAACATTTCTTGTCTTCCTTCAAGTTGATCAGTTTTCATCGTCTGACGTTCTTGTAATTTTTCCTTTAGTCGTTCATGAACCGGTAAAAATAGGCTGATAACGGCGAACTTTTCTCGGGCATATTTTTTTGACGGTGCTTCTGGGATCACTTGTTTTACTTCCATAATATAAAACTATTGTATTTATTAATTGTAAATTTTCGGCTGACCATCATAGATCTCATGATAAAATTTTTGGTTGACCATCATAGTCACCGGATTTTTCACATTTTTGGGTGGGTCTATATATTTCAGATAGTTTTTTTATGTCTTGGATTTGTAAAATGCAGCCCCCTGGCTGACTCTCTTTGGGAGAGGGTTGGATTGTGGATTTAATTTACTGGGTTCAGCCCCTCTGCTGCTCCTTTGACATCATTTAGAGTGAATTCATGGCGATACTGTTGCCCATTACGGTGGACACCCAGCTGTATCCATCATCCCCATCTACCTGCTTTATTGGTAGTGTTGCAGGAGCCTTATTTCTAACCTCAGTCATCAGAGTTTGGAAATTAATGCTCATATTTGTCATCTTCCATCTTCTTTCATTGACAACCAAGGAAAACTCTGGCATTCATGCATCTATTAATGAAGTACCCTTTTTCTTGATCATTGGCCTCCTGCAAAAATTCTGGCATCCATTGGTCTTGTACAAAGTAAAACCGGCTTTCTTTCAGACAGATACCACAATCTGTTCAAGTTTCCAACTATTTGCTCTGTTTTGAAAAGCATCTTCAAGACCCAAGAGTTAAGGGCCTTTCTTTTCGCAATGATTGCAACATATTTTACTCTGACGTGCATCAAAAAAGATCCAGCTGCAGACAGAAGTAGTGCGAGCCTGGGAATAATATACACTGCATATCTTTTGGTCTGGGAAAATTCCAACTGAGAGCCAGACTTTTGTGAGGAAAAAAGGCTTTGTTGAGTATCTGATGAAAACTTTTGATCCTAAAGTTGGAATCATATGTTGCAGTGAAGAATTCTTTTTTTCTAACATTTCTTAATGAAAATGTGGGTCAAAGTCAAAATGACATTTTGTGAAAACTGATAATACTTTCAAAGAGCAAAACATATTGAGAATCTGCTTACTTAAAGATTGAGCAAGTTTACACTGAAAAATTCAGTTTAAACTTTAAATGGCATTGAAACTCATTTTAACTTTCAAACAAAAAGTGGTTGAAACAAATAAAAATGAGAATATAAATTTTCAACACAACAAAACAAATACACAGCTCCTGGATTACAACAGTTATGTTTTTCACTTTGCCACTATCCAGACCCATGCATCTACATCACAATGTTTATCATTCCCACACTTTGAAAAAAGTTATTGTGCTTTTCTGCTTATTTTGCATGAGTAATCTCTCCAAACATCTCCATAAAATTATGACTGTATACTTAACACTTTTGAGATGTAATTTCAAATTGTTTGTGGATGTGCACAATAGTATAGAATTTTTTAATTAATACATTTGATGACCGTCAAAGATAAGAAAGACATGACAAAGACAAAGGCAGTAATGTTGCAAAAACCTGTAAATAGATAAAATAATTGAATGTATCTTTAAATAGGGTGCATGCTTCTACTAAGAGGAGTGATTTTTATATGTCAGACATATACACACATATGCATTGATTTGTGATAACAAAGAGCATCAGAAAAATACTGTTTGCTTCAGATTTGTTCCTAATTGTATTTCTTGAAGTATTTTATTTCTATAAACAGGACCATCCAGCAGTAATGGAGGAGTTGGATTTAGTGGAGGAGGCAGACCAGTTTACTCACATGATGATGCTGGAAGATGCAAACAATACAGAAGATATCATCAGTATGTATAGAACCTTTACTCTAATTCAGTAATGGTATCCTTTTGAAATCATAATGAATTATTAATGGTTTTTGTTTGAAAAACTTTTTTGTGAAATGTGCTGTAATTCTCAAACTGGCATTTTTTTCATTATGGTTGTAGTAGAACATTGTTAGTTTGAACTGCCAAGAAAGGGGATGGTGGTTCAGGTCAATATTTTTTCTTTATTGTTTGAATAATTTTATCACACTGAATAAACACTGATAAAAGAATTGAAAGCCAAAATTTTGAAAATGGCGCTAAACTGGCATCATGAAATGGCACATGTGAAGATGTAATAATGAACACACCTGGTTATGTAAAAGCAAACAAGACTAGACATTAATAGATGCTCTGAGAGTTTTAAGGCACTTACAAAAGATAAGCATCATTTATAAAGTAATTAAATTTACAAAATTGTTCGGGGTGGGGTCAGCCTCTGAGTAAATCATCGTATAAGCTACTGAGAAAAAAGCAAAGGTAGACACCAAAATGGATGTAAACACAGTGACATTAATTTGATTTAATGCTATGATGTCATAGTCCTTGTGCAATCAGTTTAGGACTTGTGAAATCAATTATTTTTTATTTAGTATCAATAGGCAACACAGCATAGTAACTGTTGCATAGTACATGAGTTAAATGGGTACTTTTGCAGGGGAAACCTAGGTTATGTGAAGTATAATGATCAAACCTACTTTTATTGTTGCAAAACAGCAATTAGAGTAGTCTTTGGTATTTTAGTCTGCAATGTTAGAGGCACAATATACTATTTTTGTAATGATTATATTGTACATCTGTATGTGCATATGCATAAACCTTTGAATTATATTTATGTTACTTCGCTGTATTAACATGCACATTATGTATTGATCATACCTCTATCTTTATCCGGTACAATATGAATCATTCAGTTTTAAAACTTAATTTTAACTATAGTCACAATGCAGATGGGTAGAGGGTTTTTTTATTTGGTCCAAATTGAATTGATAAATATGTTCCTTTTTATCTTTAGTTTCGGAGAAAACTTTGTGAGATAGTAATACCGACATTGCTATGAAAATCATTGTCATATTGTCTACACAAGCCAGTAACTCTTCTATTAGAAGACAGATAGTTTGCAACACTATATCTTGGATATTTCTTTGGTTAGTGAGATCATTTTGACAAAAGAATTAGACCAGTTGTGTTAGTGAGATTGGAGCCGATCTTTCTGACAAAAGAATTAGACAAATTTGGTTAATGAGATTGGGGACCATCATTTTGACAAAAGAATTGGACCAATTAGGTTAGTGAGATTGGCCTTTCATTTTGACAAGAATTAGACTAATTGGGTTTGCAAGATTGGCCCATCATTTTGACAAAAGAATTAGACAAGTTGGGTTAGTGAGATTGGGGCAAGTCATTTTGTCAAAAGAATTAGATCAGTTGGTGAGATTGGCCCATCATTTTGACAACAAAAGAATTAGAACAGTTGGGTTAGTGAGATAGGACCTGAACCTATCAGTTTGACAAAAGAATTAGACCAATTAGGTTAGGGGATTGGCCCATTATTTTGACAGAAGAATTAGACCAATTGGGTAGCTGAGATTGGGTCCTGTGCCCCTCATTTTTGACAAAAGAGTAAGACCAGTTGCATTAGATTGGGGCTGGGCCCATCATTATGACAAAGAATTGGAAGAAAATATTCTTGAGTAAATTTATAAAATTGGAAATTCTGAATGATGTTGAAATCTTTCTCATTGGGATGGAACCCATCTTTGGCCCCTGAGGACCCATCAGAAACCAGTTTTCACTAAATTCAGAGAGATGAGAACATTACTAGATAAAAGACATATAGATGTATAATTTCATCATTGTCATGTGAATTAATTGGAAGGGCATTTCTTATTTCATCTGTTTTAATATAAATGTTTTTCTTTTCTAGATGTATTCAAGCCTGATCCTGATTTTCTTCAGAACGAAGAAAAGTATAAAGTCTTAAAGAAAGGTAAGATTATCATTAATTAGAAAGCTGACAATAATTTTGTCAGAATTTATGTACACATTGAACTGATTCATCAATGAAGGCAGTATTAACCTAGCAAATAGGACACCCTTGCTCATTTCCAATGTGAGTCAATTGACTTTGCTCTCAAAGAGACAGTGAAGCAATCATAGTGATGCATCGTAGAATGGTCCAATTTAGCCATGTTATGTGCTAACACTTAATCACTATTATCAAAGAAATTTATTGAACATGAAACACTTGTACTTTTAATTCAAATGTTATTCCTATAACTTAAGAATAAAAAAAGAAACTCTTCAGTTTCATTAGCTTCTTTTGCATTAATGATGACTTTTCTTAGAGACATTGTGGTTTGAGGAAAGATACTATGAAGCAGTAATAACAATAATAGACATGAGGGCAGTTCATAAAGGCCACTATCATCTAGTTCAGAATGGTCTTTTTTTTTTTCATTTTAAGGCTTTTTTTTTACATAGCATGCAATTTTAAATGCCAATGTCCAGATTGTTTGGACCCCATTTTCCATCAAAAGCATGTACAAAGTATTAACTAAAAACCAACATGTCTTTCTCTGTTTAATGACTGAAATTGATGCTCCTCAAAATACATAATTTCGCAGTATTTAAAAAAGAAAAGGCTAAATTTGAAAACTCCATCTACTTTGTATTTAAGATGATTTTATTTTATTTTACTGTATTTTAAGATCATTTACATTTAGACAAGTCTGCATGTCTGGAGTTATGTATTAGTTTTATAGATTGGAGATAAAATGTAAGAACTTTCACCAGTGCATTTGTCTTTATGTCTCGCCTGTATGAATTGATTGGTCTATCAATGGGTCCATCTGTCTGGAACCATTTTTTTTTTTAGTAGCTTTCATAGTTCATAGAACCATTACTGTGAATTTTAGGGGTTTTTTTAAAACTGCTTGAATTTTGCACAAAACTTACTGATCTTTTTTTGAGGCAATACAAATCATTAAAACTAAATTAAATTATCACTTTTGTAGTTCAGAATTTTTTAAATTAATTTTCTAAAAATTAATAAACAAAATGGCATTAAATTAGGTGGATCAAATGACCCATAACACTAAATATTTCAGTGACTTCCAAACTTTGTTCAGCCTTGACCTGAAGCATTTTTATACGACCCTCATCACCCCGTTTCCACATTTTCATAAGTGTAGTTACCTTCAAAAACAAATCATGGCAACCTTCTGCAACTTTCCAGAATATCCTCATGATGCTGATTTGGAAAATACTGATTTGTTTCTTTTGTTCCACTTATTGACTTATTTCTGTAGTGATAAAAAAGTAAAATGGAGATAATTTAATTTCAATAAGATAAATTACTCCTTAAAAACATACAAAAACTCCTTAAAAAGTTTTGAAAAATCAGCTCTCAGCAGCTGTACAAATTATTATTCTGTAGTGGAATAAATCATGGTTCTCTAGCTGTACAAATCATTAGTTCATAGCTTCACAAATCATAGTTCTGTAGCCGTACAATTTTGGCTTCATTGCTGCACAAATCATTGTACTATAACTGTACAAATTCTGATTCTCTGTCAGTATAAATCATAGTTATATAGCTGTATAAATTAGGGGTTGACCAGATGTGTATTTAGCTACCGGATACCAGATCGGGATAGTTGGGGCAATATGTGCTGGATCCGTATGTCACTGCTTACACGCAACCATCGATTAAAAAAAAATGTGCTCATTTGTTGGCTAAATTTAAAATTAGTTATGTTTTGCATTCCTAAGTACTTGACTGCTGGTAAGTTTCAAATTTGTATTGTCAGTTTGTATTGTTCACAAATTATGAGTCAGGGCCCAGATTCACTAAGCAGCAATCCGGATCCAGATTTTTTTGGTTATAGAAAACCGACATTTCCGGATGTTGTCGGATACTTGACTATTCGGCCAGGGCGAATGTCCAGAGCGGTTTTCAGTCACCCCATAGTATAAATCGTATCATGGTTCTGATTTGTATAAATCACAAATCATGGCTTCCTAGCAGTATATGGTACTGTAGCTATACAAACCATGGTTTAATAGCTGTTCACATCATGGTTCTATTGCTGTTCACATCATGGCTTCCTAGCTGTACAATTTATAGTTCTGTAGCTGTACAAACTTTGGTCCTAGAGCTGTACAATTCATATTTCAGTATTTTCTGCACATTTACTTTTTGAGCACGCAATCTATTTATCAATACTCTAATTTTTAGAATTAATTTTCAAAAAGTCTTATTATAATCTTTTCAGAGATTCTCGATGAGAGATCCGATTCTGAATCAGAGGAAGGATCAGGGTCAGGTAGTGGTAGTGGTGACAGCGACAGCAGTGAAGAAGAAGGCAGTGATAATGAGGAAGGTCTGTTAGACTATTATCGTTGCTTTTTTTAATATATATCACATAATCATTACAAGGTTTTAATATAACAACCAAAAAATACTATATATAAACTCTATTTTAAGCCAAGTCCAACTCCACACTGCCCAAACCTAGGTCTGTCATGCACCGGCAGTTTTCTCGGGGTAATAAGTAGAACAATCATCATTAACCCTGATCTGTCATTTGCAGTTCAACTCGACTTATAGGTATCCAAGTAGAGATAAGCCTGACTAGGCATAGATATCCCAGTTGAGATAATAACCTAGGCATAGAATTTCAAGCTGAATAATAGGAGGGTGGGGCAATTGAAGTGTAAATTTTGCACACAAATCGAATAATCATGTTTATTCCATCCCAGATAAATATGTTGACTTCAAAATGACCAGCCTGCAAAATAAGATTTCATTTCAGTTACAACTGTGCAGCAGTTTAACAGAAAACACCCATAGTTAAGATATCTGTAATTACTGTTATTTCAGTTTTAACTTATCAGTAGAAGTTTTTATATTGCATAAGAACGTGATAATAATAAATGTTTCTCCAAACTGGAATTACTGGTTATGAATCTATTGTAGCAATCATAAGGAACTGTTCCAAAATGTTGTAATGCAATATTTTAAATTGGCAGGCCATCATTAATATTTATGCATTTATATAAATTTACTATTAGTACTCCTTAGGAACCTTTTCCAGGAAAGCTGGAGAAAATACTGCTGACATGGGTTTTTGAAATCATTGCCCTGAAGAAAACGATATTCTGGGCAGTTGTGGAATATTGATCCACTCAGAATTTTAAAAAAATTAAACTTGATTAAAGAGTAGACTTTGATGCATTTTGGTCTTGTACTATAACTCCTTCCATCTAGATACCAGGCGTGTGCGTGGACATTGATAGGTTTGTTTGTTTCAGTTTAATATCATTTTTCAGGACATGATAGGCTATACATGACAGTATATTTGGTAGAGTTTGAACCACTGACAGGAAGTTACTTTCAAGCTCACATAACCACGCTGACTGAGCTGAGATTTGAAGCCTTGTCAGTTGAGGTGGAACATCCGTGATCTGTAAAGTCAAGTAAATTAGACCACTCTGCAACATAAAATCACATGCGTGATAACACAGTGTAGTATTAGGATTGCATCTACAGTTTGTATATTAAGTTACAAAACAAATATTTAAATATTTTTTATTATTTAAAATAATTATGTTAATGTTTTTCCAGGTGAAGAAGGAAAGCAGACCATTGTTGACAACACAGAGACCAATCTGGTGATTTTGCGTAGGACCATTTACCTTACAGTTCAATCCAGTTTGGACTTTGAAGAGTGTGCTCATAAAATGATGAAAATGGATCTCAAACCTGGGCAAGAGGTACGTCAGCAATGTTTGCAAAGAAAATTTTGACAATATCTGATGCAAACAATCAGTATTGCTGAAAGGGCAGCTTGAGTCGATCAATTGGTATAAAGCTTTATATGCTTTTTTTAGTAGGAGATTCTAAATTGAAATGCATGGCATATTTACTGTGAAGTTTGAACCAACTAGCAGTTATGTTTAAGCATTTGTTTTTTAACTTGGAACTGTATTATATCAGAATATACTTGCTTGTCAAAAACCAACAAGATGAAAGAACCACTGGTTGTCAGTATACTGGATATATATTATAATTAGCACAAGATTTTGTGGATTTCAGGAGGACATATTTAAAGCCCTAACAAACAGTCTGGAAATCCTTTGGAAACAATAGGATCCATATCAAATCCATGAATTTAAGCACCGATCAATTTTTTTTCATTGACAGTATAAGTAAAAGTCCAGATGAAAACTACACAGACCAAGATCTACCATTGCATAATGTGCTGTCAGATGCAGATTGTTAGGAGTGATCTGTAAAACACACAATATACACTGACCTGCTGGTGCATTAAGCAAAAGGCTGATGATTTGTTGTGTCCAGTTGGACTTAACTCATAAGCGAGTATATAGTAGATTCACAGTAGTTTGATTTCTTAGAAAACAACACTAGGGTTGTCATGTCAGATTGGTTATTTCAGAATATTTCAGCATTTAATGTCTTTTAGATTGTTTTCACTTTTTTATGTTATAATGTATCAGTTTATGTCAGCGTTAACTTTTAACCTATCATTATAGATTGGAGAACACATATATGCATCAGCATTTCAAAACTTATGATAATACGATGGATATCTGCATAAACACATGTATCTTACTTTCTCTGGTTGTTGAACTGTATTATTACACATTCTGAAATTGATAACCATTGTGTTTGCCACAGTGTAGTTGTTGTTGTTGTTGTTGTTGTAGGATTTAACGCCATTTTTCAGCTGTCAGTATTAATAGTGGAGGAAGAACATTGGAAAACCCCGGGAAGAACCACAGACCCACGAGAAGCTGCTGGCAGGCTTTCTCACTTACCCACGTTAGCCAAGTCTGAACTCGAACTCACACAGAAGTGATAGGGCAATGATCCGTAACGGTCATCTCTTTAGACCACTTGGCCACTCAGGTGTAGAGCACTCAACTTTACTGATCACTGCCATCTCACCTCTGTTCATGGTTCTTAAAGACTTATGTACTAGCAGCTGCCTCGATTGATGTGTCAGAATAATGTGACTGGGTGGGACATCATGCTCCATGTCCTCAGTATAGTTCAGTGGTTCTTAGGTTTTCCTCCACCAGTTATACTAGTCACTACATACAGCCATTGATCCACTGAAAAATGGCATTTAATGCAAAACAGCAACAACAACAATGTATTTGCTTCCTCATTGGTGTCTTGGTACATCTGTTTAATTAACATCAGAGACCCACTTTACTCAGTAGTATACCATTGTACTGTGTTCTGCAATATGCCTGTCCTGGAAATCTAAATGCAAGTTGTTTTTGCAAATAAAACAGTTCATTCAGACAAATACATTGATATTGTCATTAGAATCAAAAGGTACTTTTAAGATATTTTATCTTCATTTAATATGGTTATATATTTTCTTGTAATGTTGTAGTGCCAAATATAGAATCATATATTTAGCAAAAGTTCCATAATAGCTCAGCTTCAATGCAGAGTGTAAAAACTGCACACATTCGGTTTTCTGTCAATCAGCAACAGATCATACTGTATCTCATTGGATGCCTATAGGATGAAGTAAATTAGGGTAATTCACAGTAAAAATTTGCAAAAAAGGGATAATTTGAATAAAGACTTTACATTAATTTAATTGAGGAAAGTATTTGATGTATAAATGAGAAAAATGTATAGCAAAACTTGATGATTTCATGATAAATGGACAAACTTAGATTTACAAAAAAAACATGAACTAGTTTTGCAGCTGCCTTTATTGAATATTGCTAAGATAATCCAAGAAAGAAAATTTCACAGATATAAGAAATATTTATTCAAATTTGATTGCGAAAATAAATGTTTGGTTTGCCATGCATATTTAATGTGAAGTACAGGGAATAAGCTCTGCTTCAATGAATAAAATCAAGTGAATCTAGCCTTGATATATTGAGAAATTATACAAACCCTTAAAGAGCTAGTCACAACAGTAGTCACACTGCCAGTAGAGGTCTCATAGTACTTATCATGTCTTTGGTCATTTCTCAGGTAAGCAACAGTCATTTCTCAGGTGTGCAACAGTGTACACATTCCATTACTTCATCTTGCCATGACTGCTTGTAAAACTAAATTTGATTGGTATATTGGAGCATGGAACAAGCATTCTGTCATACTTTGCTTATTTCACAAGTACTCACTTATAAACACATGCTACCTGGAAAAAATTAAAATGACTGCCACATAATACAACAGAGATTTCTTTTAACAAATACGGGACAAAAATAGTGATGATTACAATGATTTTGAAGGATTTGAAGAAAATGAGAGAATTGGAGCTGGGGAAGTGTTGTTGGAAGTATTTATTATTGATTTTGAACTAGAAATTATTGCAGAACTTGAGTCTATTGTAGATGCTGTCAACCCCAATATTTACAAATGAAATATGTTTAATGCCAAACATAAAGACTATTTAAGACTTTTTGTTTGCATTTGATAGCAACTCAGACAAATAGATATGTAAATCATTGAGTAAATAGAGAAGATTTGAAGGTTGACATTGGAATGAGAAAATGGCAGCTTTTCACACCTGACCAGATGAATCTGTTTTGCATCAATTATAGCTATGGGTTTTGTACATAAATCTGATCTCCATTTTTACTGGGCTACTGTTGATGTGATATCAACCCCATACTAAAGCAAACTAATGAATAGGTCTAGATTTCTCACTGTTCTAAGCAATTTACACCTGGCAGACAATGAGAACAAAGTGACTCTTTACACAAGATGTGCCCAATAATTGCAAAACACAAGCATTTGCCACGGTTTATTCAGCAAATTTGAACTTCAGTTTTGATGAACTATCTGCCCTTGGAAAGGTCATCAAAAATTTGGTTTTATAACCTTGTCAAACCTCACAAGTTTGGTACCAAGCTGTTTCAAGTGTGCAAGACAAGCAGTGGATATTGTATTGGCTACATATTTATGCTGGTAAAACAGGTGAGACCTTGACAGTTACTGTCAAGAAGTTGAACTAAATGTTGATAAGTTGAGAAAAGCCACCAAAAATTTTTTTTTGCTTGCTCTCTCAGTGTGGTCTTTCGAATACAGGACACAGTATAAATGAACAACTATTTTTCATCACCTGAACTTTTTAACAAAATTGCGTGCAAAACACCTGTTTATATGGAACTATGCACACAAAATAGTGTAACAGTGATGATAAGAAAACTCAAAACTTGGGCTAGTGTATTTTTCGCAGAAAGGACAGTTTATTTCTACTGATTATATGCATTGTAAAGAATATAGTATTTGTTAGATTTATCTGAACTTTGACATTAAAAAAGGGAAGAAAACACAGATGAAATATAAAGATAATTTGTCATTTAACCTGTATTTACACCTGTACATGCTGATGTGATAAAGTTACAAATTTGATTTTATGTTAATGATAAACTTCAGACATTGACCATCGTTTTTCATATAGAGTTTGTGCATCTGTTCTGTAAAATAATTATAAAACGTGCAATTTAAAGGAAAGTGCAATTTTTATTTCTTTTCTGAAACTAATCAGAAGTGTCAGATGTTTTACTGCAAAACAAAATAGCACTTTAAAGATTTGAATTAAAAAATTCCAGTAAATTCCCCCTCCAATCTATCCATACAGTCATCCTTCCCATCTTAAATCAGCCCGACACAAAAGGAATGGCATTGTTACAGTATTTTAGGCATGTATGCTAACCAAGCTAATGCGAGGGAGGGGTAAGAAGCTTTTCTAAATTTTATTTTAAAGAAATTAGAGGACATAACTCTTATTTACATATTTTACCTGTTTCAGGTGGAGTTATGTAACATGATTTTAGACTGTTGTGCTCAGCTACGAACTTATGAGAAGTTCTTTGGACTTCTAGCTCAGGTAAGCAATAACATTATCTATGTTGGAAATTAATTTTTTATATCTCTATGTAAGTTTCCTTTAACAGCCAACTATGAATTGGAAAAGGTTGAGATGTTTCAGAGAAATAGTTGCTTAAGGTTGAAGTCACTTATTGTTCTTGTTTACAGTCCAAAATGGTCTCATTGGGTATGTTGATTAACAATATTTCACCTGTCTAAACCGATAGGAAACGGCTGAATATTAGAAGTGATTTCTTAAGAGAGGTAGCTGTTATAGTAGATGGGATAATATATCTTACCACTGTATTTCTCCATCAAATACATTACTTGATTTACATTAACCCCAGGAAATTACTCTCTGCTACTTCCCAATTAAGCCTTCCCTGAAAGACAAAATGTCTTTCCATATATACATTACATAGATGAAGGGAAGTAACCCTTACAAATTAACTGTCCTTGTTCCAGCTAGGTGGCCACCTATATCCCCCGATGTTCACTAGCTTCATTGCAACTGCTGACTGGGTCTCCAAAGAATCCATTACAGTTATTAATCAGTTTTGACCATCCAAACTTTTTTGTCCTTGGTAAAGTAAATCAAAAAGGTTGATATACACTTTGTAGGCAATATTTGTGTATTATTTTATTTTGTTTCCCCATATTTTTATTGTCCGTGTAGTATCATTTAGTAACATTCGAGTTTCAATCTTACATTTGTATTGCACTGGTAAATTTAAGGTATTTTGAGTCTCTTACGTCATCCTGAAAATGTGAGTCCACCTCCTGGAACAATTTTTATATTTGTTGTATGCATTTATTTAATTTTTTCTCTTTTTCATTGCAGAGATATCAATCAGGTGCAACAATTGCAGATGCTTTAAATTGATGAAGAAGTGCCTTGTGCCTTTTCAGTACAAAATGGTCTCACACCCATGTATCATATTTATATTGTGGGCAGAACACCCTTGATATGTTGTCTTTAATAGGCAATTGAAGGGCCATGAGCTCCAGTCAAGTGATTCAATTCAGGCTACAATGATACCATTTTTTTTAATTGGGGTTCAGTTTTCTTGTTTCTGAAAAAAAAAGACATTTGCATTGGTGCTTAAATTCAGGTTTTGATTGCATATTATTATGCATTTAAATTAGTGGTTTAACATAAATAAATGCCCAGAAATAAAGAATAGAATAAAACTCTACAGATGCAAATGACATGCACTTAAGTGCTTACAACAATACTACAGTACTACTATATGTATGAGCACATGTCTAAGACCAGACTGGTTCAGTACCATTAGTGGAAGCCAATTCAGCTAACATCATTAGAACAACATTACCACCTCTACGAGGGAAAATAAAACACTGTCATGATCAATTGCTTGCACTGTTTTTTGTTTGAGTGCTCAACGCCAAAGGAAGTTTACATCACCAAAGTGTGACAGAGGTAACTAATTCAAAAGAGTAGAATCATTCTTTTGTTTGTGCCTACCTCATGTACAGACCATCTTCAACCACATCTCTTCTCAATAGATGAAGAGTACAAAGAACTAAAATCAAGTCCACAACTTGCAAGCGAAACTGGTCATGAGAGCCATAATGGAAACAGAAGATTTTACTGGTGATAGTCTGTGCACTGTGCTGATAATTGTTGCAAAGTCATTAATTATACCAATTCATGCTGAATGGATAATTGCAGTTCATGTGACGGTGAGTTAAAGATCTCACAAAATTTTCAGTGGTTTTGAGAAAGCTGGACTTTCTTAATTCTGCAGTAGGAGATTATTTACCAGACAAGTATTTGTGTGTACTGGAGACTTGATTGACCCTACATTGATATTGTGGCTTTGTCTGAAAAGCAAGAGGTGTGACCCTTAATACTCTGCTATTCATGCAAGAGTTCAAGTGTTTTACAGGTTTGCCGTCGTTCGTTTGGATTAAAAACAGTGCACTCAGCAGGATATAAATGTTTTCAACAGATGTTTTTATTCAAATGAAGGATCCATTTTGAAAATGTACGCAACTTAATTTTCATATACTAACTTCTATTTTGTATTGTTCTTTCATTCATTTTCATTATTACTAGCATTTGAATACCTTGTGCTTTTTTGTTTCTCTTGCTCTCCATGTAGCCTCTAATGGCTTAAGGTAGTGAGTAGAAATTATAGCTACTGGTTTCCTTATCAATGTGTACATTGCAACATTACAGACTGTTTTATAATTCTTTTTTTTTTATAGCCTAGAAAAGGTGTGTAAAAATTATTGTTATAACAAGATTACTGTATAAAATTGATTTGAAAACTACTAGCTGATTTTTAAGCTCGAGGGGCAAAAACCACAATTAGAAAATGGCTGATTTTGTTCAGTCTTTAGATTTGTGTTTTGGGGCAGCAACAAAAACCAAGAAACAGATTTTATGAATGTTTATGATACTACAGTATATTGGAATTGAATATGATTTGCATACTACAGTCAGCTTTGCCAAGATGGTCATTAAGCTAATTAGGACCATGTTTAATCAAATTTGGCAGTCCAATGGGCATAAGTCTCTCTCTCCTCCCTTGTACCATGTTGATAACATTGTAGATGGACATCAGTAATTGCCTTCCAATATGCCAGTCAGCCAAGCCTGCAGGTAGCATGTCAGTCACCATATGCCATCCTGGTTGATTTGATGGCCCTACTAGTGTATATGACAGACTGAGTTATTTTGATCTCTGATGTCATACAGAATGCCAAACAATTGGATGCAGATCATAAACATGGAAGACAACCCTTGGTTGATGCGGATAATTCAGAATTTCCTGTATATTCCCCCAACTGAATGCCCACCTCCATTAGCAGTTGTTACTATTTTACAAGGTCAAGGCATCACTGGATGTTAATGAATATGATGAACAACTGTTCTTCATGATTTTACCATAGTCAAAGATTGCAAGAATTACTGGGCTTTTCTGTTTGGTAAAATTTGTGACATTTAAATCAAGGGATCTCAGTTCGATAAATCACTTGCAACTTTTTCACCACACTCAAAAAATTCATACCAGTGTCTGTCATTTGGATGTGCCTACCCTAAACAAAGATATTACTGCAGTCATCATGTCTGCTTGCTTGACTCTGTTATAAAGTCAATAAACAATTGTTTGATACCATGTATGAGTCATCAGCTTCCTCTCTGCTTCTCCTGGGTGTCTTCCACAATTTTTTGCTTAGCTGAGAATGCTGGAGATTTGGTATACTGTATTGCCAAGGTAATCAACAGAATGTTTGCCAAATGATGACAAATGCCCTAATGATCTTTTATAACTTGTACTCGTGCAATATTAGTCTCTTAAACCCACCCACCCACCCCATCGTGCAGCAGCTCTACACTTCCTTGCTTTCATTTTCACTCTTCTGTTCAGGTACACAATTGAGGAAGTGAGAAAGCAAATAGCATGGGACATGCCATTTAACTCTGCAAACCCCTATCAAGACCTAATCAGAAGCATACCAAGAAGGGTTGATCATCAACTAATAGACCACATCTTGCAAAATTAGTTCTTACTGCAATTTCTGGCTTGAACAGGTCCTGTATTAACTGTTTTCGATCTAGTGATAGGTGTACCAAGGAAAATTTAGCAACCCTGATGCTGTTCTGGTAGCCAAGGTTCAAGTATTTTGTTTGTGCCCAGAGAGACTCCTCCTTCAAATGCTCAAAAAGGAGTTAAGCGCATTCATTTTGGAGAGGACTTACTGCCTTCCATTTTGAAAGCATACAAGGGAAAGTGGCATGTTTTCATACATTGGTGCCATACTAATGTCACATCACACATAACCTCAATTGCCCATTTGGCTAACTTATGGCAATGAACCAAGCCACTGTCTCAAGCAAAGGATGCAGTTCTGTGATTTCAGACACATATAGACATCATGGAAAAGAGTATGTTGGTGCAAAAAGGATCATTCTGACTTTGCTCACACCACTTTTTTTAAATTTTAGGCCACACTCATTCAGCTTGTTCCAGCAGTGGAAACTTCACTGGGTGGTTCAGCTATTTTAAACCCATGTCTTTACACATTATTGAAGCGGTTATCATGCAAGACACAAGACATACCTTCTGATAGCAATGGCTTCAGCTTGCAATTTGAGTGAGCTGTATGTATGTGCTGCCTGTGCATTGGAACTAGAAACAGCTATGCTCTGAGGAATCATTCATACTAATGATGTAGCCTGGTTTCATTTCTTAGAATGGATTTCCCCACCAATACCAATTAAGAAATAATTGATTCTCATCTCTCCTCGATCAAGCTGCAGGACCTGGTAAGCAGATTCAAATGTTATGATAGACATAATAAACGACCACAGAGACCATCAGAGGCTATTCCAACTGTTTAAGGCAGAAGCAAAAAAAATTCCACAAGTACTCGCAACATAGCTAAACAGTTATAATAACAGTGTGCTCAGAACTTTCACAGGATCTGGTATGATTTGTGAACATTTTATATCATGAAATGAGCAATTTCCGCAATACCTGTCTTGGAAAATAATGTCTTTTCTACAGGCTAAAGTGGAGTCTTCTGGCTGGCACATTTATCTACTTTCTCAAGCTTCTGTTTATGTGAGAATTCCATTGCAAAGAGAGAACAGATTCTTGTCTTCCAACTGGTAGCTTTCTAGACAGTTACTACATCTGATTCACGACAGCACATCCTCAGTCCCAGGCATGATCTTGTAACTTTCACTGGATTTGCCAGGAGATTTTTGCTTGGAAGGCATGATATCACAGGGATACCCCTCACATTTGTACAAATGCATAATCTTTGGATGTATTGCCTTTACGTTAAGAAAAATTCACCTTTTCAATAGGACATCCATCGTGCTCCTACAAGGTGACATGGGTAAATGTTGGATGCGTTAAGCACTTCATTATCCTCATACCCAGTTTACTAATATGTTTGTGGCTGATGTTTCTCACACTAATATGAATCATGGCCATGCATACCTTCTAATGCTACTATCTTCTTGTAAGTTTTTCTCCAGCTTAAACAAAACACTCATGATATTGGTGGCTACCTGGCTAGAACCAGCAGAGTGAGAGTTACTTCCCTTTTATTGCATATGATGGATAGAAGGGAAGATTTTTTTTTTCATTTTTCAGGGAGGGGTAGATTCTGAAGTAGCAGAGAGAATTTTTTTAATATTGAATTGAATTATCAGATTTTAAGGCTTTTGATATCTGCTTTAAGTTATAGAGGAGTTATGTGACATCCAGGCATGCATGAAAACATGCCCCATGTTATTATTTTAGTTACAAGGCTTGTGGCACAACAGTACTGTACATCTTAACAATTAAACACCCATTAGAGACCCTCTGAAGTCCATGGATAAAATTCAAAATGACATTGTTTGTTATCGACATTTAATGTAATTATTCTAACAGTCTTTTCCTTTCTGCAGAGGTTTTGCCAGATTGACAAGAAGTACATTACACCATTCCAGGCAATGTTTGCTGAGCAGTATAACACCATTCATCGCCTTGAGACAAACAAGTTGAGAAATGTGGCTAAATTTTTTGGACATCTACTGTTCACAGATGCAATATCATGGGGGGTATGTTCTTTTCCTTTTCATTTCCACAACATACAGTTTCAAAAATGATTTTAAAAATTTTAATAGACTGTTTTCTGGCTGTTTCTTCTTGCAGCTTAAATTAGGTTTTATCAACACTTGGATTGGTTCAAAGTTTCAAACAAACAACCATCTTCATGTGAAATAATTGCTATTGCCACATTTTATATTGTGGCAACATCCTTTTGTCCATCTGTCAATCCATCCATCTGTTCATCCTAAATTGCAGGATAAAAATTAAATAAATTTGAGGCACTGCTTTATAGATAATTGTCAATGACAGATTAGTAATGACATAATAGGCAAATTTGTGAAATAGCAAGGGTGGGTTAAATTTTTGTTAAGGTGGGTATAAAAGAGAGGTGGCTTACTTAGAACATTTTTTTTGTACATCCTACTAATGGGCTATGATATTTGTGAATATTAGATTGGAAGAACTAAAGTAAAGTCAGATGCTGCTCATTAAGGTAGCATCAGACAAGTTCAAGCAATGTTGGAGCTGAGGTTGGTACCTCACCCTTCTGAAACCACCTACTATTAAAACAAAACTCTTACTATCAAAATGAGCTCATTTTCAAACTCTGCAGAGAATGGAAAAACTGAATCAGTAGAAGATTTGGATCAGATGAGCTTGTCCTTTAATTATGCCCCTGACTAGTTATTCATGTACCATTTACAGTGCTAAACATATCTGACACTCATGATTTTCAGATTGCTAAGAAGCAGTACTTAATAAAATTGGAGATATTTCATATATATATATATATATATATATATATATATATATATATATATATATATATATATATATATATATATATATATATATATATGACAGTGACAATTGCATCCCAGGTATTACCTTAATGAATAAATGAGTAAACCATGCTTAAACTGATTTCCATCAAAATCACTCCATTTGAAAATGTTCAAAAGTGAATAAAGGGGGCCCCAAGTGGCCGAGTGGTCTAAAGCGCAGACCGTTACGGATCACTGCCATCTCACCTCTATCTGCGCGAGTTCGAGTCCAGACTCGGCTAACGTGGGTAAGTGAGAAAGCCTGCCAGTAGCTTCTCGTGGGTCGGTGGTTCTTCTCTGGGTTTTCCAGGGTTCTTCCTCCACCATTAATGCTGGCCGCCATGTATAGCCTATCTTGTGCTGAAAAATGGCGTTAAACCCCAAAACAACAACAACATCAAAAGTGAATAAAAACAGTAGTAGGAGAAAATAGTCAGCACATTGTAGGCTACAACTTTGTCTCAAACCAGGCCAGGACAAACATGTTTCCTTAGTAAAAATATCCTCTAGTATATAATGTATGAAGTCTTGACAGCACTGTTTTATGAGGGAGAAACATATAAACTATGGCTGCCTTTGTAATCATAGCTTTTTCCCATGGCCAGTTGTATGAAGCCATTTAGTTCTACCTTAAACATGTCTGAAGGATGTTATAGAGATCATGTTCTGTCCATTGTGGACATTGTCCTTTACATAAAGGTGAAATATACATGTTAGATTTCTTCATGGGAAGGTCACATTTATATGGTAGGTGCCAGGTAAGGAACATTTTTCACTGTTTAATATTTGGAGTACATTAATGTCATTCACATGTCGCTTTTTCGAATAGGAACCAAACTGTAACAATTCTTAAGTTCTAAACTGTACTATATTTTGAAATGCACATGAAAATTCCTAGATTTATTTCATCAGTTTCAAATTTTGTGGCCAAGTAGTTTAGGAAATTTGAGGTGTTTTCTTGCAGGGGGGTGGGTAAAATAAACACTGTTACTTATTTCATGTTCACTATATTGCAGGTTTTAAGTGCAATAAGACTGAATGAGGAAGATACAACATCAGCTAGTAGAATTTTCATCAAAATCCTGTTTCAGGAGCTTTCAGAATACATGGGACTGCCAAAACTTAATGAAAGACTGAAAGATCCGTAAGCCAGCATACAAACCTCCTTGTCTTGTGATCTTAGCTTTATAAAGAATGACCTACTTAGACCTATACTATTGAAGAGGGGGTGGGAAATAATTTTTTTATCAGCTCATCTGGTCATAAACCAGAAGGCTTATGGGATAGCATGTTGTCCATCATCCGTCCATTATTTAGCACAACTCTTTTATCTCCACTTCTCTAAAGATATTTGTGGGATTGCCTTGAAACTTTATTCAGCTTCATTCCAGGATACAGTTGGTCTAAAATTAAAAAAGTACCATTTGTACAGCCACTTTGGCCACCAGAACAGCCAATTTTAAGATCTTGTCATCACTACATCTGAACAAGTTTTCATATCAACAGGGTGAGTTCATTAAATCTTTTAAAATGTCTTGTTGGTCCTAAATAAAATGTGACATTCAGTATGTCAGGCATAATGAAATATTTTATCAATTTGTCTTCTGAATGGCTGTGTCATAACAAAAACTTATAAAAGCAGCACTTGCAGCTACCTCACTTAGTGCTCAGCATTAAGAGGTTAGTGTTAGGACTGGTTAGCCTGATGTTGGATAATGTGATGGGGACATGATGCAAATTGTCTGTTCCATGATATCCCAATGCTCGACATCACTATAAACTGGCACACTGAAGACATAGCGATATGACTAAAAAATTGTTGAAGCTGTTAAAAATGTAAATTACACAAGTCTTATTGACACAGAGTTTTCACCAGAAGACATATCATGTTTAATTGGTCATAAATGAAAATGGGGATGATCGAATGTCCATTATAGCCATCTTGAAAACTGTTGTTATTGCTACTTCCCCTCGACAGTCATATTAACCACCAACAACTATATAAATTTCATACAGTAGCTACTCCTTTATAGTTGTTGGTCATATCAACATAGAGTTTTCACTAATAAGCCTTTATATGTCTTATTAGTCCTAAATTAAAATGGTGCAGCTTGCACATCCATTGGTGCCACCATAGCAACCACTTTGAAAATCTTTTCATGCTCACCCAAAATGAAAAGTCAACATAGTTTTAACTGAAAAACTTCTTGTGTTGTCTAGTTAACTGGAATGGTGCCAATGTCTGATATGTCCACTACAGTAGCCAATTTAAAAATATTGTGATCATTAAAGAATATCAGAAGTGTTCTTAACTCTCATCAGTTGAAAAGAAGAAATGGTGTTATCTTGATTAAGTTCTTTTTTGACGGAATGTTGGTCATTTTGAGATAGCAGTTTACATTATCCATTATTTTGGAGTAGTTTACACAAATTTTACACATTAAATATGAATAATGGCAGGGAACTGCAAGCAAACTTTTAAATAAACAGTGTATTTCTCATACAGAAAAAAAACATTAAAATATTTTAGGTAATTTTCATCTTTAATATTACAGAGGAATTTTATTTTCTGTTTAAAAACTTGACACTTAACCACATGATGACTTTACAGGATAAGTAAAAGAAATTACCAATTAATTGCAATAACTGTTCAGATATTCTTGAATTGTTTGTAAATGTAATAAATGAGATTTTATTTAAATATTTTTTTTTCATTTCAGAACATTACAAGAATACTTTGAAGGACTCTTGCCAAGAGATGATCCAAGAAAGACAAGATTTGCTATAAACTTTTTTACAACTATAGGCCTTGGTGGTTTAACGTAAGTAATTTTTCAATACAGGCTTCGGGTTGGGTAACTGTGATTGTGCTTATCTGACTTTTTTTTCACTGATACACATCTGGCCATATTTACCAATATACTTTTGTGTGTATATATGTGTGTGTGTGAAACCTCACTATAGCATGGATGAGGTCCATGGATAATATCGTGTTATGTAATGTGTTGTACAAGTGAGTTAATTAAGAAATGGTTCACGCATTTTCCTTTCGTTTTAAAAGTTGTGTTGGGAAGAGTGGGGCACAGAAGTATGTGCAAGCTATGTGCTTCAGGGGAACAGTTATTGTCTTAAATCTATGCATATCCAATGAGAAATAATGGAAACACAGTGATTGTATATTTAATAATTGACTTTAGCAGAGAACTATTTGTGTTGATACTTGCACAATCTGAGTAGGTAAAGTATTTATGCATGTATTCGATGGTCTGATTTCATTGCATCCATAACCATGAATCTACAATAATTTCATCAAAATTATGAACAAAGAAACATGTTTTAAGTAACTATAGTATAGATCACAATTTACTTGAATTTAGTGCAAAGACAATAATCCAAAAACAATATAAGGAAAGATAAAGAACATAACACATTTCAGTATTTTTGCACATGTGTCAGAGTTATTAAGCAGTGTCTGTATAAATTTTAAACCTCTAGAAATTTTTTCTGCTAGATTCCATATGAATCTGACTAGTGAAATTTCTTCGACAACTACATGAATAATTGTTAAAGAGAAATGGTGTCATTTTCAGAATGGTTGATACAATTGACTAGTTGATTGATTGCAATACGCCTAAGCCACTTTCACATGACAGTGAATTTCCTTTCTTTTTTTCTTAGTATAACGCAGGTGCCCAATACATACATGCCAACCATTACGCTTTTGGTGCAATCATTATGCTTTTCTTCACTAAGTTATGCCTTACGCGAAAATGTACTTGGATTACGCTTTTTCGGTATATCCCCCTCCCAAACAAATTAGTAATTTGTTTTCTCATTTTTATTAACATCTCACTAATTGCACAAAACTTATTCTAGAAAAGACTGTTTCTGAGTAACTATGACATAAAAGTACACTTTTCTGTAGACTAGCGGTGACTTTCCTTATATTCTGTTTATAGCAGATGCCCTATTTCCAAGAAGACCTGTTTCTATTTATAGCTGCTGTCTGGCTTAGTACATAATAGACTGGTTTCTAATTTTTAATCTTTGCTCACATACTCTTCATTAAAAAATGTGACATAAAGAACAATTCTTTAGGAATTTGGCAATGAAAATTGTCGTATTTATTCTAGTTGATGCGTATGTTGCAGCAAAAATATTTCTCAAATGATTTCAGATGGATTAGAAAGAAAATAAAGAGACAAAAAGCCGACTCAGAGATGAATACATTAATAACACAATACAGTACCATTCTAGCGTAGCTTAATTCCCATTGCAATCTGCGTGGAAAGGATTTTAATATTGGTCATAGTGTAAAATAAAGATGCCTTGAATTAGCTCATTTTGATAACTCCAATACTAAGGTAACTTCTTTTTTACAGCAAAATTAAATTGCGGGAAAGAATTTTATAATTGCAGAGGCCTTATTTACAGAGCTCTAATAATAGAATACTGACTACAACTAGTGTTACAATACAGCTTTTGTCCTTTGTTCAAACAGATGTTTCCTGATGCAAAAATTGATGGGAAAAAATGTGTTTTGTACATATGGGCATTGAAATTTATTATGTTATATGTTTATTATGCTTTTTCCTCACCAGGAGTTGGCAAGTTTGCCAATAATTTAAACAAGTTTAAACTGCAAAATTGGCTTTCATGATTAGCAATTACATTATTAGATAAATTAACAGTATTATAAAATTCTGATCAGAAGCTTATTTCAACCATCATATTGTTTGTTCTCAGCTTTTAAAGTGCTGATGCCTTTTAAAAATAAGCTAATTATTGTACCAAATGGTAATAGACAGCAATTTTTATGAAGGGAGCAAGTTTGTGATCCATCTTGTATAGCACAAATTTTGTTCCCACTAATTAGTTTTAAAAGCCATATTGCAATGAAAGAAAACATTATAGGTCTTGATACAAAGAAGATCTTGGATAAGTTTTCACACTTTTCCAGCCAAATTTCACTTATGACCTATTGTTAGGACTATAAATTTTGGTCATGTACTGCAAATTTTGTTTCCTATCAGTAACTTTGTTGCTGTTCTGGGACTTAACACCATTTTTCATTATCAGTAACTTTGAAGAACACTGCTATATTTAAGTTTCAGTTCTGACCCAGCTAGAAATATCAGCCATAGATTTTATTTTGTCCCCATGAGCAGAATATTTTTGAACTGAATCACATTTGATTTGTACCCCAGTAACAATATATTGGGTTTGATTATCATCAGATTCAGTTAAAATTCTATTTTGTTATGATAGATAATTACCTTTGCATTTTGAAACATCTTTATCTTTCAGCCTTCATTCAGACATTAATTCTGAAGTTCAGAGCCTGTCATGATGTGTCTTTGCTTTCCAATAGTCACACTACTTTAAATACTATCACATAAAGATTGCAACATATTTATAACAAGCTGCTTAACACCAATTATTTTTCTTTACGTGTATGGAATTTGTCAAAAATGAGGAAAAAAAACTGTAATCATGTATAATTTTAATCTAAATAAATATTTCATAATCTCCACACTAAATTTAATGTCAGGAATATTGATACCTACCATCTGTCCTTACAGCCATCAATGTCACTGCTTATATTGGATGAAAATATCTGAAAGTTGTTGATATCTTGTACACATGTTTGATATCCTATACATACAGTTGATTTCCAGTTCAAATGGTTGATATCCTGTACATATGGTTGATATCCTGTAAGATTAATATCCAGTATACATGGTTGATATCCTGTATGTATGGTTGATATCGAGTATATATTTTTTATATCCTGTACATACAGTTGATTTCCAGTTCAAATGGTTGATATCCTGTATGTATGGTTGATATCCAGTATACATGGTTGATATTATATATGTATGGGTAATATCCAGTATATATGGTTTATACATACAGTTGATGTCCTACACATATATTTAATATTCTGTTCATATATTTGATATTCTGTACATATATTTGATATTCTGTACATTTATTTGATATTCTGTACATATATTTGATATTCTGTACATATACTTGATATTCTGTACATATATTTGATATTTTGTAGTAATAAGGTCCAAGAGTATTTTGTTTCTTCGCAGGTCAGATGTTAAAAAAGATTCATTTTCTGGTATTTTTGCATAATTTGTAATACTCTCATATATGTAACAAGAACATACATTTTGTCTATGACCCAGGATTACTGTTGGATGCAGTGATGGGAGTAATAAATTATGAAACAGTGAAAATTAAGTCTAGTTATACTTTTGCACAATGTTAAACTGGAATTTGTTACAATTGGTTACATTATACCTGAAAATTGAAAGTGTATGCAGATAGCTATATAGCAACCCCAGTCAAAATTACAAAGTCAACATATTTGCATTTTAATGGTTGATTCTTATAGAGCTCATTCAGACCTTTTCAGAACAGTTTTAAGTTTTTAAATATGATGATTAGTTAAAAAGTTACGACTATTTGAATACTGGCAAAAACTGGCTTTTCAGTGAATTTTTGCCTTATATAAATGTATGTTTAATTCTTCTGAGTCACGTACCTGACACATTTAATAAAATAAGTATTTCTATCATAACTTTTGATCTAAGCAATATATCAGCCTGAAACTTGGCAGTCTTATAGAATTTTGCCTGTAGAATTCAAATATCTGCAGTAAATTAAACAATGTCCACATAATTTCAGTATTGGGGAGAATATAAGGTGATAAAAAAAAAATTCTTCTACCAGACAATTGAGATGCTGGACAAGATATTTGTTAACACATCATTTAATTCAGAAGAAAACATTAGCATACATTGTAAACAGTTCATCAAATTTTCTATGCTCTGAGAATGTCCACTGATGTCCAGAATCAGCAAAATTCAGCAAATGTACAATTAATTTTCTTATACAAATTGAAAATTTCTATCACAATTCCATTTGAATGTCTGTGAATAATTATACAAGATTTTGATGATATTGTATCAACACTGATGCCTGCATTTTGGTAGTAAGGTCCAGGATAATCTCCTATTTCTGCACTGAAAATGAACAGAAAAAAAATGTTTTAGGAACAGTTGAAAAACTATATATATTTAAAAAGATATATAGGTTATCCACAGGAGCCTGCAGTTTTATCAATAAAGCACGACAAAATTTCTGACAACATGAAATTACCTTTACAGTATTATTAAATATTTTTTAAATAATGTAAAGGTGATTTCATGTTGTTAGAAATTTCATTGTGCTTTATTGATAAAACTGCAGACTCCTATGGTTCATCATATAAAATTGCTGAGCAGTATTTTATCATGGTACAAAATGTAGATCTGTAAAACGTGTTTTCATTCTCTAGTCGTTCTACCTATATTTGCAAGTAATTTGTTTAAATTTCATTTACAGATATGTAATTTTGTTTTTAAATGTTAAAACATCATTTGCATACAATTTGACATTAATTTGTATTTAGATATAAGTTTTGAAGAAGAAAAAAAACGTAAAATAATTCAAGAGTAAACCTGTTAAATCTACATACACGTCAACATCAGGACGATGATTTATATGATACAATTTATGCTATATTTCACAAAAATATGTAATAAATACAAAATAATTACTTACCGATCCAGAACACTCGAACAGTGTACATATATCACATCATTTGTCTTGTGATCGCCAATTATTCACATTGAAGTTATGTTTATCCTCGTGGATCCAATATGGAGACCTAGCGCATGTCTTATAGAGGTCAACTTGTAAATTGCATACTTTCAAAATTAAATGCGGGTACTTAAATATACGTTCCGAAAAACAAATTTGGTATCAAAAGAAAGCTTAGAATGTGTACTTTCTAATGGTATATTGAAAATGTAATTATAATGTTCGTGAGTTGAAAAAAAAATTAGCAAAACTTTAGGGACTATTTTCTCAGCACAGGGTCATCATATGCAAATTTTCAAAACACCATTGGAAACGTTATTCATTCGCCATTCATAGTTCAAATTCTCATTAATATTCATGAGGATCTAATGTCACATATTTGCAAAACAAACACACTGGTATCAACTCGCGCACACAGGAAATGGCAATTTACTGACAGCCGATAATTTTGTTAACTGATCGATGATTACATGGCCATATGGTTAAATAACAACATGTATGTATTAATCAATTTTATATGCATTTTTAGATAATTCAAAGGCCTTTTAAATAAAGTTTATTTCATAAAAATGTTATTATCAATATTGATTTTAATGCAAATTTAGCGCACACAGTATAAGAAAAAGCCGATTTTCACCCAGTTTACCTGTACGGAATAGGCACTGACTGGGGTTGCTAAGCTATTTGTACTTGCTTACAAGCTGGGTCCAACAGCTGTCTGCATAGACCTTGATATGCCATCACACAATATGCTGATAGATCATCAAGTATGTGTATATTGTTATACTTGTTACTCCTAGACAAACTGCATAGACCCAGATCTGCCAACATATATTGTGATGGTAGAATATGGGTCTATGCATTTTGCAGTTATACCCAACTTTAAAGCAAATATATACTGTAGTACTGATATTTACTCGATATATTTTCCACACAGCGACGATCTGAGGGACCACCTTAAGAATGTGTCCAAGAAATTGATGCAACAAAAACAGGAAGAAGAGGAAGAAGAATCATCATCATCTTCATCAGATGAGGACAAGGAAGATGATGGTGGTGAGGGTGAGGAAGATGATAGTGACAGCGATAACAGCTCATCTTCTGATGACTCTGAGTCAGACTCCAATGACAGCTCAGGTACAAATTAATAGTCATTTTAGCAGAACTATTTAATCTTGCCAGCTCGGCAGATAGACAGGAATGCTACTTTTCCACAGCAATATTCTCATTTTTATAATAAAAGTTATTAGTTCAGCACAAAAATAAAACAAAAGAACTACATTTGTGCCAATGCATCATTTTTTGTTTTCTTGACAGTATTTGAAAACAACTGTTAAAATACAGTTTTGTAATTTATTCCTTCAGGTTTGTTTTTTTTTTATAACTATTCAATAATGAGGTCGTGGGTTCAATCCCCGATTGAGTCATACCAAAGACTTACAAAAATGGTACTAACATCTGCCTCGCTTGATGCTCAACATTAAGAGGTTAGTGTTCAGACTGGTCAGCCTGGTGTCAGGATAAAGCGACTGGGTGGGACATCATGCTACATGTCTGTGGCATGATGCCCCAATGCTAGATATCACTATAAACTGTCACACTGCAGACATCATAGAGATATGACTTAAAAATTGTTAAAGCTTCATTAAAAATCATAATCACATCAAACATCACTATTTGACACTTATATTGCTTGAAAACATCACTGTCCATGAAATTCTTTATCGGTTTCAGTCATAATTAAGTTTTATGAATGTCTGCTTTTATAAAATCAAGGCTAACTGTGTAGCTTGAAAATGTGATCATTACATTATGATGTCCTTAATATGGAATCATTTCCTACTTAATTGTATTGTATTGCTATTAACTCTTTGATTGATTGGACATTCAATTATATGGTTGCAACTTTTGTCACCTATTAAATGATGACATTTTATTTTACACAATTTTATTAATTGTAATAAAAAGTCATGTGAAAGAAAAAGATAAAATTCACAAATTCACAAGACCTTTCTTGACATCCTTAGCAATTGATTACCTGGCAATAAATTTGCCATAAACTGTGATCCTAATGAATAACAAAATTAACTCACCAATATAGTTTTCATTGTTTATTCTGGTAAGAGGATTCTCTGATCTTTGACCTATCTAAATTGCTTACATTTTTGACACTCATTGAGCTGTTATTTAGTAAGGGATGGGAATACTTTTTAATACTTTCCTATGTGTTCACTTCAGCTAAAGCATAAAGTTTTAATTAAGAAAAGCACAAGAAAAATGCACCCCAAATGATACATATGTTATGATTTTGGATTGTTTGTACCATTTTGATGTGTAAATATATATCCATTTTGCAGAAAGTTAATCCAACATTTCACAAACGGTCATCCTTGTGAAAGTTGTTCCTCAGATTATTTTTGTATAGGTTCCACATTAGCATTGAAAGTGTCCATTTGCTTTGAAACGAGAAGATGATACTATGGACTGCTTGGAAAAAATAAAGTTAAAAATTGTCAATAAATGATTGTATGCTTTGTACATATTGCTTATCCTTGATGCTTTTCATTTTCAAATCCATACTGGAGTGCAAAATGCTGGGGGTGTATGCTGAAACTGTACATTGAAACTTGTTACGAGAGACTGCAGTTTCTGCCAACAAGAAATGGTCTCTCATAGCGGGTTTGTGCATGATCAGTTTTGTAGGTCAAAATTCAACTGGGCTTAAGAAGGAAAAATACCCACAACTGCTTAAAATGCATTTTATTCTTTATACATTGTAGTTATTAAAACATTCATTTTATCTATAAAAAAAAATAATTTTATATAGCAATAAAGACATAGCTATCATAAAACATTCACATTTATATTTGAAGATTAATGCATGTATTAGAATATGAATTACAGAATTAATAAGGTAATATTTATAACTATACATGTTCATAGAGGTCAGAATTATGTGAGCTGGTGCACAAGAATTGCATTGTTAGCTTACTTATTCATCCTGTGTATGAATTGGGCTGTAGTGGTTTTAATCAGGTTTTGACTAAATATGGAGAATATTTGTACCAATGAATGAAAACAAAAGCAGAATTTACTCAGAAACAAAATAAATGTATTTAGAAAGAAAGCTAAGAAAGCTCTTAATTCACCAATGGCATAGAGAACTTCATTCCTTAAACAAAGGTGCAATCAACTGTTTGATGGTGAACAGCTTATGCTTGGTGTGTGAGTTTTAATAAATGTAATATCCAAAAAGCATTAAACTATACAAACTGTTTGTAATGAAAATCAGATCTGGAAAATAATAATAAAGACCTCATTTGGCCAAGGGATTACAAATCTGCTTACAAGACAAATTACATCCTTGACTGCTACAGTGATATACTTTTAAGATTTATAATTATGACATTATCAGTTTTTGTGTGATTTTTCACATATGATAAAGATATAATAAGAACCTTTGATTTGACTGTGTACATCCTGGACTGCTGCCCTTAAAAAAGAAATGCTGAATCATATTAGGAATTTACATAACTTGAGTACTACATTGGCAGTTTATAACATCTGCTTTAAGGTCTGTACCTTGCAAATCTACCTGCATGACATGTAGAATTTAGGACACCAGTAGCCAGACATTATTTTTGGGGGGTTTTGTCTTTTTTATAACAGTCTAATAAATAAGTCAGTTTTGTTTATCTGTTTTTGTGATACAGTTGTGTATAGCAGTATTCTTTAAACAATTAGATCTTTGCCTGCAGACCATTTTGTCAGTGGCCATATCTACAAAGGATTAAATAAAGGTCAGCGGTGTTATTTTTTGTTTTGTGATGTGATCATTAATGGATATGTTAAAAGGCATGCAAAAAGATCACTTTCACTGCTTGCATTCAGTAGTTGGTCGATCATGACATTGCATTAATTTCAAAAACAAGTGCACACATTTATTGACATTTGACAGTATACCATAAATAAATTATGAAACACCAAAATATATTATTTGTGATTGACATTTTCAAGTATTTATCATAATGTTGCCAAAAAAAGAGGATAATTTGAGTGTTTAGCTTACATGAAATATATAAAATGATTGCACTGAATGTTGTTTTTTTTTTGCAAACTATGGCAAGTACAAGATTCAGTTAGTCAATAGATTTATTCAGTTTCATATAAAAATGCTGGCTGTAATACAGATTATTATTATACTTTTTCTAGATTGAAACGATTGGACAGATTTCATAAATTTATCAGATTGACTAATTGCAAAAGGAATATTATGAACCTTGTAGTTTTGAGGTAATCTTAAACTGGCATTGGATTGAGCAAGATTTTTATCCTTGTATGTCAGATATTTACTTGTGTGATGTCATAATGTAAGACACCTGCTCTGTCATCCATTTAAAAAATATGAAATGGGCAAAAGCTAAGTCTTACTGGTTATGGAATGCCATCACATTACTTGTGTCAGTTAAAAGGTTGTATAATATGCTGATGCTGCAAACAAAGAAACAGAGTAGAATATCATATATACTGGACTATAAGTTAGGTACAACAGCAAATAGCATATACTTAGATCTTCCATTTAATAATGCACTGGCAGATCAGGATCTGTGGTGTCTGTCCTGGGAAAACTGCATAGACACAAATTGGCTGACACATTGTATAACAGCAGATCTGGTTGTTTGCAGTTTGATCCAAATCTTAAGTGAGAATATACAGTACTGGCAATTGTGGCATTATTTTTGTTCATTGATATCAATTTTCATGCTTTTGTGAAAACTGACAGGTTTGGTGGTAATTTATTTTTTGGATTGAGAAAAGGCTGCAGCTGTTCTCTGAAAAGAATAACTTTGTTGGATCATTAAATTGGTTGTTGGTAGCAACAACAAGATTGGTATGCAATAAACAATAATGACTTCCAAATATTTTACAGATTATTTATAAATAATTTAATTTATATAAATAAATGTATTTGTTCAATTCCATAGGTTCTTCGAGTTCCTCAGATGAGGATCAAAGGAAAAAGAAGACAAGAGAAAAAGTGCCAAATCCCAAGGATAGACAGAATGAAAGGGACAAATACAATGGTATTCTAAAAGAAAAGACAGATTCTAAGGATAAAAAGAAAAGAACAGATTCAGATCATGAAGAAAGGTCTCTGAGACAGGATCAAAGAGAAAGGAGGAGAAAAGGAATCGAAAATGATGTGGATGCAAATGATAGGCATCAGTCCATGAGAAAGAAGTCCAATAGAAACAGTGATAGGACAGAGCTGGACTCTGCAAGTGTTTCTAAAAGGAACAGAAATGTTGATAAGGAAAATGATAGGATTAGTGATAGAGACAGTAGGAAAAAAAATGATCGCAGAGATTTTGATGTCAGAGTTGGCGGAAGTGGAGCAAGAGAAATAGAGGAGAGAGATTCTGATGAGCTCAGAAATAACTCAGAAAGGTCTAGAGATAGGAGAACAGACTATGTTCACCAATGGGAGAGAAATAAACAAAACAAGCAGGATTCAGGATCTGGTTCCAAGGACTATAGACGAAGGAGTAGGAGTTTTGATCGACAAAGATGGGATCACAATTCAAGTCCCAAGGAAGTTAGGAGGAAAGAAAGATATAGAAGGAGTGTTAGTGAGGAACATATAAATGATGCTGGACGGTATAGTCGACGTAGGCGATAAAAAAACATTTATTGGTCATGATGAAATGTCTTTTGTGTTGAATATGCTAGGAATGTGCCTGAGAAAAAAAGATGATGCATGTAGAATATGTATAAGAAATATGTGAGAGACTGGAAGATAACATTTTAAATTGATCTGCTCACCCTACACTTATCAATTATTCTCTTTTGTATCATAGTTTACAGTGTTATAGAAAGACTCAAATTCAAGACTTGGGTCACATTCATAAATGCATGATGTAAACTTTAAGTTCCAAAAATTCAGGTTTCACTTTCAGCAAGGAGCAGCTGTTGAGTCTAATTTTAAGCTTAGTCATGACTTCATTTTGTTTCACATAGCATTCCACAAGCCATTTCTAATGGCAGCATTGGAAACTGAGTCACATTACTGAGTACATTTCTGACAGCAACAATGGTAATTGAGTCACATTACTAAGTACATTTCTGACAGCAACAATGGTAATTGAGTCACATTATTGAGCACATTTCTGACAGCACAATGGTAATTAAGTCAGTAATAGATTACTGAGTACAAATCTCATGGCAGCATTGGTAAATGAATCACATAATGAGTACATATCTGACAGCAAGTCTGGTAATTGAGTTACATTGCAGAGACATTTCTGACAGCTGCACTGATAATTGAGTCACATTACTGGGGGCATTTCTGACAGCAGCATGGGTAATTGAGTCACATGCCAAGTACATTTCTGATGGCAGCACTGATAATTGAGGCTTATGCTAAGTATATTTCTGACAGCAGCATGGGTAATTAAATCACATTTTTGAGGGCGTTTCTGATAGCAAGTCTGGTAATTGTTACATTACTGAGGTCATTTCTGACTTCTTGTTCAGTTAGCTTGTGTCAGTTTATGAGAGAGTAAACTAAACTTTTTTTAAATTTTACATTAAATAATCAACGTTTTAATTTTTATTTAAACTTCATTTGATTAATACTCAAGAGCATTAGATCTTTTTAAACTTTGAGCATGATTTTAAATTGATATATTATGGTTAGATTATTGATGGAGGTCCTCAGATTATTAAAGAAGGGGTTCCTCATTTTCTCTATTGCATAAACCAACAGTAAGAAAGTATTAAAGTTTGTTAAATTCCACCACATGCCTTTTGCATGTACCTTTTACAATTATGTAGTTTCTCGATCATTTTTTTTTTCTCATTTTGAAAAAAAGTAATGATTGCAAATGTCTATATGGAATCCATGACAAATCTTGATGGATATTTTTCAGTTCATCTTCAACAACTTCTGTCACATTTATTTACTTGTTAATGTACAGTCATAAAAGTCTGTCCTAATGTTTTTTTAATAGAGAAAAGAAAGTAGGACTCTTTTCTCTGTCAAAAATATTTAGCACAAAAAGTACTTTTTTGTACATTATTATAAAGTTTCAGTTTTATGGGGATGATAATGTCAGAATCATAAATGCACTGTCACTTTGGTTGAAAAAAATTGTGTAAAATGGTGGCCTGATTTGGTATGTCGGTTAAATTGGGGATTTTGCCTGTTGCTTTTCCATCATTATCTAAAAATTGTTTGAAAAAAATGCTTTGGGGGCATTTGTTCATGAAATACTACTGTAGTACATGGTTATTGTCAAAAATAAGAGTGAACAGATGCGAGAATGTCTTCATTTCAGTTCAGCATGTTTGCTTATCATCAGAGATAAAGAGATGCACCTGTAATTTGTGTTGTAAATATCAGATTTAGTTAATGAATTAATAAGTATGAAGTTAATGAAAAAAATTTTATTTTGTACAAATTATGAATAAATTAGCAATTAAAACAATTCCAAAGGTGGCAAATTGAGACATGAACATATGCTTTTAAGTAAAATTCTGACAAAAATTGTTAGATTTTTTTTTGTCTTCAGTAAACTGCATTTAATGTCTTTAGATTCAGGGTTTTTATGAATGTACTCAGAATACTCCAAATTCTCTCAGTTTTTTCCCCCATTCTATCCGAATGCTACTACTATATGTGATATGCATGGAAAGTGCTCTCTCTCTCTCTCTCTCTCTCTCTCTCTCTCTCTCTCTCTCTCTCTCTCTCTCTCTCTCTCTCTCTCTCTCTCTCTCTCTCTCTCTCTCTCTCTCTCTCTCTCTCTCTCTCTCTCTCTCTCTCTCTCTCTCTCTCTCTCTCTCTCTCTCTCATATATATTCATGCTTTTTTGTGTCCTCTTCATTGATCATGCACCTCCTGAAAAAAAATGGAAAATTGACAGTTTCACTGAATAGAAATTTCGTGCAAATTTTGACCTCATGAAGATTTCTCCATTTATGGAATTTCAGTTAACAGCATTGTAAAACTTGTATTGTAAATGGTTAACTTGAGTTTGATATAAATGGAGGAATAACTGCGCTGTATTATTTTCTGCTTGGAAGGAGCATTGAATGGGCACCAGATTGCTTTAATAGTCGGCAGTTCTCACACCTGTACAGTTATAACCAAGGGTTTTGTAAACCATGTTTCTAAATCCGACTTGAAGTAAGCAACTATAACATATTCTCTACTTGATAATTACTTAACTAAGAATATCAATTTTTTTTTCAGATAGAAAATCCAATTAAAATAATAATTCTACTCGGCTGTAATTTGTTATTAGTAAAACATTTTGCTTATCATATAATGACCTCCAAGAGAATGGGAAAGACAGACTTCACTTGTTGTGATAGCAATACATTGTCTTCTAAGAGAATGGGCAAGACAGACTTAACTTGTTCTGATAGCATTATAATGACTTTCAAGAATATAGGTAAGACAGACCACTCTTTCTGATAAAAGTAAAGGTTTTATCCTTTCTTGAATTTATTATTACACATACACTGAGACTGTAGAATCATATAAGTATTCTCATTTTATATCTACACACTTGCACCCTCCCATTACCCTGATGGCAGCATAAGGTCCTCCAAGAGTGCTTGAAGGACATAGACATGTTCTTTTAGCAGGATAATGTCATCTGAAAGCATAGGCAAGACAGACATCACTCATCACTCAGACATGTCTTCCAAGCCTCACATGTGGGAGGTCGCAGGTTAAAACCCCAGCCTAGTCATACCAGAGACTTATAAAAATGGTACTAACAGCTGCCTTGCTTGGTACTCAGTATTAAGATGTTATTGCTAGGACTGGTCGGCCTGGTATCAAGATAATGTGATTGGATCGGACATAATGCTGATATTTTTTTTTAATTAATGTTTAAAATTTCTTCATGTGACTGTTTTTGCTGCAAGATGTATTAAGAGATTTTATTAATTTTGTCCTTTTCAGTAAAATTGTAATCATGTATTGAATTTTTCATAATTAATTTTATATAAAAATATTTCAATATATTTTAATATTAAATCTTTAAATATGTGAAAAAATTATATTTAAACTTTTGCCATACATTTCAGCAAAACACCCACCTCAATACATGAATACCTTAACTAGAGTGGTAGTATGTAGGAAAGGAAATGCCACCAGGCAGATATACATTATACCCAAATCCCCCACCCCCAAGTATA
This sequence comes from Potamilus streckersoni, assembly GCA_016746295.1. Classification (NCBI taxonomy): domain Eukaryota; kingdom Metazoa; phylum Mollusca; class Bivalvia; order Unionida; family Unionidae; genus Potamilus; species Potamilus streckersoni. The sequence goes on along the minus strand of JAEAOA010002340.1, from coordinate 2,820,330 downwards.
ACAAGTAATTTTAATGTTAGAGAATGGCTAATGTAACAAAACTGCAGAATACTTAAAAAAAGACTATTTTTGTAATAATGAATTTATGTCAATCATTATTTAATAATTGCAGCAATTATTCATTAACTAAAACAAGAATCCATGGAATAACTGAAAATGTTCTCATGCCTTTTAGATTTTGTCTTGAACATTTAAATGACTTGAAATCATATTTTTAAAAAATCATTCACAAACTTGGCTTATAGATTTATTGAAGTGAAGCTAGACTCAACAATCCAGTTTGAGAAGAGACCAATTGGTGAGAGAAAACTGAGAACATAATTTTACCATCAAACATGACCTGTGAATATAATAAAAAGGTGAAATGATTAATGTAAATGAATGTTTAACATTTTACAACCTAATCCTAAGCAAAATTATGAGATGGATTTTTGATTGTACTGAATATTCAGAATTTTAAACGCTTTCATTTACAGAGGGGAAATTTATGTCTAGACTTTCCTTAATTGGTTTACAACAAAAAGGTTTGTATCATGTTAGAAGTATGGAAGACTTGATTTTATTTTATACAGTTGAGTAAATTATAAATGCAACCTGTCGTCTTTTATATAGACCAAATTGCAGTTTGGTTGGACACAGTGGTATTGCATAGAAGCATTAACTCCCCTGGACAAAGTCAATAACATCTCTGTTGCACCTGTAGTTCACATTGTTAATGTGCCTTCCAGTGGAGTAAATAGTTGGCAGTTAAAAAATCCTGGACTTCCATTTAAACAGAACTTGAATCCTATCAGCTGTAGAGCATGTAATTGGTAAATTCATTCAAACTCATATTTTTAACCACTCCGGTGACCTAGTGTTTAGAGCGTCCGCCTCAGATGCGGGGGAGGTCGTGGGTTTGATCCCTGGTCGAGTCATACCAAAGACTTGCAAAAATAGTACTAACAGCTGCCTCGCTTGACGCACAGCATTAAGGCCTGGTGTCAGGATAATGTGACTGGGTGGGACATCATGCTACATATCTGCAGCATGATGCCCCAGTACTAAACATCCCTATAAACTGCCATACTGCAGACATCGCAGCGATATGGCTGAAAAATTGTTAAAGCTACGTTAAAAATAAAGATCACATCACTCTCATATTTCCATTTAATACTGCTACTTGAAATCTTTGTACCAGATTAGAAAATTTATATTGTATGACAAAGAATAGTTTTTATTGTTTTCATATAGGTTAAAGTGTAGAAACATTTGGTAGTAGCAAACGCTTGTCTTGTTAGTCCTTTGAAACTGGAATGTTTAGTTTTCTCATTTGGTTAGTCTTCACAGATCGTCTAATAACTTGGTTGAGGAGGAGTTGGATAGAAGTGATGATGCACTTCCGTAGAGTTTCATCGGGCTCTTTTTTTTTATTTGAGATTTCTCAAGACTGGTATCACACAGAGGAATGCTTTCTATAATTATGTTTTAACCACCATTTAGCCAAATCCTGGCTGCAAGACAATGGTATAATTTGAAACTGAGATGCTCCAAAAACAGAGTTGCCAAGAAAGGAGAGGTTCTCGTCTTGGAAAATGTGTTTGAAATGGTGAAAGATAAGTACATTATACTAGTTACAATGGCACAAAAATACAATGACCAACATGTTGAGACAATTTTTTTTACGGAACCGAAACTATCATGTTGGTATAAAAGACCTATGAAAACTCTTGTCATCAGAAATAAATAAACATAAGAGAAACGTGCAAAAATGTTTGAATCGGCCATTATGGTTATCAGATTACTAAAACCGATGTTACAATGTAACCAACATAATAGACGATGTTTATTTAAAGAGGCATCGGTTGTCAAATTTATAAGCTCCAATTATTAGTTAAATCTTATGTTATTCTTGCTCCGTGCATGAAGTGTACAAATTATGCATCAGCAGATTAAAATAAAGCTATGCATCAAGCAAGCTATGATATGTACATAACGTCGGGAGTTTCCTTATAGTTTATTATTTCATGCATATTAAATTCCAAGATGTTACATCGATATTTATTGCATTTAGGTCTGGTTGCATATGATAAATAAACGAGTATGCTATGAATTAGGTTATTAAAGATGCAAAACCTATAAATACAAATGATAAAAACATTTTAACAAGAATCGTAATGATCAAATGTCTTCTGACGCAAACTGCCATCCCGTGAGAGGAGCGTATAGAGGTCTCGCCCATAGATGCCTCATTTAAATTTAAAACTCTCAAAATATATCACCGTATTGACAACTTCACTGGTTCATCAAAAACTTGTAAAAAGGATTTGTCGATAAAGTAAAAACCATACATGATGATGATCACATATATATTTCATTCATCTGGAATTATTTCAAAATTCATAGATTTAGGAAAAATAGCAAGGAAATAGCAGAAACAAAAATGTTGCTCTTCCGTGTATAACTTAATTCCAAGGTATGCAGCTGATATTTTAAAGGCAGCTGTTATTGCAAATGTGGTTGAAGGCTCGAATGTATTCACGACTAAGCAGCCAGTATGCATTCACTGATGGTGCAAGATATGATATGCTGATTACTGTACGTATGCTGTAAAATGTTTACCTGCCTTCGTCCTAATGATGAATTTCCAATTGTTTAAATTAGTCCTATCATTTCTATTTAAAAAATACTTTTTTAATGTTTGATTCTTATGATCGGGTATGTATATATATATCAATGTGTTCTTCCTATAGAGAGAAATCTTGTACATAAAGCATATCCTTAATACAATAATTATCCCTTCACATACTCCAGCTTGTAAACTAACGGATCACCTAATATTGCTTGGATGATTTTGAAACCATCCTGTGTAAAAATTATTGTGGAAACCCATTGCAAATTTTGTTTGTTTGTTTTTAAGTTTTTAAAAATCTGACCATTTCTCCAGTTTTTTTGTTAAGAGTCCTTAAGTGTTTGTTAACCAAATAGATTGATCTATTTTTTGTTTCTGTTTTAATTTTTTTCAGTTGCTTCCGTCGGAGTAAAGCCTGCTTTTGTTTTATTAATGCTAGTGTATTGCTTGATTTGTTTTTTTAAAAAATTATTTATGTTTATGCTTTTTGTGTAAGTTGGAAAGTACTCGGTGTTTTCTTTTTCCAGCCAATTCTTAGCTTTTATTATGTATAAATCTTTTCCTCATCAAACTACATTTGGTAAGGATTTTTGTTAAAAAAAAGAAAAGATTTCTCTGAAAGAGTCATTTAAGTTATTTTCTCCAACACTCAACTGATATTTGTGTAAGCGACTGTACATGTTTGATTAATGTAGATAAATTTTAAATACTGCTCTTTTTTGGCTCAGAAAAGAACAATTTTGACGAGGCTACTCTGTCTCCTGAGTCAGTGATTTAAAATGTTCTAAAACCATGCGGAGAATACCTTCCTTGTGAAAAATTAGACTTCATAAACCTCAGATACTTCATAAATTTCAAATACTGACAGTTTCCTCATACACAAACAACTATTTGTGCACTGACAGCTGCTTTTTCATACACTGTATGCTCCTACAGTTACTTCATAAACTAACGTCTGCTTCACACACTTCGTATACACTGAAGCAAATGAGCCACTTCCATCACATCACATGGCAGAGAAGGATTATCTAAAAGATATATGACCTAAAATTAAGATCCAACCCATTAAGCCCTGCTTGTGTGTTTTTCAACCCAAATACAAAACATGACACCAAATAACCGATGTTATACCTACCTTTGGCATTAGACTAGTTTCTAGACTTAACGGTGCAAAAATTGACCTTTCAAAAGTCCATATATTTTGTTTCTGGAAAACCTCCATTTCTCCTTCAACAACACAAAGTACTTTTGAAGTTGCATGAAGGAAACAAATCCGAGATAAATCCTACCATTTGGCATAACTTTTATAAGAAATTTCTCTCCAAATTTCAGAACTACACACAAATATATTCCGACGGCTCAATGGATGATGAAAAGGCTGCTGCAGCCTTCCATAATGGAAATCACACAACGAAACTTCGTTTGCCAGATGGCGCATTACTATATTCAGCTGAAATCAGGAGAACTGACCTTGCCCTGAAATATATCTAAAGCAAACATAAACTCTTTCATCTTCTCGGTTTCACTCTCAGTACTAAAGTCACTACAGAAGAAGTTGGAAAACCCATTGCTGACAGTATTCTCATCAGTTATACCCAGCTAATGAACCTCTCAGTGTAGAATATTATATTGGTTACCCAGCAATGTTCGTGTTACAAGGAATGCAATAGGAGACCGCGCTACTAAAATAGCTCTATCTCTACAACCAGCTGATTTTAAAATACCATACACTTATTTTAAACCTAGTATCCAAATACATGTATCTTTAATTAGTAAGTGGCATGGGTCGTGAAATCATGATACATGTGATCAAACCAATTGTTGGCGAATAATCTCTTTCCTGCAGAACCATCAGAAGGGATGAGGTAGTTATTGCAAGAATTAGAAGTGGCCATACTTATATAACTCACTCGTACACAGTATAGGGATAGGACCCACCGGAGTGCGTTTCTTGCAATGAACCATTCAACGTGAAACACTTGATGTTAGACCTGATTCATTTTCCAACCTGCACTCGATAGTTACTACAACGTCCAGCACTTGAAGGAATTTTCTAATATAGTAAATGTTTCTGGCATTTTCAATTTTGTGAAGGAAGTTAACATTTATTTTAAAGTATGGTTTGTTTGCAACTCTATTTCATTTGCGTATTTTAATCATATTTGTATTGTGAATCACCGTAATTATCTTTTATTGTCTAATATCTATTAATACACACTTTTTACATCCCCCGTTGATTGGGAGGATTGATACATTTTCACCATATTATCGCTGTATTTTTGTACTTTTATTAGAACAAATCGTGTTTGCAGTAACATTTGACAGGTTTTTGTAAATCAGACCTTCAATAGAATGATAATAGGTGATCTAGTAGTTTCGTACACTTGTGGACGGGGGAGGGTGTGTGTTAAAAGTAAGAACAGGGCAACAGTCCTCGTCCAAAAGTTCTTACTATTTAATTTAATTGACGGTCCAGATCTGTAATTATTTCCTTACTTTTTGGCACAATAGATATCCAAATTGCCAAATAAAAATGCCCTCTTGTTTTAAAATGGAAAACATACAGTATTAGTTTTGACTGGAACACAATGACTCTTTCGAAATATTTTTTTTTTATTTTGAGTTTTAAATGAGTTTGTTGTAACTGTGCTAGATTGTAGAAAGAGAGAGAGATAGATAGATATGTGTGTGTGTGTGTGTGTGTGTGAGAGAGAGAGAGAGAGAGAGAGAGAGAGAGAGAGAGAGAGATAGATAGATATGTGTGTGTGTGTGTGTGTGTGTGTGTGTGAGAGAGAGAGAGAGAGAGAGAGAGAGAGAGAGAGAGACTATTACTGAATAAAATATCAGTACTTTATTTCATCCGAACATAAAACTAGTTTCAATGCATATTATTTCATTTTACTTGCCTTCTATTTTCTTAACCATTATTGTTCTGCGTTACAGTTACAATAGATAAAATTAAAAGGTTTTCCGGTTTTTTAATGCGTATGCATGTGATCCTAGGTGGAAAAGTGGTTTTCTCCGATTGATAACAGTAAAATGGTGAAATATGTCATAAGTTTAGCAATACGTATTCAATTCTAAATCCATCATGCAGAATGTACCGTAAGCCAGTCTTCGGATCGAGGCAGGATATGACTGAAGAGTTTACAATGTAATCTCTAAATAGACCCATGTCGACCAGAAGTTTATCACAGTATGCATTTGTATGGCAAGTTATGCGTGTAATTACGGGCAAAATACGAGATACGGAAGTGTCTTACCGTTGAAACACAGTTAACGTAGAGGACGGATTTGTTATTGTCCTACGAACCTTGTTACACAAAGCTCTACAACTATGCTGCACTTCTGTATCCTTCTAGGTCTCGAATGTGCGCAATAAGAAAAGGTAAGTTTAACTTTTTAATAATTTGTCTTACAAAAAACACTTAAGTAATTCAAAACATTTTAAACGTTCAACCTTAAACGATATTTTAGATGGACCTAGATAACTAAGTGGTTTTTGTTTTGTTTTATTTAATGATGAATCGTTATTGGCAGGAAATACAAACCACCGCATTCTTTCTCCCAAACACTTTCTTTGCTGACACGTAGAGATAAGATAATAAACAAAAAGAAAGAAAAATAGCTTCATATTTGTGTAAGATAATTAATCCTCCCCGTGTGGAATAGTTACGAGTGAAAATTCATGATTAAATGCAGAAGGTAGACAATGATTTTTGTAAAGGGACAAAGAAAAGTCCTAAAAGGTATTATAATAGACAATATCTATACAAAGTAGACAAACCAATGGATATGCATCTACAAAATTTTACATATTTTATCATAGTTTGGAATCATTTACCTGATTCCGTTTTAACAATTATGGAATTATTATTGTACACATTTTGAACTGTTTGCCCAATTTTTAACACCGTTTATGAATACAATTTAGACACAATAATATGAGGTAGACAAAACAAAATTTGCTTTGCATGTTTTTATGTAAATATTGCTGACCCTATTAGAGTTTCATGCCAATGAAAAAGTTGTTAGTTGTTTTGAATTTTTGATACTTGTAATCTTTTAGAATGCAGTGAGTGTATACATTCTACAAACCCAAACTCTATTGTAAGTGTGATTCTTTTTAAGCAATACTTTTTTGAGACGCCTTAAAATACATATATAGCTGTAGTTGGACACACATTTGTACGCGCAAAGCAATGCCAACAAGAAAATCACGAAATTAAGATTACAAGTAAATATGTACTCGGGGTAGATTGGAAAGGCAACGGTTTTTGTTGTACAGTGGCTTTTTAATGAGCTTATTTTGATGACCTGTGTATGATGTCATACTAAAAAACCTTGCTGATGTTTATTATACGCACAATGAAAGGAAAACACACACATACATGTGGGGGGTGAAGTGTGTGTGTGTGTGTGTGTGTGTGTGTGTGTGTGTGTGTGTGTGTGTGTGAAAACCTGTCTTAAAACGGTTTCTACTTAACAAACAAGTAAAACTACAAAGGCATTTATAATATATATTCAATCTCATACTCACGTCAAGCCACTGCCAGCGCCTTTTATCAAACAGTTTACGGTAGAGATGATAATGTGTGGGTCCGATGAGCATCGCGGTCTTCACAGTACATACGGCACAATATCTAGTAGTAGTTGGTTATGAACATGCTTCAAACACGATTTATGAATCTAATGTCTCGATCTTGCTTGTCATGTGCTGCTTTAATGTCTTGTTTCTATGTAAATGTTTGAATTCACACAAACATTTATCAGAAATGTAACCCTATATCGTATAAACCTGAGTCCTATTTATTTATTTATTTATTTATTTATTTATTTATTTTTATTGGTTTACTAATTAGCATGTGTAATTAAGTGTTTAGTATTATCACAAGTTTATTTCATTAAAGTAATTTGAAGGCATTCAACTAAATTGGATGTTTCTCAGCCTAGTGTTTTATATACCTAGTGCTTGGGTAAAAAAAATTAATTATGTATATTCGTATGCAAAAATGTGGCTTAGCTCAATTCTCCTCCCGTTTCTCTGGCTCTTTTGCAGTCACTTTTCATAACTCTATGCTTATTTTCCCTGTCTCATATGATTCCAATGTATGTTTTCCAGTGGTTCCAACCTTATCAACAAACATGGTTTCCCACAACTCATCCTGTACACTACTGCTGCTGTTTATCCTGCCAGTCCTAGGGCAAATGACACTCGAGCCGCCTGCAACAACAGCAACAGAGAAAAAGGAAGACGCAAGCCCACAAGATGGCGGCATTAATCTAAAAAACAGCTTCTTTCTCAGGGACCTAAGTCAAGGTTAATATTTTCATTTTAAATAGAATGGTAGTAACGTCAAGAGACCGTATGGCACTGTCGCCGGTGCATCGTCCGACGGGTGTAGTGAAATGGAGTAGTCAAATCAACGTTGACTATTTTTAAATTTAAAACACTAAACCAATACCAGTACAATTACTTCATATAAACCGATTTTCCATCACATATGACTGTCGTTATTAAAAATGCAAAACCCTCTAAACTTCATCTACAAAGACCACTGAACACAATTTTAAAAATTTGCAGAAAGCACTCTTGTACAAAGGCTTCTCAAATGTGTTACACTGATGTCAATTTCCTATAAAATATAGAAGCCCAAACCTTTTTGCGCATTATGTTTTATAAATGGATAAAAAAAATCTGACCAAATTTGATGAAAAGCTTCATATCTGTAAAACCTTCATATTAAAAATTTAATGATGTTGATCCTTATCCAATATGAATACTGTCATTATATATATATATATATATATATATATATATATATATATATATATATATATATATATATATATATATATATATATATATATATATATTAATATATATATATATATATATATATTAATATATATATATATATATATTAATATATATATATATATATATATATTTATATATATATATATATATATATATATATATATTAATATATATATATATAAATATATATATATATATATAAATATAAATATATATATATTAATATATATATATATATATATATATATATATATATATATATATATATATATATATATACATGCATGCACACACACAACTTGTAATGACTTTGTCGCAGAGCGTTCAAACGAAATACGCCACATTTGACATGCAGTATCTTTGCATAAAGGCTTTCTGTTTACACTAATGACACCGATTCGTCGTCAAATATGATCTTTCTTACTAAAATGATAAATATAATTTGACCATATTTGAGACAAAACTCCTTGACATCAAAGCATTCCACAATCCAATTAGGCCATGTTTCGTAGAAGTAGAAATCCCTCAGAAATTTTCGATATCCCAAGTCTCCATCCTTCTCCCTTCTACCCACCAAATTTTTTATTGTTTTTTTTTTTAATTGAAACAGCATTTGGTTCAATTTTTATCGGCAACATTCTGGCATGATTGTCCCTTTAATATTTTTTTTTTATATTTTTTATATGAATCATCCACCATATGTGGTGCAGGTTACTAAAAATAGCAAGAGATTTGAGCGCCTTCGTTTCAATACCTCTCGACAGATTAGAACTAAATGTCACGAGTGGTATTCCAAATTTGGATATCAACCACTTTTTTTCCAAAACTGCCCAACATAATCTTGGTGTGAATTTATTTAAGATTTCTACAAGTGACGCCTGACCGCGGTTACCAAATAAAATGGGAAAACAACTTTAAATGAGTACAGTCACACCTTTAATAACCTCCACCTTTACTCAACGGTTTTCTATGTACAACTATTATTCAATTCTCCACCCCACCCCACCCCCAAAAAGCAAAATATCCGATATAAATGTCCTGTATGCAATGGTATGATATCCTTTCTTTTGCTTTCAGAGACATGGCATTTTCAAGCCAAATAATTGTTTCTCCTTGCATATCGGTGATGACTTAATTCATATGATGAATATAAGTGTGAAGAATTCATTAATTATGGTTGAAAATATCATTTAGGAGAAGAAAAAGTAACATATACACGTATTTTTTGATTTTGTTCAGTTGTGCACATACTCTTGATATAATAATAATAATAATAATAATAATAATAATAATAATAATAATAATAATAATAATAATAATAATAATAATAATAATAACAACAACAACAAAAATGATTTTTGGTAAGTGGTATTTGTTAAGCAAACAAAAAGAAACATTTAAAAGTGAGCCTGTGTACAGAAGTCATCTGTGCAAAAAAGGATAGCTTTGCATTTATCCAACGAAGGAACACTATTGACAGGTTTGTCTTCATAAGAAAGTGTCTTAGCACAAAATCTTTGTAAATTTGCACAAATGATGCCATTTCCCTGTCCATTTTGGCTGCCATTATTAATAACCAGAAAACCATGCTTCTTTAAAATGCACATAAGTGGACCTTAATATGCATAAATGACGCAGATATACCGTACAATACAGCGTTTTTTTTTTAAAAACCAGATAGAGCCTTTTAATGACTTCTGATTAAAAACTGATCACAGAATTTGACCATGTTTGAAATAAGCATTGTTGTTTTAAAAGCCTTTTTAAATTTTACAAATTATCTCCATCAGCCTACAATACAGCCTTAGATATGAATGACGGAGAAAATTACAAAGAACTGGTTATTTTTTTTATAACTATCCAAATAATTTTAAAATAAATTTGATGAAAACACACTACTTAATAAACGTTCCTAATCAATCGCTTTTTATATGGCTTTTTCCCATATCATTAGCTAGGAGAGCGATCACAGACCGATATGTGCCCGTTCTGTTAGTAAAATTTTATATTTTACTAAATTGTATTTTCCGACTGGAATTTTTCTTTTTTTTTTTTTTGCATCTGCATTCCACACAGAAGTATCCTGCCGATACTAGTCTAAACATATATCTGATTTTATTTTAACGTTTCTTCTATTAGGCACGAGAACATTAAAAATCCAAGTTAAAACTTGGCGTGTTAAAAAATTCCAATATTAAAAATCACTTCATGTTTTTTCGTCATTTTCATCGTTTTTATAAAATTACTCGACGAAGATGCATCACCGAATTGAACTCAAAGATATTTAATTTATGTGACTCTACATAAATAATGACACAAAAGTTGCATAGTATTAACTTCAACAGTTTTCAGTGAGGCAATAAAAATATTTCACTACTTCAAAAGGAAAAGAAATTGTGTGAAAAAAATTAATTGAGTTGAGGTTGGGTTGAACACAACGAGAACAAAACTGTTCCAATGTTCCAGAAAAGATGTAGATTTACAAACTGTATTTAATTACGGTAACATGGAAATATTTAGTGACAGTCCTGATAGTAAGATGGGTGAAGCCGTACAGAATGAGGATACACTACATATTTGATGTGTGTAAATACACACATTTTTATTCGTCTAAATTTACAGAATAACTTGAAGAGTTTTTTTCAACTTTGCAAGGTTCATTAATAATCAGTCAACAAAAGTAAAGATAAAGCCGTTGGAATACAACATTCCATTAAAAATAATACATAAAAAATAATACATAGTTACTATATATAAGAATCGATGCTGTATGGTCAACGTTAGGACTCGCAAGGTAAATTTGAAATAATTCTGAAGTCATTCGTGCGTATGAATTGATCGAGAATTTTTCCAAATTGTTGAAAATAAAAGTACCCACTTTAGACTCAATAGGCTTTTTATACTTAAATCTATACAATGTAGCAATTATAAAATAATAACAATCTTTGTTTTATACTACCATCTCGAGCAACGGACGTTGAAGACGGTGTATCTTCAAGTCTGGTGGACTTTGGAAATTTATGTTGGTTTCACAAATAACAGTCATTTGTAAGAAAATATTGGACGGAACGAAAATAAAATAAAATACATTGAACTGAAAGAATGCTTAAATCGGCAATCTGCTTACACATTACACAAGCAAGCGAGATTCGTATTTTGACATAGGAGTCTATGGTAATCAGGTAGACGACCAGTGATGCGATATCGTTGACATGCAAGTATATAAAAACACAAGTATGGATATAAATACATTTTTACAGTGATATCTATTCTCTGAAAATATGTTTTGGATGAAAAAGTGAAAACATATTTGGAACATGACATATAGGATGATGTCTTTGTGGATATTTTCTAAGAGCGGGAACCTGAAATGATACACTTTGAAAATATTACTACAAAAGAGTTAAGGATTTGAAGAGACACGTATTTGACAAAGATCGATTTGTAGTTAAAATATTTAATAGGAACTCTAGGACTACAAAGCAGACATATTTCGCTACAAAAATGAAACCAGAAAATATGTTCTTCTTTTCTAAGTTTAATTGAGACATACCATTTTACAAGTCAGTCAAAACACTTAATTATAGAAAAAAATGCAACTGAAGGATTTAGTAGGACGGAAAAGTTTTATTTCCACTTGCTAAACGGACTGCCTTAGAGTACAAATTAGTATGAAACACAACAGATTTGTCTCTGAGAGTTATTCCTTTTAGAATTGTTTTTGCTATGTGTGCTTTCCACAAAGAAGAAAATAAGCATCACGTACACCGAGAAGTCGTTCATTTGGCACTGCTTTTACTTCAATTAATCGAAACTTCACAGAGTAAATATTGGCTCAAAAGGAGACACATAATAATACATTGCAGTCACCAAAATTTAAAGTCACAGTGCATCTCAATCAGATTAAAATCAGATCTCCACTGTTCTATTAAAGATATGACGACGACAGCTTACGGTATTGCTCTGGTAACTTTTGAATTAGCCAATGGAAATGTGGTTTTCAAAACTCTGAATGCGAATTAATTCGTTCAGTACACATTCATGCTCTTCATCGACACTACTCAGTCTCCATACGCGAATATATACGACTTCATCTGATTGGCTGATAAAACTAGCGCTTGTGGTAATAACGCAAGTTAAAGAACATAACTGATAAAACTAGCGATTATGGTAATAACACAAGTTACCAGAACATGTCTCAGTTCTTCATGTAAAATAGTGGCGATCTGTTTTAATCAGATTGCAGTGCTTTTTCACAGTTGAAAAAGAATATGGTGAGTGACTCCTAATCAATGTATCTTATATGCCAAGAAGCAGCTGGTCACAAACATTTGGTCTGGGAATTATAATCCAATCGGCTTTTCATACTGTCCTTCTTGTCTTGAATATTTTCGTCCAACAAGGACTGCAAAAATTTGAAATGTCAGCTTTTGTCGAACGCAAAACAGCTAAACCGATAAAATATTTAACATGATGGAAATACGCAGACTCAGACAGAAAAAAAGCTTATTGGATCACCAGAACAGCATATAACACCTACGCAGCAGTAAGGGATCGGTTAGAAAAGTATAGCAACACTCTAAATCATCATTAAGAATACTGACGCGGCAAGATAAAGAACCTCGACAAAGGAAACAAACATGAAAAATTGTTGATTGCTATATAAACAACAAAGGTGATGCACTAGATTCTTGCCAATGTTCCATGTGGGAACTCAATCTGTTGTTATGCCACATACGATGATAACCGTGTAATAATCTTCCTGGCCATCCAGTATCATCTTTTACTACGACATATCCCAGGAAACTAAATCAAGAGGCAAACCGAATAATACATCAATCTGTTTCCTTTATCCCGGAAAGAAAGTTGTTCAAAATTACAATATTACTCCAAACTAAATGTCCGGAATGGTTACCATCAATAATTTCATGCATTCGTTGCATAGTGAAATACACTTGTACACTGGACAGCAAACTAGTATGGACACTACCTTTACAGAAAGATCTAGAAAATATACGTACGGAAACGGAAACCAAGACAACACACCTGGAAATCACTGGGCACGTTTCTCCACATGGAATTGATTACTGATGATTACGCTTTCCGTTACAAATGATTTAACGACCGAAATAATAAATCGTAAGTGGTCACAAGACAAGTATATGCTGAATGGACTAAATGTGATTATAGGACTGAATCGGGGTACGACCATAATCCATCTACTGGCCGTCTCTAACGACTACAAAACCATCATCGAGGAAATCAGACTGTACATGCAAGAAGATCCGTCAGACCCTTGCCAAGAACACCGCTAAGTATTTTATACGATCGTTGTAACCTTAAATATTGAGCTTGACTCCGATGCAAGATCAAAGAGCATGCATTTCCAGTTTTAGTTGCCTCTTACGTCTCGGTACGGGCATCGTAGAGAATACAGATCTCAATCTCTACGTCTCCACGATAAAAGTCACATAGAACAGGCAGATATTGGTTATAATACCGGTTGAACCCAACATTACGCAAAAACTACTTGACGCCTCTTTGAAACCTCGTTACAATTCGGTATCATCAGTAAATAAGGAATTTCCTACGACGAATAGGGCTTTGGTTACTATGTGTGAAGGTTCAATTCCACGCCAGGCCAAGGCACTTACAATGAACATTTCCATCCATTAAAGTTCAATCAAGTGAGTGTGGAAATTCAGTTTGCTCACGCACTAGATGGGCGAAATTTAATTGGGAGAATCCGTTGTTCAGAGAAGTATTTTCTCTAGAAAGTTTGGATTCTCATCCAAGAAAGTAAAATCCTCAAAGAGCGAGTGGTATGAACACTTGCTACACAATTTTAAACCACTACTGATTTGTGCTAACAGGAAACGCATCGGAGCCTCGTTGCATCAGGTTATCAATAACTCCTTCTTACATACGTATATCACTGACCAGTTTAAAGAAAATGTAAAGTTTGAGATGATTGCCTATCATTTCCGGTGATCTCTGTTATTTAAGAATAAATGCCTGTAAACATCATCCACCTACACAGACTTTGCACACGAAATCATCGAACCCGTCAATTTACGACAAACACGATTTCCTTAATTGAAAACCCAAGGATGTTTGAGCATATATGAACAACATAGACGATCATCATCGACAAGCAGAAAACTTGCTAGCTCTCTACTTTCCTCATAACGTCAAGGACCACATGGTTGAATATTTTGATTCGTATAGATTATCTCCATTCGAAGATATCATTGACTTGATGAAAATAAATACTGTTTCGACCCATTGAAATAATGTGTAATTTTATTGGTCATGTTCGGTAGTTTGTGGACAAGATAACATGCACCTTCTTAATAAGCGAAACCTTCAATTCCTTCTACAACAGCTACTGTTAGATCTGAAGCAAGACGCAACAGCTATGAAGCATTGTAAATAACATTGAACGAACCAATGTTATCAACCATGTAGATATATACATTATAAATACTGCATTTTGTTGTACATTGCATCTTCGTTTTTCCATTTAGGCGTTAGGAGTTGTAAATGTTGAGTGAAGGCTCTAATCCAAGGTCTTCTCTGTTTCTGAGTGAGTTAGTGAGTAATTTGGTTAAACTTGGCAAATTATAGTATTAATATGAAAATTAAAATAAAGACCACGTCATTCTCTTTTGAATTATTTGTTATCATCTTATTTTGTTTCTTCCTTTCCAGAGTCCAAACACAGATTCTATATATTAAATTATTTCTTTCTTCTCTCCATGGATGTTTTCCATTGCATCCGTATATCTAATCATGGATGTTTTCAATCATAACCGTGATAGTCATCCCTCCTTTATATTAAATTCCCATAATCACCATTATGACCCATTCTCCATGACAACATTAAATACGGAAAGTGTCCTATTCCCGGTATTACAATTCCCATTGATATCCATACCTAGTATAAGGCTCTATGCCTACATATCCATGCCAAATATCCATAGTGCCAATTGGAGACCCATTGGTGAGGCCATATAATTTTTATTTGGGGCCATAGTAACCCTCATTACTACTTACAAATTAACATATGTCCGGTTTGAGTAGATGTTCACTCGAAACATGTATATGATCTGAATGTGTCCGTCATGATTACGTGTCCTTTTCCACGCAGGCGCACCTTAAGCTGCATTAATATAATAAAACAAAATGCGTTAGTTTTAGATTTTGTTCATATTCAGCTTTCGGATACTGCATTTAAAGTCATTTCTGACTTTTATGCCGTATATACGAAAAAATTCACCTTGGATATGAGAGAAAACTCATTGGTAATAATCCTGAATGCTCTTTCATGATGTACTTCAATTATCATTGATTGACTTATATGGCGTCTTGGCGGCATATGATCTATGATGGGAATATATTTCCTTACACTCTATTTAACCTGATAACTAACAATTATTGTATAAATAACGAATATATGTTGCATAACTGATTATATTATCTTATATTTACTATATCAATAAGGAATCGCGAATGTTATCACTACAATAGGCTGTTATCGCTATAATAAGCAATGCGAATATAGACCAGCGCTAAAAGCATGGTTCCATGTTCTAACACTCTTGCAAGAAATGATTGAAGTCAATCAAAGTAAGCAAATACGATCAAATTTTACTGACAAGTAAATAATGATTTAAAATTTGATTACATCTTTCTAATTTTAATGTGAATGTGCTTTAAACTCATTTAAATTCCTTTATTAGGTGGTATGATCTCACTAATACGATCTGCATGTTGCAACAGCATATACTGCGATTAATAATGACTGATACTGTTATTTACACAATGCGAACCAGTCTATATTTTCTAATGCACATATTCAGAAAAACTTCAAAAGCATTGATGCGCAGTTTTATTTTTTTTTATTTCTTTATTGATTCATCAATGCACAGTTGTATCATTTTTTATTTTAGTAGAACAATTTTTAATATTCCCAAATCCACCTTCGTCGAGAATCCGCCAGCCTACTAGTTCTACTATTTTTTAATTGTTTTGCAAGCAGTTAATTAGTCGTAGATTAAGTTTATTCATTTTTTGTCTGGTGCTATATGGCAGATATATATTCCGCGAGACTGGTCCAATAACTTTTAAAGTTTGGTGTTTATTATTCTCCTTCGAGGAAATAAATACTAGAAGAAAAATGGGTTATTTATCGACTTTTAGCTTTTATTTTAAAAGGCAAAATACCATACGTGATGCTGGTCTGTTACCGTTTAACTTTATTTGTAATGTATACTATATACGAGAAAAGTGACAAATTCAAAACTACTATTGGCCTTGTATCGACAGAGTAAATCTACTCCACCCCATGACTTTATCTGAGTTATCTGTTAAAAACATACCAACTTACGACGAATATATAATGAGAAAGCGTTAAGCACCCATCGCGTCATATTGGTAATGTCAAATAATAACGTCTTAACCTACATAAAAAATAACACCGACAGCAAGACAACTACCTTAAATAGACACAGATCTAAAATCCGCTTTCTCTGGGGCAGTGGTACGATTTAATCCGGTATAGATCGCAATCTGAAAATCAGGTGTTATTTTTAAAAGCTCACAACACAGTCTAATGACACTCGGCCCCATATGTGACTGACTTTATTGTGCGTCAATGCTATGACCTTGTGTCACAAATTACCCTCTTATCTCTAATCTAATTGTTGTAATTTTCTTTTATACTTTAGCACACCTTCAAAGTCAATGCCTTTTTGCTGTTTCTTTTCCCAGGAAAACATCAAACTATCCTGGATTTTAGCAGATTCGGAGGACACCTCCAAGTGGATGTATTAAGGGAAGCCCTACTCCAAGAATGGCAAAGATCATTCGGAAATCCACCTTTCCGAACCGGAAGTAACGCCGGCAGAGGCTGGGGTATTCGAATCCCATCTTCGAAACATAACAGCTCCACACCAATTCAGCCGCAGAGCTCAAATAATGAAACGCAGATTTTCTCACATGATGCAATCGAAAATTCATCTAGCTTACCGTTTTCTTCAAATCAAACAAGGAATAGACAGGCCATCAACGACAGGCACCAAACAACGGGGATTGTATCAGGCATTCAAAGGAACACAGATGAGCTTCATAGAAATAGCAACTTTGGTGCGACCGGAAATTTTAACATACATAGCAATGATGGCTTGGGTTCATCTGGAAGGCCATCGTCGAACACACAAGACAATACATTAACAGATACCTTTTCAGGATCTAATGCAGGTTTTCCTAGAAGTAGAATATTTGATGTATTAGGAGGGCGTATATCTGATTCTCGAGGCCAAGGTGATTTGATAAATTCGGGAACATCTATTTCTGGTATTATCTCCGTGACATCTAGCCCAATAAAAGTTAGCATGGGCATTTGGGAAATAAATATGAACAATGGAACCTCACCAGACACAGACATCGTCCAACATCCCAGCATTTCTTCAGGACATCAAATCGTCAGCAATGATAGTTCAATGCCTGTTTCAGGACTGCCGATTTCAGAGAGCAGAAAAAACAGCAGTTTGCACAAGGCATTATCCTTCGGTGAAATATTTACAAGTTTATTTGGAGAATCTGCCACTCAAGTACCGACGCCTTTAGGAGAAACTGGAAATGGACGTGTTAACTTTCTAGATGCCTGGAATAATACACTAAGCACCAATATCAATCCCTTGCCTGTTAAAAGTGGAATTGAGTTTCCTCAAAGGGTTTCGCCAAATTTTCAAGGACGAATGCCATCTAGTCTGGGATTTAGTGATCAAAGTTCCTCAGAAAATTTTCAACAAAATCTTGCCAAAGATAATATAAGACCCGCAATGGTAGATATCAATGGAGTTACACAGAACCTTCAACAAAAACACTTGCACGGATTACCAGGAAATGATTCACACAAAGTTTTTGCTGGAGGACCACGTATTATCCTTACATCAACCGACGAAAGTTCCAATCAGGAGTTATCATCAAACAAACAAAATCTTCAAACTAATTTTGACTCAACTGGTCACCTAATGGGTCGAAACGCAGAATTGCGGCTTGTTACCAACACCAGCAATGCAGAAAACAATTTGAACATATTATCAATGAAAGATATGCCTATGGACTCCGAAGCTACAGGTTTGCAAAATCTGGGTGTGAACAATGGGGTGACAAAAATGAACCTTGAACTTTCGTCTTTAAATCAGTCTTTAGTATTGTCACCTAGCGCGCGCGTCGTGGAAGAAGAGAGCAAGTCTTTTCTTAGCAAAGGAACAGCAGATCCAATCCAAAGTTTGGTTCAGTCACAGAACGGTGGACTGAATATTACAACTTCTGCTGTATCGTCAGATTTAGATATGTCACTGCTGAAGAAGTTACCTCCAAGAGAGAGAGAAACGTTTGGATTTGGTGGAATAAAGTCTCAGAACACGGGCATTTTTGATAATATGGACTCTGTTATAAAAAGAGAACCTGGCACTTTAATGATACCAAATGAAGGTTTGACTCTAATGCCTAAAGATGAAAATATAGCTAATATTATTGATAATCAATTCCATTCTAAAGAACCGATAGTTAATTCCAGTATTTTTTCTCAGGATTTTAAGATTGGTGAACAGTCTAACCCTCTTAGCAAAGCAATAGCATCTGTTAAAACAGACGACGGTGTACTTTTAAGCAGTCCCAGTGCCTCTACTCCAAACGTATTTGATTCCGCTATGAAAACAATGGTTCATGATTTGCAAACGATAAATGGAAATCAGTTCAAGAAGTCACCGCAGCTTTTTTCAGTGAGAACTCAGACACCAAGTGATTCCTCTATAACACTATTGTCAATGACAAGACCATTCTCACAAGCTGTAGAAAAGGCAGTGGGTAGAAAGGAAACAATGGGTGAAACGAAATTGAGTACACTAGTCGAAGCCAATGTCATGAAAGATTTTCCCACTTCTTTTCAAGCTAAAGTTCCGTCTCTTCGAGTGCCAGATGAAACATTGCTTAAGGTACCGGATATCAGGACAAAAGGTTTCATCCCTCCTGCCTCTTTGCAAGGAACCAGTCTGAAAAATAATAATAACTTCTTCATCATAAAAAATATATCTTTAAACCCAAACTCGCCTCAAAACCTTCCAATGGGGTTTCAGCTGATACAAGGGTCTTGGAACAATGCGAAAGCGACTAATGAAGATTTCCGAAATGGTAAGAAAGTGAAAATGAATCTCATCCAAGAATTAATGCCCCAGACACTTGCGCGTAGCACAGGCGGTCTTGTGGACATGCAGCCGACACAGTTATCGCCACCAATTAAAATGATGAAGCAATCCACAGCCAGGTTGAAGAGACCAATTTCGACCCGTTATAGGACAACAACTGCTTGTGATTAAAGCTGCGTCAACATGTTTATATTTTACATTTTATTTTGTTGTTGTTCTCTCTGAAATAGATAATACGTGTGCACACTACAGGACTGCACGTGATAGCGAGGGAATTTTGTTCCCAAAACTGAGAAACTTTACATAATACTTCTGCCTCATTAATGCTGCATATAGTGTAAGCTTTCCGAAATGTTCCGAATAAACGAAGATTTCGTCTGTATTTTGATTTGTAGAAATTAAATTGTTTGGAATGAACCAAAACTCTGATGTTTGATGTACTGCTATTCGAGGCTTGTCGCATTATTCTAGTTTCTATGGAAACCCTGTTGAATTTAAAGTAAAAAAGTGATACTATCTTTTATAACTGGCTGAACTTAGAGTTTCTAAAAGGATTGCAAAATTATTAGTGGCTATAAAAATTCAAACGAAATTAAGGAAAGTTTAACTCCTGTTTTGAAGATCACATTCAATTTGTGCAATCTGCTATGCTTGCTTCTTTTATAATATATAAAGGACTATAAATAAATAAATCAACCAAACCGTTTCTTTTTTTTTTTTGATACCGGTAAATGTGTATCAGTTAACGTCACGGTCATTTGCAAACTAGCATTCGATCGTCTTGAAACTTCTTTTATTAAAAAAATATACTTGAAAGAGTTTATTTATTTTTCTGGTGTGGGGGAGTTAAAGCCAGAGTACCTGCAAGAATTGAGACCTGTGTTCTATCTATCTATCTATCTATCTATCTATCTATCTATCTATCTATCTATCTATCTATCTATCTATCTATCTATCTATCTATCTATCTATCTATCTATCTATCTATCTATGTCTGTCTGCTTTGCTTTATCTATGAAAATTTTTTTCCGCCTATTCTTATAGTCTGGCTGCGTACTCTCAGCTGTGTTACTGGAATCGATATCGCCAACATACCACACTGATAATTGTCATGCACTATGTAACATATAATTTCAAACTGTGAAAACTGTACAGTTTATCATCCAATTTTTGTGTAATTTGTAATCTGATAATTATTTTCATTTTCAAATGGAGTTCATTCCGTAATGGATATTTTGATTTTTACAATTATTCTTATGCTAAAATTAGGCAGAGCCGTGTGTGCTCTGATGATTATCATTTGACGAAATATTCAAATATAGGACAATCACTCTTACCAATCATTATATTAGTATCAACAGCAACATGGTGTTGTTATATGAAACGTCAAAACACGTTTTTATAAAGTAATTTGTTGTTCCTAGTGAAAGTTTTATGTAAACGAGTGAAATAAACCAATTCGTACACGTTATGTAGTAAAACCGGTACGAGTCAGCTCTGTAGTAAAACGAGTTCAGTAGCCCAGATGGTATTACGTAATAAAGCCCACTTTGCCCAGCAGCAGAGTGGGCAATGGTCCATTCCATTTTCGGAAAACGACGGATTGAGATTGACGGCGTTCTTTAGTTGATTCGTCAGTTGACTCCATCAGTAAAAGAAAAATTTGAGGCAGGCGGGTGGTTTTGTATTTTTTTGTTGTTGTTTTTATTTTATTTTTTCTTGCTTTGTTTTCTTGATTTAAACGGCGCATTTTGTACATTGTTAATATAATGCCGAGGATTAGAGAACTACCAAGACAGCCATACAGATTTGGCCTTGCTGGTTATTAAAACTGCGAACCTTTGATTTGTTACAAATCTCGGCTCGTTCAAAGAAAAGAGCGAAGTCAACAAGTTTTGTAAATTTTAACAAAAATAATTTATTTCCCTAGAAAACACAATTAAATACAATAAAGAACTTATAGTTTGCGAATATAATCCAAAATTTAATCCTGGAATATAAAATTATAAGTCCTATCACTGGAATGTCCTAAATGAATCCAAGCTCGAATTCCGGTGAAGTTCTAAGATGGCGGACGATGACGCCAGATAAATGGAGTTTTGATGTGTCAAAAGTTCCATGTCGAATTTGTGAATTAGGAATAATATTCCGGCTTTAGAATTCCAAAGAATTTCCACTGAACGTCTTCGTCAAAGACTTTTTATTAATATCAAGAACTTCCGTAGTTTTCTACAGACTTAATTAGTAGTTCCGAAGAACAAACAAAATCAAAAACAAACTCATCAGACAACAACAAAAATACCTCTGAACTCCAAGGGTATTATTCTACGATTAACTCAAAGTCGCTAAAAATGTTAGTCTTAAACACAATTTTAGATCACGCAATATGTCACGTGGTCACTTACTACATGACATTTATCACGCACGCCTACTTAGGCCCAATAAAAAAAATCAATAAAAAATAACGTTGTTTACACATGGGTAACACGTGGGCCGACATGACCTTCGAAATAGCCAATCGTTATCACTCGATGTTTACAAACTATTTGAACTAGACTGAGCTAAAAATAATGCTAATGTAACACGTTTTGCGTTTATACAAACATAATTTACTGGAAAAAATATCGAATCCCATAAAAAAAAGTAATCGTTACAATAAAATGTAATAAAAAAGACTAAAATAACAAAAGAATTTAAAACTAATACACAAGGAATTTAATTACATATACGTAACAGATTACGAGTCCGACAATCTACCAACTGAGCTGTCGCAGTACTTCGTACAAAGCCAGAACCTCAATAGTATTATAGAGCCATTGCAATCTATGCTTGGCAAGAAATTATACACCAATATAACGATGTTGTCTTAACCTGATATAACAATGTTGACATAACAAGAAGTCTAAGAGTATACAATGCTCGGTCTCGGCTAGTGCCATGAAACTTTATTTCTCAGTCGGGGCGTGTCTCCTACTTATCTGCACATGTGCTTTAAAATGTATAAATTGTATACCGATTTCTAACAATGCTAATGTCGATTCTATCGATAAGATTTCATTTAGCTTTTTTCGATCATAAAATTAAAAAGGCAAATGTCTGCGACGATGTGTAAAAGCTAGTCGAGATGGAAATAAGTTTATAATTGAAAAAAATGGGGACATACGTTTATTTAGTTATATGGCTTTATTTTTCGAATTAAACCAATAGAAAGCGTTTAATATATGTGTAATGCAGTCGCATTAGTTTCCGTATGTTTTTACACAGACACATAGATACACGCACACATTCGCATTTCACGTGCCAAAATGAGAACACTTTTATATTAAGAAATCTCAAAATTTTAGGTAATTCCCAAGTTACTTAGATAAAATTATGTGAGAATACAGAACGTTTGATTGGTTAAGTTCATACGTTTGCTACAAATTCAAGCCAAATAATTGTGTGCAGAGGTTTAAAGATTATCTTAGTGATTTGTTCGACGTGCATGATTCTAAAATATAGTGTTAACTCGAGTATAGTTTCTCAAGCATTTTGTCACCTCTATAAGTGTGTCTCTTCATCAGTTTTATTAGATTCATAACAGGACAAATCGCAATGAGGCATATTATTATAATTTTGAAAAAAAAAACAAACAACAATGTTATAATACATGAAATTATTAGAGGCTTAGAATTGATATGGGATTCTATAGAGCCAAATCGGAATGAACATTAGTGCATATGGATACATTGTTGGTAGCAATGTGGTTAAACGAGAAATCCTATGTTAAATTTAAACAAATGTTTAACATTTAAAGCAAATGGTTTTCTTGTTAAAAATGGCTGACCTCTATTTACCGTGTCTAACAGGAATTTAAAAAAGAGACGGTTCATTGGGGGTTATAACGTAAATTTAAAATTTTGAGGTAAATGATAACATAGTTAAAAGTTGTTGATTTCGTATGGTGCTACATACTTCATTGTTTTGGAGTGGCTGATTTCGTGGGTGGGGTAGGTGGGTGGGATGGGGTTGGGTGGATTGTATACTTTTGGTGCCGGATTTC
Organism: Potamilus streckersoni; assembly: GCA_016746295.1. Classification (NCBI taxonomy): domain Eukaryota; kingdom Metazoa; phylum Mollusca; class Bivalvia; order Unionida; family Unionidae; genus Potamilus; species Potamilus streckersoni. Next base: position 2,796,640 of record JAEAOA010002340.1, on the reverse strand, counting down.
ACTTAAAAAGTGGATGTCGAATAGAAATCAAACATTTGGTGTTGGAAAGTAAATTAAATTGCTTACTTAGTATATACACTTTTCACAATTCGTTAAAAAAATATTAAAATATTAAACGTTTGCTTTTACAATTTCTAAAAAGATATTAAAATATTAAACTTTTCCTTTTACAATTTGTAAAATATTTTTCCCAGTTTTTAATTTGTCAGGACATTTATTAATTTTTTGCCAAATTCTATATTATAATTGCTTTCTTCTTTAATTTTAAAAAATAAATATGTAAATTTGTACATTTTTCGGCTTTATATATTTTAACAATTTCTACAAATTATTTATAAAATTTGTACATTTTGGGAGAAGTTTTTTTTTATCTCAACAAGATAACAAGATTCCTATTGGTTTAGCAATGTTAGTATCAATCTTAGCCTGGATCATGTTTTAAATTTTTATTAGTATTTTTTTCTTCCTACCCTTAAGAGAGTATGAGTTTCGGAATTTTAGTGCTAACATTATTCGATGCTCAATATTTTTTTTTTATAATCCGGATTATTTTAAGTCTCCGCTAAAGTCCGGTGAAATTTCTGATCTTTACCAATACGTTTTCGTCTACACCATGTATCCTTTTATTTTTTTATTTTTTATATTTCCAGTTTTTTAATACATATTTGGTGGGGGGACGTTTTACAGTTTCCTCTGAAACCCAGTACAAATTCAGAATTTTGGTGCTACTTTTAGTCACAGCCATTTGAAAATAATGTTCTAGATTTGTCTCAGTCTTCGCTTAAAAATGTCTGTAGATGTGTAAATAAAAACGGATTTTATTTCAAATGATCAAGACTAAAAGACAAAACAAAAATAAAAAAGGCATTGAAAGCAGTCTTCCTTTTAAAAAGTGAATGGAATAGATAGCAGAAAATCTAATACAAGAGCTGTAAAATTCAAAACAAACATTAACCCCAGAAAATAAAGGAATAGGAAAACATAAAAGATAATATTTCCAATGACAAACGTCAGATGTTTATTATTTTTATACTATACTAATCAAATTGTTCTTTACTAAAAGTATCAGATCAATTATAAAAAGCAAATAATCGTCCAATATTATCAATCTGAATAAATAGATTTGATAATTATGATCAATGTTTAATTAGTAATCTAACTTCTGATCAATTCACTGCCAACAATTTAGTAACTTAATCGTTTCCAATTAAATTTAATAAATCAATACGGCACGGTGTTTTTTCTTCTGATAGCTAAATATTTCTGGCCTTGCATCAATTCTAAACGATTATCTTATAAATAATAACTATAATAATATGAACCTTATTAATGCTTTCTATAACAAACTTTCAACACAAGATACTGACACGAGGTATGTACGTAGAACATTAATGATGCAGGAAGACTTGGATCAACGTAATGACATGGATCCAAGAGATAACATTTAAAACATGCAATTACAAAAAACGTGGGGTCATTTTTTTTCTTTTTATAATAGACTATTTGCAAAGAGGATGTGTTTAACATTAGAAAGCAATAAATTAATATAAAATAATTTTGGTCTGGCCTGAACTTATATTATTTGCTGCTGATGCGAATAAATCATATCATAACTCTGTTAGTAGTTATATCAATATTCTATTTTGTAAAGTCACAATATATTCAAATTTATTTTAATACATCAATGAAATTACAAAAGGTTAAAGTATGGATTATTCATTTATATCTACTAATCTGGAAATTCAGAAAGTAAATAAATAATGATTTTTTGTCAACACCATACCTACATTATTTTTGTCAACACCATACCTAGATGTTTTTTGTCAACACCATACCTAGATGTTTTTGTCAACATCATAACTAGATGATTTTTGTCAACACCATACCTAAATGATTTTTTTTTGTCAACACCATACCTAAATGATTTTTTGTCAACACCATACATAGATGATTTTTGTCAACACCATGCATAGATGATTTTTGGTCAACACCATAACTAGATTTTTTTAATCGAAGCAACATGCTTCAGTAAGAGCTTATAATATAAATAAAAAGTTTTCTTGTTAAAATGCAAATGTCTCTTTCAGTTTATATTAACAATAAGTTATATAATTCAACACCGAGAAAAGAGAAGTTCTTTTAATAGCTGTACGTACATTCCAATTAACTATTTTTATAAGAGATCTGTTAAAACGTAGGAATTTATGAACCATTATTAACGACTCTGTACAACAAAAAGTAATTAGTTGTCAAACAATTTTAACATTCAACTCTCTCTCTCTCACACACACACACACACACACACACACACACACACACACACACACACACACAACCTAATATTGTAAATGAATAAAAGAGAATTTTTTATATCCAATCAACATAATAAGCAATATAATTCCTTAGATTCAACCAGAATAAACATGACTTTTGAACATTTAAAAATAATAGAATTGTTCTCAATAATATTACCGCAGATGAGAATTAAGAAATATCCCAGTAGGACCAGTCTAGAGTCTGTTTCATTTACTGATAAAACAATTGTCTATCACAGACTTATTGTTTTAACTTTTCCAAAAACTTACCTTGCGAATGTGGCACTTTCATAACAAAATCTAGTCCGATAAATCGACCCACCCACCCCAAATCTGTGTTGATCATGATAGGCGATATGTGTGTTATATGTCATCTGTTAATTAAAACGTTCAATCTTGATACAGGTAAATCTTTCCGGAACACAACTGCGTACCGTTTAAACACTTATAAATATTTGGTAACAGCCACATCTAGTATGACAGATGGTTGTGCTATTCCACGTGGATCTACAAGTCACCAGACATAAGACTTGAACAAGGAAATAGCATGTACATATCGCCGAAAGAACCCTTGAGCAGACGATATTTCAACAGCAACGAGAAATACAGATAAGTGTATAAAATATACGTCGGTGTATGCTGACTAGAACGTCTACATATTGTTCCAGGTTTTAATGAATAGACGATATCAGCCCCCTAAACGGCTAGTAAAATATAACATTAAGGTATGGGGTTGATTTGTCAGACTTAGCAAAATCATAACACAAATTAATCAAAAGAAAAAGCAAACACAGTCTTAAAAATGAGATTCCTATAAGTCCTAACTAAAATGTTAAAAATTAAATGCTTCTTATTTTGATTAAATTAATTTACGTTGTATAATTAAAAACAAAATTATGATTTGCTTTTAAAACCCAGCGCCAGATAAAAGCAAGCTGTTACGGAAATTGTTTGCAATGTTTTGAAGAAAATATACTGCTATTTGATCCAAAGATGAACTAAAACAAATAAATATGAAAAATATATAACAAATATTAAATAAATCGGTTTCAGGTTTTATCAAGGAGATTGTTATTAATAGTATTGCAGAATCTTTACTAGAAATAAGACTCCAACTAAAGAAGTGATTTAATTACCAACACCAACATCAACATACTATCATGTAAAGGATATTGTAAGAAAATATATCTAAAATAAAAAAAAAACTAATATTTAATCAGAGGAAGGCAATATTCCTATTGCAGTAGTAAATATGAACCAATTAATAACTAATTCCTAAAACCATGGAACAATTATATTTTTCGATAGGCATAGCGAGCAAGTTTTTAAAATGGAATCGAGGCTGCTAAACTATTTGCAGAGGTAGAATAATCGAATGCAGCAATTAGGTTCATCCAATCAAAACCGCTGCTCTGATGAAAACTTACAATGAAAAACAAATAGGGATATATGAATTTTTTTAAATTCCAAATACTACAAGTCTTAAATTGTCTTAAAACATAATTAATTGGAATGATAACAAAATCAATCTTCGTATTGCATAAGATGGGTTATATGAGAAAAGTCAATTAAAAACGATCTACCAACATTCTGAATAATATTATGCTCAAAACCTTTGTCAAATTCCAGTTGGCCACGAACAAATAAATCACTGTAGACATCATTATGAACTGTCACTCTATAGACGTCGTAGCGATATGCCTGAAAAATTGTTAAAGTAACGTTATATAACCAAAAACACACTCGCGCGTGCACACACACACATGCTGTAGAGATCTGTGACATGCAAGATAGACTATATGATATTTCGACTGTATTTATTATACTGTAATAATTTGACTACTGAAGCGAGAAAACAATAAATGTTTACATAAACCTTTGAGTAATATTCTTGGGGGTTTTTTTGGTAATTCAAAGTCTTAATTTAATAAAAAAAAAATCACAATACATTTGCATATGGGTCCTATCTACGCGTTGCTGAAAAGAACACTGATCAGCAGTTATAGCTTGCTTCATTTTTTGTTCTGGACAAACTGTCCACAATGTTATCAAAGACAAGCAGAACAAAGTTTACATAAAAATGGAACAAGCTTAGTCTGATTTGTGCAAGCTGTTGTTCATTTTGAGAACTCATCTGATTGGCTTTGTAGGTGTGATACCTTGTCTCATAGCCTTTGTTTAACCAACGCTTTATAATTTTCATTGGTTCAAAGTCATTTAAACAATGTTCTGTGGCAACAGTCTTCGTCTGACTGAATACATTTTTCTGACTTGATATACTGTCTTTGGAATTAAACAGTTAAGATAAATATCACAGACATTTTCACCTTTAGGTTCTGCAACCGCTCCGGTGGCCTAGTGGTTAGAGCGTCCGCCTCTGATGCGGGAGGTCGTGAGTTCGATCCCCGGTCGAGTCCATACCAAAGACAAAGATTTAAAAAAGGACTGGTCGGACTGGTGTCAGGATAATGTGAGACTGGTTGGGACATCATGCTACATGTCTACGGCATGATGTCCAGTGCTAGACATCACTATAAACTGCCACATTGAAGACATCGTAGCGATATGACTGAAAAATTGGTATAAATCACAAACACCACCACCACCACCTTTAGGTTCTGCCATTATTCAGGAATGATCTGCCTGATATTATTGGAAAGAAAAACATACAGGGAGCCAGACAACTTCATTACGATACACAATAAATTCATTCAGGATTGTGACCACACTGAAAAGAGAGCCAGCGCAGCGGTATTCTAGAATCTGCCAAGTGTGTGTTGACTCACTTGTTTAAGGAAACATTTAATGTCATTGTCATCAGATCTGGATTTTCATTTGATTTCTTGATACCTTCAGTTGTCAGAACCAAACTTTAACAAAATTAAAGCAAACAATCACGAGGCATTACTGTCATGGCAAACATATATCTGTGTGGTGCATGCGCAAATTCGCTCACTTCAAAGAACAGATCATTTGTCTGAAACAGCTAACTGTAGCTACATACCTGAGGACATTAAGCATTAAGTACATGTATTTTACAAACTGAACCTGATCTAATAACATGCTGAAGTATCTTAACCTTCATCTTAGTCTCTGGGACGTGCGACTGGTGGCTTAAAGTCTATATAAATTTTCTTTTTTCTGGCTACCCGTCTAACTGACTTTGATGTCAGAGTACTCAAATCATTCAAAGGCTAAGATTTCTGAAAACATTTCAGCAGATTTGGATGCTCTATAGGATTAAGGGACACAGTCCGTACAGGTCTTTAGATTACCTGATCAAACTTCTCAGTGAAATAGAATTTCTTGACTGCATCCAAAACATCAAACTTGAATCTACGTGCTACACTCTGTGTTGTGATGACATGATTGCTATCAACAACTAAATGCTGTTGAGCAATGCCTTTCTTCTATCCAATATTTACGCTAGCACCGTCCATATTGACACAAGCAGTATTAAGGACATTATGTTGTGCGTCGTCAGAACGATCAAGTTTACGTCGAGTCTACAAAGTCTTCTTTTGACAACCAATAAAAACTCCACCATAATCTGAACTTTCAGGATGCTCAACGTCAGCAAGCAAATTCGCCAGTCTACAACAAGAATGCATCCAGTACAAGCATCTGATAGAACGGATATGAATTTAGCTCTAAACATTTTATCCTTCACGCTTTACACTTGAAATATATTGATGTTCGCAGTTCCAGTTTTAGACTCCATTTTAATTAGCACCACACAAGTAAACTGATAAGGATAACCTGATAAATATATTTCTGTTTTGCTATATCACTTGTCATGCCAAACAGTTTCATTGATCTTTCTGTTGTGCTCACAATGTATTAACTGATCCCTTTGTTTAAATTGTATTTTCATGATGGAGGCTTTGGTATCGTCTGTTGTGGTTTTCAATCTTGTTATGCTTAATAGTACATTACTTTAAAGGCAGCCTGCATTGGAATTAATCATCAAATGAAATTTGTTGTGGGAATGTTTCTCCATCCCACCAGTCTCAAAAACTTTGTTAAGAAATATCTTAGTGAACTGGATACTAAGAAAGCTACAGGACTTGATCAGATTGGTCCACGACTCATTAAATCTTCTGCATCTGCCATTGTAGATAGCATAACATTCATAATCAATTTAAGTATTGCATCCTCATCTGTTCCCAAAATTTGGAAAACTGCAAAAGTAACTCCTATTCACAAATCTGGTCCTAAGGATGATGCTGATAACTACCGGCCAATCTTAATACTACCAAACTTATCAAAATTGATTGAAAAGCATGTCCATTATTCATTCATATCATATTTAACCAAACACTTTCTGTTATACCCTAATCAATCTGGCTTTAGACAGAAACACTCATGTGAGACTGCCTTGATCTCCCTAACTGATAAATGGCTTCAAGCAATTGATCAAGGTAGAATAATAGGTTCTGTATTTGTAGATTTCAGGAAAGCTTTTGACATGGTAGATCATGAAATCCTTTTGAAGAAACTGAAAATATACCAATGTGATGAAAGCACAGTTAGATGGTTTACTTCATACTTAAGTGAGAGGACACAACATGTTTATATTAATAATGTTCTCTCTGAACCTGAAACAATTAGATGTGGAGTACCATAAGGCTCAATTCTGGGTCCATTACTGTTTATTTTATTTATTAATGACCTACCACTTGTACTAAAGGACTCAGTATCATCTACAGATCTCTATGCAGATGACACAACATTGTCAGACATCCAAAACACAAAACAAGAACTCGAAATTTCTTTACAGAATGCCCTAAACAAACTAGAAAACTGGTGCACATGCAATGGCATGGTGGTTAATACTGTTAAAACTGAAATATTACTTATCTCAACACGGAAAGAAGGAACAAAACTTGATAGCGATGAACTATGTCTGACATGGAAGGATAAAAGGTTGCAGATGATCTGTCACGATAGTCTACTTGGTGTTTTGGTAGATAATAACCTATCATGGACTGAACATATCAAACATATCAGTAAAAATGTCAATTCAAGTTTATAGCTTCTCAGTAGGATAAGACACTTTCTCCCGGAAAAGCACAGAAAACTATTTTATAACAGTTACATACAACCCTATTCAGACTACTGTAATACAGTATGGGGTAATTCAAATGATAAAGATTAGCAAAGCTGGCACATCTCCAAAAAAGAGTTTTTGAGTTAATATCAATCCAGAAAGAAAGCAAGGAAAATTTAGCTGGTAAGTTAAAAATATTACCTATTAAAGACCGAATCTGTTTAAGAAAAGCCAAATTATTGTACAGGATAGCCAATATTAGTGCTCTTGAATATTTACAATCACTATTCAAGTATAGGCTACCTGGAAATACTCCCCACCAGCGATCAATGTCTACCAAACATTACAAAATTCCCAAACCAAATAAGGAATTACTTTTAAAAAAAGTTTCCAATACTCTGGAACTGTACTCTGTAATAGTATTCCAGTTGAGATTAGAAATGCCCACTCTATTTCCTCTTTCCAAACCCAGTATATACAATGTCTTCAGAGATGCAGCAAAAATAAATAAATTCCTTTGAATGAGGGCCTCAAGGTAGATTAGTTCTTAGCTAATTGAGTTACCCTCTTTAAATAAAGTCATAATAAATGGGGGGGGTTTGGGAAGACCAAATTGCATAGGTATAACAATTTTTTTAATTTCTTTATAATTATATAAATATGTATTTAAATAAATATGGTTATGGATTTATTGATGTAGTAAGTGACATTTACAAAACTCAAAGCCTTTTCATTTTTACTATAACTTAGCAAGTTTTATTTTTTTTTAAAACTTCGATACCTAGTTTGCCTTTATCTCTATCCGCATATTTTTTACTTAGGTTTAAATAATTATGTGACGTTCGTGAATTTGTTCAGATTAATGGCTTTAATACATGACTTTCATGAGAACCTGTATGATACATAAATCACTAATCTCTTCGATTTTTAAAAGAATTTTCCAAAGCATGATCAATGTTTTCCATGTATTTTGAAGATCTGTGATTTTATGGTTATGAAAATTGCGGTTATGTCTGCTTTTTAAAAGAAAGAATAAATTTGAAATATGATTTTCTTGGGCTGGAGAGCACATGTGGTTTGTTTTTTTTTTAAATGAAGTATTATTGATGGACACATCTTAGTGTTCAAGAGATCTTTGAAAATGAGAGTAGCCGTATTTATTTATGATATGACTACAACTGAAATTGAAGAGTGCGTGTTATTAGTTAAAGACGTTGAGTGGTGGAGGATGTATAGTTTATATCTACTAACATTTCTTAACTTATATAAACAAAACGGTTTCCATTCCTTTCCTTTCCTTTGTCATCGCCATTTTTACCATACTTTTCCTTTTCTTTGTATATTTAATCTTCCATTTATTATTCTTTTTTCTTATTTTCTACTCGCCAATAAATTTTCGCTTGAATAATGAAGAGGAAATTGTGAGCTCTTGCAGCTTGTTCGTTTTACAAATATATTACTTTTATTGCATCGAATAGTTTTCAAACAAAACGAAGCAGTTTTATATTAACGTGACTGATCTTTTTTCCCTCGGAAATTTAAATAGGCTTGACGGTTAGTTAAATTTCGCCCACCGGAAATGTCTTCAAAACAGAAACACCAAAATCCTTCGACTAAATCTATTCAGACTATCTAAGCATTTTATATGATCGGAGTGACCGAATCATTGACAGAGAAACTGCCAATGAAAAAATAAGTTTGATGCATTCTTAACTTCTGTCAATCCTTGTTCGTAAATAGTCATGGTGGTCCGAATGACAGCTATCATGAACATTCGCGGTCGATAGAAACAACACTTTAGCATTTCCAACATGTAGACAAAAAACATCGGAAGTAGTTGTAGGAATAAACATGATATGGAGATTCCCTTCTGACGGAGTGTAACACGTATGCTATAACATAAAACGCCGACAATGTTCTAATTGTGATTGTCTCCATCCGCCGCCATATAAATGTTCTGTGGATAATAGTAATAATATAGTTCTCGATTTCGGCGAATTACATCTGAGGTTTATTTCTCGATTTGTCGGGAAAAACTGTGGATGTTCCGATTGATCCACGTCAAAGTTGCAAATAAATCCAACATAATCCAACATTGTTTCTGCCACAACAGATAAGTTTCGAGTCACCATTTACATCATTTTAACTAATTTACGTGTTATGCATCTAACAGTTATTGCCTAACTATGACAAATTTACTTTTATTAAGTTTAAACACGTGATTTCTCCAAATCCTGAATGACAAGCTTTGCTCTTGTTGTCAATAATAGTAAAAAGAGAATCTTTAAAGGAAATTACGTTTTGTTAAAATATCTTTGCTGAGGCATTTTAGCATGGTTAGAGAACAAAACTTAATAACCTCTGAATTTTTTGAATTTCTTAGCCATATTCTTGAATCAGTGGACATATATTTAGAAATTATTGAACAATACAGTTTTAAATCCAAGTCAGAATTTTACTAGTAATATCGATTTCGGGGTAAATTTTCACCTTATATCAAAACTCTCGCGAACAAGTTCTGATTATCTGTTGGAAACAAAATTTCCATGCATTATTCCCGACGAGCTACCTGAAGACTGTTAACTTTTGACACCGATCACCACTCTTTGAGAGCCCATACATATTGTATACTTCTCTCTCTCTCTCTCTCTCTCTCTCTCTCTCTCTCTCTCTCTCTCTCTCTCTCTCTCTCTCTCTCTCTCTCTCTCTCTCTCTCTCTCTCTCTCTCTCTCTCTCTCTCTCTGATCTTAACAGTTCGAAATCGTATGACTATTATAGAAAATGCATGATTACAAATTCTCAAAATGCCATTTTATTCATATATCACCATAATATCTTTACCTTATTTTAAACACAGAGAAAAACTTGGGTTGTTTTTAAGTCAAAATGAGACTATTATCAGTTCACTGTGTGCATATATACAACCGGCTGTAATATATATATATATATATATATATATATATATATATATATATATATATATTTATTTATTTATTTATCTGTGTGTGTGTGTTAACTTTAAACCATCTAAATATATATAACCGTGCACTGACATCTATCTTTGACAATACATGACTTAAAAACGAAACAATGTGTGCCTACAACGGAATGGTCTCAGTGTTTCAATATGCCAGAAAATATTAAAGTCAGAGTCCAACATGGTCAGGATTATTAATAGGCCTTTTTAGGAGGTGGCATCTCAGGTGCGCAGTCTTGTGGCATCATGTCTTTTTTTGGCATAGGCATCATCATCATCATCTTTGGCATAGGCATCTTGTCCATTTTAGGCATGGGCATCATTTCCATCTTAGGCATTGGCATCATTTTAGGCATCGGCATCATTTCCATTTTAGGTGGTGGCATCATTTCCATTTTAGGAGGTGGCATCGGCATAGGCATCATTTTCATCATTGGCATCATGTCCATTTTAGGAGGTGGCATCATTTCCATTTTTGGCATAGGCATCATGTCCATTTTCATCATAGGCATCATGTCCATTTTAGGAGGTGGCATCATGTCCATTTTTGGCATGGGCATCATGTCCATTTTCATCATTGGCATCATGTCCATTTTAGGAGGTGGCATCATTTCCATTTTTGGCATAGGCATCATGTCCATTTTCATCATAGGCATCATGTCCATTTTAGGAGGTGGCATCATTTCCATTTTTGGCATGGGCATCATGTCCATTTTCATCATTGGCATCATGTCCATTTTAGGTGGTGGCATCATGTCCATTTTAGGTGGTGGCATCATGTCCATTTTAGGTGCTGGCATCATGTCCATTTTAGGTGGTGGCATCATTTCCATTGTTGGCATGGGCATCATGTCCATTTTAGGTGGTGGCATCATTTCCATTTTTTGCATAGGCATCATGTCCATTTTCATCATTGGCATCATGTCCATTTTCATCATTGGCATCATGTCCATTTTAGGTGGTGGCATCATTTCCATTTTTGGCATGGGCATCATGTCCATTTTCATCATTGACATCATGTCCATTTTAGGAGGAGGCATCATGTCCATTTTAGGAGGTGGCATCATGTCCATTTTTGGCATGGGCATCATTTTTGGCATAGGCATCATGTCCATTTGAGGTGGTGGCATCATGTCCATTTTCATCATAGGCATCATGTCCATTTTTGACATATCCATTTTTTGCATTGGCATCATACCCATTTTAGGCATTTCCATTTTCGGCTTTGGCATCATTTTCATATCTGGCATCTCCTTAGGCATCATGTTCATTGGTGGCATCATATCCATGGGCATTGG